>CAWVQQ010000313.1:0-113591 GCA_963932295.1 Tipula lateralis
GTTAAAAAGTTTGTATATAAACAAAATAATATAGGGAATATTCCATACAATATTGAAAACATTAAAGTACAATAAACCCCAATTTACCCTATATACCGCCATTTCAAAATTCCAAAATTTATCTATTATCCAATATGATATCAATTTACAATTATTTATACAAAAAACCATATCAATATTCAATTATTTATAACAATTTTATGTAATAAATCTATTTATCATGGGGAATTTTTAACCTAAAAAAAAGAGCGTCAATAGTTATGTTTATATATGTTGTGCATATTTTTATGTTATAATACAACTATACCTACCATATTCAAGCATAAAAACAATAAAAACTATGCAAATAAAAATATTTTTATGCTATGTTGAATGAAATATGGTGCGTATCCCATTAAAATCAAAGCCGGATTTATATATAACCCATTTATATTCATTTATGAACTCTAAAAAATATTTATTATCATTATAATGATCTTTATATATAATACCAATCAATAAACATTATCAATTTATTATTATTTATAACTATTTAACGTTAATTATATATTTATCCTATATATTCATTATGAGAATAAAAAGAGCATAAATCATATATTTTTAAACTTTTATACATACTTTTATGTTATAATAAATCTATATGAACTATAATCAATAACAAAAACGTTAAAAAGTTTGTATATAAACAAAATAATATAGGGAATATTCCATACAATATTGAAAACATTTAAGTACAATAAACCCCAATTTACCCTATATACCGCCATTTTAAAATTCCAAAATTTAGCTATTATCCAATATGATATCAATTTACAATTATTTATACAAAAAACCATATCAATATTCAATTATTTATAACAATTTTATGTAATAAATCTATTTATCATGGGGAATTTTTAACCTTAAAAAAAAGAGCATAAATAGTTATGTTTATATATGTTGTGCATATTTTTATGTTATAATACAACTATACCTACCATATTCAAGCATAAAAACATTAAAAACTATGCAAATAAAAATATTTTTATGCTATGTTGAATGAAATATGGTGCGTATCCCATTAAAATCAAAGCCGGATTTATATATAACCCATTTATATTCATTTATGAACTCTAAAAAATATTTATTATCATTATAATGATCTTTATATATAATACCAATCAATAAACATTATCAATTTATTATTATTTATAACTATTTAACGTTAATTATATATTTATCCTATATATTCATTATGAGCATAAAAAGAGCATAAATCATATATTTTTAAACTTTTATAATACTTTTATGTTATAATAAATCTATATGAACTATAATCAATAACAAACACGTTAAAAAGTTTGTATATAAACAAAATAATATAGGGAATATTCCATACAATATTGAAAACATTAAAGTACAATAAACCCCAATTTACCCTATATACCGCCATTTCAAAATTCCAAAATTTATCTATTATCCAATATGATATCAATTTACAATTATTTATACAAAAAACCATATCAATATTCAATTATTTATAACAATTTTATGTAATAAATCTATTTCTCCTGGGGAATTTTTAACCTAAAAAAAAGAGCATAAATAAATAGTTATGTTTATATATGTTGTGCATATTTTTATGTTATAATACAACTATACCTACCATATTCAAGCATAAAAACATTAAAAACTATGCAAATAAAAATATTTTTATGCTATGTTGAATGAAATATGGTGCGTATCCCATTAAAATCAAAGCCGGAAATGACCCATTTATATTAATTTATGAACTCTAAAAAATATTTATTATCATTATAATGATCTTTATATATAATACCAATCAATAAACATTATCAATTTATTATTATTTATAACTATTTAACGTTAATTATATATTTATCCTATATATTCATTATGAGCATAAAAAGAGCATAAATCATATATTTTTAAACTTTTATACATACTTTTATGTTATAATAAATCTATATGAACTATAATCAATAACAAAAACGTTAAAAAGTTTGTATATAAACAAAATAATATAGGGAATATTCCATACAATATTGAAAACATTAAAGTACAATAAACCCCAATTTACCCTATATATCGCCATTTTAAAATTCCAAAATTTATCTATTATCCAATATGATATCAATTTACAATTATTTATACAAAAAACCATATCAATATTCAATTATTTATAACAATTTTATGTAATAAATCTATTTATCATGGGAAATTTTTAACCTAAAAAGGAGCTTAAATTATATATTTTTAAACTTTTATACATACTTTTATGTTATAATAAATCTATATGAACTATAATCAAAAACGTTAAAAAGTTTGTATATAAACAAAATAATATAGGGAATATTCCATACAATATTGAAAACATTAAAGTACAATTAACCCCAATTTACCCTATATACCGCCATTTTAAAATTCCAAAATTTATCTATTATCCAATATGATATCAATTTACAATTATTTATACAAAAAACCATATCAATATTCAATTATTTATAACAATTTTATGTAATAAATCTATTTATCATGGGAAATTTTTAACCTAAAAAGGAGCATAAATCATATATTTTTAAACTTTTATACATACTTTTATGTTATAATAAATCTATATGAACTATAATCAATAACAAAAACGTTAAAAAGTTTGTATATAAACAAAATAATATAGGGAATATTCCATACAATATTGAAAACATTAAAGTACAATAAACCCCAATTTACCCTATATACCGCCATTTTAAAATTCCAAAATTTATCTATTATCCAATATGATATCAATTTACAATTATTTATACAAAAAACCATATCAATATTCAATTATTTATAACAATTTTATGTAATAAATCTACATATCAATTTACAATTATTTATACAAAAAACCATATCAATATTCAATTATTTATAACAATTTTATGTAATAAATCTATTTCTCCTGGGGAATTTTTAACCTAAAAAAAAGAGCATAAATAAATAGTTATGTTTATATATGTTGTGCATATTTTTATGTTATAATACAACTATACCTACCATATTCAAGCATAAAAACATTAAAAACTATGCAAATAAAAATATTTTTATGCTATGTTGAATGAAATATGGTGCGTATCCCATTAAAATCAAAGCCGGAAATGACCCATTTATATTCATTTATGAACTCTAAAAAATATTTATTATCATTATAATGATCTTTATATATAATAACAATCAATAAACATTATCAATTTATTATTATTTATAACTATTTAACGTTAATTATATATTTATCCTATATATTCATTATGAGCATAAAAAGAGCATAAATCATATATTTTTAAACTTTTATACATACTTTTATGTTATAATAAATCTATATGAACTATAATCAATAACAAAAACGTTAAAAAGTTTGTATATAAACAAAATAATATAGGGAATATTCCATACAATATTGAAAACATTAAAGTACAATAAACCCCAATTTACCCTATATATCGCCATTTTAAAATTCCAAAATTTATCTATTATCCAATATGATATCAATTTACAATTATTTATACAAAAAACCATATCAATATTCAATTATTTATAACAATTTTATGTAATAAATCTATTTATCATGGGAAATTTTTAACCTAAAAAGGAGCATAAATCATATATTTTTAAACTTTTATACATACTTTTATGTTATAATAAATCTATATGAACTATAATCAAAAACGTTAAAAAGTTTGTATATAAACAAAATAATATAGGGAATATTCCATACAATATTGAAAACATTAAAGTACAATTAACCCCAATTTACCCTATATACCGCCATTTTAAAATTCCAAAATTTATCTATTATCCAATATGATATCAATTTACAATTATTTATACAAAAAACCATATCAATATTCAATTATTTATAACAATTTTATGTAATAAATCTATTTATCATGGGAAATTTTTAACCTAAAAAGGAGCATAAATCATATATTTTTAAACTTTTATACATACTTTTATGTTATAATAAATCTATATGAACTATAATCAATAACAAAAACGTTAAAAAGTTTGTATATAAACAAAATAATATAGGGAATATTCCATACAATATTGAAAACATTAAAGTACAATAAATCCCAATTTACCCTATATACCGCCATTTTAAAATTCCAAAATTTATCTATTATCCAATATGATATCAATTTACAATTATTTATACAAAAAACCATATCAATATTCAATTATTTATAACAATTTTATGTAATAAATCTATTTATCATGGGGAATTTTTAACCTAAACAAAAGAGCGTCAATAGTTATGTTATATATGTTGTGCATATTTTTATGTTAGAATACAACTATACCTACCATATTCAAGCATAAAAACATTAAAAACTATGCAAATAAAAATATTTTTATGCTATGTTGAATGAAATATGGTGCGTATCCCATTAAAATCAAAGCCGGAAATGACCCATTTATATTCATTTATGAACTCTAAAAAATATTTATTATCATTATAATGATCTTTATATATAATACCAATCAATAAACATTATCAATTTATTATTATTTATAACTATTTAACGTTAATTATATATTTATCCTATATATTCATTATGAGCATAAAAAGAGCATAAATCATATATTTTTAAACTTTTATACATTTTTTTATGTTATAATAAATCTATATGAACTATAATCAATAACAAAAACGTTAAAAAGTTTGTATATAAACAAAATAATATAGGGAATATTCCATACAATATTGAAAACATTTAAGTACAATAAACTCCAATTTACCCTATATACCGCCATTTTAAAATTCCAAAATTTATCTATTATCCAATATGATATCAATTTAAAATTATTTATACAAAAAACCATATCAATATTCAATTATTTATAACAATTTTATGTAATAAATCTATTTATCATGGGAAATTTTTAACCTAAAAAAAGAGCATAAATAGTTATGTTTATATATGTTGTGCATATTTTTATGTTATAATACAACTATACCTACCATATTCAAGCATAAAAACATTAAAAACTATGCAAATAAAAATATTTTTATGCTATGTTGAATGAAATATGGTGCGTATTCCATTAAAATCAAAGCCGGAAATGACCCATTTATATTCATTTATGAACTCTAAAAAATATTTATTATCATTATAATGATCTTTATATATAATACCAATCAATAAACATTATCAATTTATTATTATTTATAACTATTTAACGTTAATTATATATTTATCCTATATATTCATTATGAGCATAAAAAGAGCATAAATCATATATTTTTAAACTTTTATACATACTTTTATGTTATAATAAATCTATATGAACTATAATCAATAACAAATACGTTAAAAAATTTGTATATAAACAAAATAATATAGGGAATATTCCATACAATATTGAAAACATTAAAGTACAATAAACCCCAATTTACCCTATATACCGCCATTTTAAAATTCCAAAATTTATCTATTATCCAATATGATATCAATTTACAATTATTTATACAAAAAACCATATCAATATTCAATTATTTATAACAATTTTATGTAATAAATCTATTTATCATGGGGAATTTTTAACCTAAAAAAAAGAGCATAAATAGTTATGTTTATATATGTTGTGCATATTTTTATGTTATAATACAACTATACCTACCATATTCAAGCATAAAAACATTAAAAACTATGCAAATAAAAATATTTGTATGCTAAGTTGAATGAAATATGGTGCGTATCCCATTAAAATCAAAGCCGGAAATGACCCATTTATATTCATTTATGAACTCTAAAAAATATTTATTATCATTATAATGATCTTTATATATAATAACAATCAATAAACATTATCAATTTATTATTATTTATAACTATTTAACGTTAATTATATATTTATCCTATATATTCATTATGAGCATAAAAAGAGCATAAATCATATATTTTTAAACTTTTATACATACTTTTATGTTATAATAAATCTATATGAACTATAATCAATAACAAAAACGTTAAAAAGTTTGTATATAAACAAAATAATATAGGGAATATTCCATACAATATTGAAAACATTAAAGTACAATAAACCCCAATTTACCCTATATACCGCCATTTTAAAATTCCAAAATTTATCTATTATCCAATATGATATCAATTTACAATTATTTATACAAAAAACCATATCAATATTCAATTATTTATAACAATTTTATGTAATAAATCTATTTATCATGGGGAATTTTTAACCTAAAAAAAAGAGCATAAATAGTTATGTTTATATATGTTGTGCATATTTTTATGTTATAATACAACTATACCTACCATATTCAAGCATAAAAACATTAAAAACTATGCAAATAAAAATATTTGTATGCTAAGTTGAATGAAATATGGTGCGTATCCCATTAAAATCAAAGCCGGAAATGACCCATTTATATTCATTTATGAACTCTAAAAAATATTTATTATCATTATAATGATCTTTATATATAATAACAATCAATAAACATTATCAATTTATTATTATTTATAACTATTTAACGTTAATTATATATTTATCCTATATATTCATTATGAGCATAAAAAGAGCATAAATCATATATTTTTAAACTTTTATACATACTTTTATGTTATAATAAATCTATATGAACTATAATCAATAACAAAAACGTTAAAAAGTTTGTATATAAACAAAATAATATAGGGAATATTCCATACAATATTGAAAACATTAAAGTACAATAAACCCCAATTTACCCTATATATCGCCATTTTAAAATTCCAAAATTTATCTATTATCCAATATGATATCAATTTACAATTATTTATACAAAAAACCATATCAATATTCAATTATTTATAACAATTTTATGTAATAAATCTATTTATCATGGGAATTTTTAACCTAAAAAAAAAGAGCATAAATAGTTATGTTTATATATGTTGTGCATATTTTTATGTTATAATACAACTATACCTACCATATTCAAGCATAAAAACATTAAAAACTATGCAAATAAAAATATTTTTATGCTATGTTGAATGAAATATGGTGCGTATCCCATTAAAATCAAAGCCGGAAATGACCCATTTATATTCATTTATGAACTCTAAAAAATATTTATTATCATTATAATGATCTTTATATATAATAACAATCAATAAACATTATCAATTTATTATAATTTATAACTATTTAAGGTTAATTATATATTTATCCTATATATTCATTATGAGCATAAAAAGAGCATAAATCATATATTTTTAAACTTTTATACATACTTTTATGTTATAATAAATCTATATGAACTATAATCAATAACAAAAACGTTAAAAAGTTTGTATATAAACAAAATAATATAGGGAATATTCCATACAATATTGAAAACATTAAAGTACAATAAACCCCAATTTACCCTATATACCGCCATTTTAAAATTCCAAAATTTATCTATTATCCAATATGATATCAATTTACAATTATTTATACAAAAAACCATATCAATATTCAATTATTTATAACAATTTTATGTAATAAATCTATTTATCATGGGGAATTTTTAACCTAAAAAAAAGAGCATAAATAGTTATGTTTTTATATGTTGTGCATATTTTTATGTTATAATACAACTATACCTACCATATTCAAGCATAAAAACATTAAAAACTATGCAAATAAAAATATTTTTATGCTATGTTGAATGAAATATGGTGCGTATCCCATTAAAATCAAAGCCGGAAATGACCCATTTATATTCATTTATGAACTCTAAAAAATATTTATTATCATTATAATGATCTTTATATATAATACCAATCAATAAACATTATCAATTTATTATTATTTATAACTATTTAACGTTAATTATATATTTATCCTATAATATTCATTATGAGCATAAAAAGAGCATAAATCATATATTTTTAAACTTTTATACATACTTTTATGTTATAATAAATCTATATGAACTATAATCAATAACAAAAACGTTAAACAGTTTGTATATAAACAAAATAATATAGGGAATATTCCATACAATATTGAAAACATTAAAGTACAATAAACCCCAATTTACCCTATATACCGCCATTTTAAAATTCCAAAATTTATCTATTATCCAATATGATATCAATTTACAATTATTTATACAAAAAACCATATCAATATTCAATTATTTATAACAATTTTATGTAATAAATCTATTTATCATGGGGAATTTTTAACCTAAAAAAAAGAGCATAAATAGTTATGTTTATATATGTTGTGCATATTTTTATGTTATAATACAACTATACCTACCATATTCAAGCATAAAAACATTAAAAACTATGCAAATAAAAATATTTTTATGCTATGTTGAATGAAATATGGTGCGTATCCCATTAAAATCAAAGCCGGAAATGACCCATTTATATTCATTTATGAACTCTAAAAAATATTTATTATCATTATAATGATCTTTATATATAATACCAATCAATAAACATTATCAATTTATTATTATTTATAACTATTTAACGTTAATTATATATTTATCCTATATATTCATTATGAGCATAAAAAAAGCATAAATCATATATTTTTAAACTTTTATACATACTTTTATGTTATAATAAATCTATATGAACTATAATCAATAACAAAAACGTTAAAAAGTTTGTATATAAACAAAATAACATAGGGAATATTCCATACAATATTGAAAACATTAAAGTACAATAAACCCCAATTTTCCCTAGATACCGCCATTTTAAAATTCCAAAATTTATCTTTTATTCAATATGATATCAATTTACAATTATTTATACAAAAAACCATATCAATATCCAATTATTTATAACAATTTTATGTAATAAATCTATTTATCATGGGGAATTTTAACCTAAAAAAAAGAGCATAAATAGTTATGTTTATATATGTTGTGCATATTTTTATGTTATAATACAACTATACCTACCATATTCAAGCATAAAAACATTAAAAACTATGCAAATAAAAATATTTTTATGCTATGTTGAATGAAATATGGTGCGTATCCCATTAAAATCAAAGCCGGAAATGACCCATTTATATTCATTTATGAACTCTAAAAAATATTTATTATCATTATAATGATCTTTATATATAATAACAATCAATAAACATTATCAATTTATTATAATTTATAACTATTTAAGGTTAATTATATATTTATCCTATATATTCATTATGAGCATAAAAAGAGCATAAATCATATATTTTTAAACTTTTATACATACTTTTATGTTATAATAAATCTATATGAACTATAATCAATAACAAAAACGTTAAAAAGTTTGTATATAAACAAAATAATATAGGGAATATTCCATACAATATTGAAAACATTAAAGTACAATAAACCCCAATTTACCCTATATACCGCCATTTTAAAATTCCAAAATTTATCTATTATCCAATATGATATCAATTTACAATTATTTATACAAAAAACCATATCAATATTCAATTATTTATAACAATTTTATGTAATAAATCTATTTATCATGGGGAATTTTTAACCTAAAAAAAAGAGCATAAATAGTTATGTTTTTATATGTTGTGCATATTTTTATGTTATAATACAACTATACCTACCATATTCAAGCATAAAAACATTAAAAACTATGCAAATAAAAATATTTTTATGCTATGTTGAATGAAATATGGTGCGTATCCCATTAAAATCAAAGCCGGAAATGACCCATTTATATTCATTTATGAACTCTAAAAAATATTTATTATCATTATAATGATCTTTATATATAATACCAATCAATAAACATTATCAATTTATTATTATTTATAACTATTTAACGTTAATTATATATTTATCCTATATATTCATTATGAGCATAAAAAGAGCATAAATCATATATTTTTAAACTTTTATACATACTTTTATGTTATAATAAATCTATATGAACTATAATCAATAACAAAAACGTTAAACAGTTTGTATATAAACAAAATAATATAGGGAATATTCCATACAATATTGAAAACATTAAAGTACAATAAACCCCAATTTACCCTATATACCGCCATTTTAAAATTCCAAAATTTATCTATTATCCAATATGATATCAATTTACAATTATTTATACAAAAAACCATATCAATATTCAATTATTTATAACAATTTTATGTAATAAATCTATTTATCATGGGGAATTTTTAACCTAAAAAAAAGAGCATAAATAGTTATGTTTATATATGTTGTGCATATTTTTATGTTATAATACAACTATACCTACCATATTCAAGCATAAAAACATTAAAAACTATGCAAATAAAAATATTTTTATGCTATGTTGAATGAAATATGGTGCGTATCCCATTAAAATCAAAGCCGGAAATGACCCATTTATATTCATTTATGAACTCTAAAAAATATTTATTATCATTATAATGATCTTTATATATAATACCAATCAATAAACATTATCAATTTATTATTATTTATAACTATTTAACGTTAATTATATATTTATCCTATATATTCATTATGAGCATAAAAAAAGCATAAATCATATATTTTTAAACTTTTATACATACTTTTATGTTATAATAAATCTATATGAACTATAATCAATAACAAAAACGTTAAAAAGTTTGTATATAAACAAAATAACATAGGGAATATTCCATACAATATTGAAAACATTAAAGTACAATAAACCCCAATTTTCCCTAGATACCGCCATTTTAAAATTCCAAAATTTATCTTTTATTCAATATGATATCAATTTACAATTATTTATACAAAAAACCATATCAATATCCAATTATTTATAACAATTTTATGTAATAAATCTATTTATCATGGGGAATTTTTAACCTAAAAAAAAGAGCATAAATAGTTATGTTTATATATGTTGTGCATATTTTTATGTTATAATACAACTATACCTACCATATTCAAGCATAAAAACATTAAAAACTATGCAAATAAAAAGATTTTTATGCTATGTTGAATGAAATATGGTGCGTATCCCATTAAAATCAAAGCCGGAAATGACCCATTTATATTCATTTATGAACTCTAAAAAATATTTATTATCATTATAATGATCTTTATATATAATACCAATCAATAAACATTGTCAATTTATTATTATTTATAACTATTTAACGTTAATTATATATTTATCCTATATATTCATTATGAGCATAAAAAGAGCATAAATCATATATTTTTAAACTTTTATACATACTTTTATGTTATAATAAATCTATATGAACTATAATCAATAACAAAAACGTTTAAAAATTTGTATATAAACAAAATAATATAGGGAATATTCCATACAATATTGAAAACATTAAAGTACAATAAACCCCAATTTACCCTATATACCGCCATTTTAAAATTCCAAAATTTATCTATATCCAATATGATATCAATTTACAATTATTTATACAAAAAACCATATCAATATTCAATTATTTAGAACAATTTTATGTAATAAATCTATTTATCATGGGGAATTTTTAACCTAAAAAAAAGAGCATAAATAGTTATGTTTATATATGTTGTGCATATTTTTATGTTATAATACAACTATACCTACCATATTCAAGCATAAAAACATTAAAAACTATGCAAATAAAAATATTTTTATGCTATGTTCAATGAAATATGGTGCGTATCCCATTAAAATCAAAGCCGGAAATGACCCATTTATATTCATTTATGAACTCTAAAAAATATTTATTATCATTATAATGATCTTTATATATAATACCAATCAATAAACATTATCAATTTATTATTATTTATAACTATTTAACGTTAATTATATATTTATCCTATATATTCATTATGAGCATAAAAAGAGCATAAATCATATATTTTTAAACTTTTATACATACTTTTATGTTATAATAAATCTATATGAACTATAATCAATAACAAAAACGTTAAAAAGTTTGTATATAAACAAAATAATATAGGGAATATTCCATACAATATTGAAAACATTAAAGTACAATAAACCCAATTTACCCTATATACCGCCATTTTAAAATTCCAAAATTTATCTATTATCCAATATGATATCAATTTACAATTATTTATACAAAAAACCATATCAATATTCAATTATTTATAACAATTTTATGTAATAAATCTATTTATCATGGGGAATTTTTAACCTAAAAAAAAGAGCATAAATAGTTATGTTTATATATGTTGTGCATATTTTTATGTTATAATACAACTATACCTACCATATTCAAGCATAAAAACATTAAAAACTATGCAAATAAAAATATTTTTATACTATGTTGAATGAAATATGGTGCGTATCCCATTAAAATCAAAGCCGGAAATGACCCATTTATATTCATTTATGAACTCTAAAAAATATTTATTATCATTATAATGATCTTTATATATAATACCAATCAATAAACATTATCAATTTATTATTATTTATAACTATTTAACGTTAATTATATATTTATCCTATATATTCATTATGAGCATAAAAAGAGCATAAATCATATATTTTTAAACTTTTATACATACTTTTATGTTATAATAAATCTATATGAACTATAATCAATAACAAAAACGTTAAAAAATTTGTATATAAACAAAATAATATAGGAATATTCCATACAATATTGAAAACATTAAAGTACAATAAACCCCAATTTACCCTATATACCGCCATTTTAAAATTCCAAAATTTATCTATTATCCAATATGATATCAATTTACAATTATTTATACAAAAAACCATATCAATATTCAATTATTTATAACAATTTTATGTAATAAATCTATTTATCATGGGGAATTTTTAACCTAAAAAAAGAGCATAAATAGTTATGTTTATATATGTTGTGCATATTTTTATGTTATAATACAACTATACCTACCATATTCAAGCATAAAAACATTAAAAACTATGCAAATAAAAATATTTTAATGCTAAGTTGAATGAAATATGGTGCGTATCCCATTTAAAATCAAAGCCGGAAATGACCCATTTATATTCATTTATGAACTCTAAAAAATATTTATTATCATTATAATGATCTTTATATATAATACCAATCAATAAACATTATCAATTTATTATTATTTATAACTATTTAACGTTAATTATATATTTATCCTATATATTCATTATGAGCATAAAAAGAGCATAAATCATATATTTTTAAACTTTTATACATACTTTTATGTTATAATAAATCTATATGAACTATAATCAATAACAAAAACGTTAAAAAGTTTGTATATAAACAAAATAATATAGGGAATATTCCATACAATATTGAAAACATTAAAGTACAATAAACCCCAATTTACCCTATATATCGCCATTTTAAAATTCCAAAATTTATCTATTATCCAATATGATATCAATTTACAATTATTTATACAAAAAACCATATCAATATTCAATTATTTATAACAATTTTATGTAATAAATCTATTTATCATGGGGAATTTTTAACCTAAAAAAAAGAGCATAAATAGTTATGTTTATATATGTTGTGCATATTTTTATGTTATAATACAACTATACCTACCATATTCAAGCATAAAAACATTAAAAACTATGCAAATAAAAATATTTGTATGCTATGTTGAATGAAATATGGTGCGTATCCCATTAAAATCAAAGCCGGAAATGACCCATTTATATTCATTTATGAACTCTAAAAAATATTTATTATCATTATAATGATCTTTATATATAATACCAATCAATAAACATTATCAATTTATTATTATTTATAACTATCTAACGTTAATTATATATTTATCCTATATATTCATTATGAGCATAAAAAGAGCATAAATCATATATTTTTTAAACTTTTATACATACTTTTATGTTATATAAATCTATATGAACTATAATCAATAACAAAAACGTTAAAAAGTTTGTATATAAACAAAATAATATAGGGAATATTCCATACAATATTGAAAACATTAAAGTACAATAAACCCCAATTTACCCTATATACCGCCATTTTAAAATTCCAAAATTTATCTATTATCCAATATGATATCAATTTACAATTATTTATACAAAAAACCATATCAATATTCAATTATTTATAACAATTTTATGTAATAAATCTATTTATCATGGGGAATTTTTAACCTAAAAAAAAGAGCATAAATAGTTATGTTTATATATGTTGTGCATATTTTTATGTTATAATACAACTATACCTACCATATTCAAGCATAAAAACATTTAAAAACTATGCAAATAAAAATATTTTTATGCTAAGTTGAATGAAATATGGTGCGTATCCCATTAAAATCAAAGCCGGAAATGACCCATTTATATTCATTTATGAACTCTAAAAAATATTTATTATCATTATAATGATCTTTATATATAATAACAATCAATAAACATTATCAATTTATTATTATTTATAACTATTTAACGTTAATTATATATTTATCCTATATATTCATTATGAGCATAAAAAGAGCATAAATCATATATTTTTAAACTTTTATACATACTTTTATGTTATAATAAATCTATATGAACTATAATCAATAACAAAAACGGTAAAAAGTTTGTATATAAACAAAATAATATAGGGAATATTCCATACAATATTGAAAACATTAAAGTACAATAAACCCCAATTTACCCTATATATCGCCATTTTAAAATTCCAAAATTTATCTATTATCCAATATGATATCAATTTACAATTATTTATACAAAAAACCATATCAATATTCAATTATTTATAACAATTTTATGTAATAAATCTATTTATCATGGGGAATTTTTAACCTAAAAAAAAAGAGCATAAATAGTTATGTTTATATATGTTGTGCATATTTTTATGTTATAATACAACTATACCTACCATATTCAAGCATAAAAACATTAAAAACTATGCAAATAAAAATATTTTTATGCTATGTTGAATGAAATATGGTGCGTATCCCATTAAAATCAAAGCCGGAAATGACCCATTTATATTCATTTATGAACTCTAAAAAATATTTATTATCATTATAATGATCTTTATATATAATAACAATCAATAAACATTATCAATTTATTATAATTTATAACTATTTAAGGTTAATTATATATTTATCCTATATATTCATTATGAGCATAAAAAGAGCATAAATCATATATTTTTAAACTTTTATACATACTTTTATGTTATAATAAATCTATATGAACTATAATCAATAACAAAAACGTTAAAAAGTTTGTATATAAACAAAATAATATAGGGAATATTCCATACAATATTGAAAACATTAAAGTACAATAAACCCCAATTTACCCTATATACCGCCATTTTAAAATTCCAAAATTTATCTATTATCCAATATGATATCAATTTACAATTATTTATACAAAAAAACCATATCAATATTCAATTATTTATAACAATTTTATGTAATAAATCTATTTATCATGGGGAATTTTTAACCTAAAAAAAAGAGCATAAATAGTTATGTTTTTATATGTTGTGCATATTTTTATGTTATAATACAACTATACCTACCATATTCAAGCATAAAAACATTAAAAACTATGCAAATAAAAATATTTTTATGCTATGTTGAATGAAATATGGTGCGTATCCCATTAAAATCAAAGCCGGAAATGACCCCATTTATATTCATTTATGAACTCTAAAAAATATTTATTATCATTATAATGATCTTTATATATAATACCAATCAATAAACATTATCAATTTATTATTATTTATAACTATTTAACGTTAATTATATATTTATCCTATATATATATATTCATTATGAGCATAAAAAGAGCATAAATCATATGTTTTTAAACTTTAATACATTCTTTTATGTTATAATAAATCTATATGAACTATAATCAATAACAAAAACGTTAAAAAGTTTGTATATAAACAAAATAATATAGGGAATATTCCATACAATATTGAAAACATTAAAGTACAATAAACCCCAATTTACCCTATATACCGCCATTTTAAAATTCCAAAATTTATCTATTATCCAATATGATATCAATTTACAATTATTTATACAAAAAAACCATATCAATATTCAATTATTTATAACAATTTTATGTAATAAATCTATTTATCATGGGGAATTTTTAACCTAAAAAAAAGAGCATAAATAGTTATGTTTATATATGTTGTGCATATTTTTATGTTATAATACAACTATACCTACCATATTCAAGCATAAAAACATTAAAAACTATGCAAATAAAAATTATTTTATGCTATGTTGAATGAAATATGGTGCGTATCCCATTAAAATCAAAGCCGGAAATGACCCATTTATATTCATTTATGAACTCTAAAAAATATTTATTATCATTATAATGATCTTTATATATAATACCAATCAATAAACATTATCAATTTATTATTATTTATAACTATTTAACGTTAATTATATATTTATCCTATATATTCATTATGAGCATAAAAAGAGCATAAATCATATATTTTTAAACTTTTATACATACTTTTATGTTATAATAAATCTATATGAACTATAATCAATAACAAAAAACGTTAAAAAGTTTGTATATAAACAAAATAATATAGGGAATATTCCATACAATATTGAAAACATTAAAGTACAATAAATCCCAATTTACCCTATATACCGCCATTTTAAAATTCCAAAATTTATCTATTATCCAATATGATATCAATTTACAATTATTTATACAAAAAACCATATCAATATTCAATTATTTATAACAATTTTATGTAATAAATCTATTTATCATGGGGAATTTTTAACCTAAAAAAAAGAGCATCAATAGATATGTTATATATGTTGTGCATATTTTTATGTTATAATACAACTATACCTACCATATTCAAGCATAAAAACATTAAAAACTATGCAAATAAAAATATTTTTATGCTATGTTGAATGAAATATGGTGCGTATCCCATTAAAATCAAAGCCGGAAATGACCCATTTATATTCATTTATGAACTCTAAAAAATATTTATTATCATTATAATGATCTTTATATATAATACCAATCAATAAACATTATCAATTTATTATTATTTATAACTATTTAACGTTAATTATATATTTATCCTATATATTCATTATGAGCATAAGAAGAGCATAAATCATATATTTTTAAACTTTTATACATACTTTTATGTTATAATAAATCTATATGAACTATAATCAATAACAAAAACGTTAAAAAATTTGTATATAAACAAAATAATATAGGGAATATTCCATACAATATTGAAAACATTAAAGTACAATAAACCCCAATTTACCTATATACCGCCATTTTAAAATTCCAAAATTTATCTATTATCCAATATGATATCAATTTACAATTATTTATACAAAAAACCATATCAATATTCAATTATTTATAACAATTTTATGTTATAAATCTATTTATCATGGGGAATTTTTAACCTAAAAAAAAAGAGCATAAATAGTTATGTTTATATATGTTGTGCATATTTTTATGTTATAATACAACTATACCTACCATATTCAAGCATAAAAACATTAAAAACTATGCAAATAAAAATATTTTTATGCTATGTTGAATGAAATATGGTGCGTATCCCATTAAAATCAAAGCCGGAAATGACCCATTTATATTCATTTATGAACTCTAAAAAATATTTATTATCATTATAATGATCTTTATATATAATACCAATCAATAAACATTATCAATTTATTATTATTTATAACTATTTAACGTTAATTATATATTTATCCTATATATTCATTATGAGCATAAAAAGAGCATAAATCATATATTTTTAAACTTTTATACATACTTTTATGTTATAATAAATCTATATGAAACTATAATCAATAACAAAAACGTTAAAAAATTTGTATATAAACAAAATAACATAGGGAATATTCCATACAATATTGAAAACATTAAAGTACAATAAACCCCAATTTACCCTATATACCGCCATTTTAAAATTCCAAAATTTATCTATTATCCAATATGATATCAATTTACAATTATTTATACAAAAAACCATATCAATATTCAATTATTTATAACAATTTTATGTAATAAATCTATTTATCATGGGGAATTTTTAACCTAAACAAAAGAGCATAAATAGTTATGTTTTATATATGTTGTGCATATTTTTATGTTATAATACAACTATACCTACCATATTCAAGCATAAAAACATTAAAAACTATGCAAATAAAAATATTTTTATGCTATGTTGAATGAAATATGGTGCGTATCCCATTAAAATCAAAGCCGGAAATGACCCATTTATATTCATTTATGAACTCTAAAAAATATTTATTATCATTATAATGATCTTTATATATAATACCAATCAATAAACATTATCAATTTATTATTATTTATAACTATTTAACGTTAATTATATATTTATCCTATATATTCATTATGAGCATAAAAAGAGCATAAATCATATATTTTTAAACTTTTATACATACTTTTATGTTATAATAAATCTATATGAACTATAATCAATAACAAAAACGTTAAAAGGTTTGTATATAAACAAAATAATATAGGGAATATTCCATACAATATTGAAAGCATTAAAGTACAATAAACCCCAATTTACCCTATATACCGCCATTTTAAAATTCCAAAATTTATCTATTATCCAATATGATATCAATTTACAATTATTTATACAAAAAACCATATCAATATTCAATTATTTATAACAATTTTATGTAATAAATCTATTTATCATGGGGAATTTTTAACCTAAAAAAAAAGAGCATAAAATAGTTATGTTTATATATGTTGTGCATATTTTTATGTTATAATACAACTATACCTACCATATTCAAGCATAAAAACATTAAAAACTATGCAAATAAAAATATTTTTATGCTATGTTGAATGAAATATGGTGCATATCCATTAAAATCAAAGCCGGAAATGACCCATTTATATTCATTTATGAACTCTAAAAAATATGTATTATCATTATAATAATCTTTATATATACATAATACCAATCAATAAACATTATCAATTTATTATTATTTATAACTATTTAACGTTAATTATATATTTATCCTATATATTCATTATGAGCATAAGAAGAGCATAAATCATATATTTTTAAACTTTTATACATACTTTTATGTTATAATAAATCTATATGAACTATAATCAATAACAAAAACGTTAAAAAATTTGTATATAAACAAAATAATATAGGGAATATTCCATACAATATTGAAAACATTAAAGTACAATAAACCCCAATTTACCCTATATACCGCCATTTTAAAATTCCAAAATTTATCTATTATCCAATATGATATCAATTTACAATTATTTATACAAAAAACCATATCAATATTCAATTATTTATAACAATTTTATGTAATAAATCTATTTATCATGGGGAATTTTTAACCTAAAAAAAAGAGCATAAATAGTTATGTTTATATATGTTGTGCATATTTTTATGTTATAATACAACTATACCTACCATATTCAAGCATAAAAACATTAAAAACTATGCAAATAAAAATATTTTTATGCTATGTTGAATGAAATATGGTGCGTATCCCATTAAAAATCAAAGCCGGAAATGACCCATTTATATTCATTTATGAACTCTAAAAAATATTTATTATCATTATAATGATCTTTATATATAATAACAATCAATAAACATTATCAATTTATTATTATTTATAACTATTTAACGTTAATTATATATTTATCCTATATATTCATTATAAGAGCATAAAAAGAGCATAAATCATATATATTTTTAAACTTTTATACATACTTTTATGTTATAATAAATCTATATGAACTATAATCAATAACAAAAACGTTAAAAAGTTTGTATATAAACAAAATAATATAGGAAATATTCCATACAATATTGAAAACATTAAAGTACAATAAACCCCAATTTACCCTATATACCGCCATTTTAAAATTCCAAAATTTATCTATTATCCAATATGATATCAATTTACAATTATTTATACAAAAAACCATATCAATATTCAATTATTTATAACAATTTTATGTAATCTATTTATCATGGGGAATTTTTAACCTAAAAAAAAGAGCATAAATAGTTATGTTTATATATGTTGTGCATATTTTTATGTTATAATACAACTATACCTACCATATTCAAGCATAAAAACATTAAAAACTATGCAAATAAAAATATTTTTATGCTATGTTGAATGAAATATGGTGCGTATCCCATTAAAATCAAAGCCGGATTTATATATAACCCATTTATATTCATTTATGAACTCTAAAAAATATTTATTATCATTATAATGATCTTTATATATAATACCAATCAATAAACATTATCAATTTATTATTATTTATAACTATTTAACGTTAATTATATATTTATCCTATATATTCATTATGAGCATAAAAAGAGCATAAATCATATATTTTTAAACTTTTATACATACTTTTATGTTATAATAAATTTATATGAACTATAATCAATAACAAAAACGTTAAAAAGTTTGTATATAAACAAAATAATATAGGGAATATTCCATACAATATTGAAAACATTAAAGTAAAATAAACCCCAATTTACCCTATATACCGCCATTTTAAAATTCCAAAATTTATCTATTATCCAATATGATATCAATTTACAATTATTTATACAAAAAACCATATCAATATTCAATTATTTATAACAATTTTATGTAATAAATCTATTTATCATGGGGAATTTTTAACCTAAAAAAAAGAGCATAAATAGTTATGTTTATATATGTTGTGCATATTTTTATGTTATAATACAACTATACCTACCATATTCAAGCATAAAAACATTAAAAACTATGCAAATAAAAATATTTTTATGCTATGTTGAATGAAATATGGTGCGTATCCCATTAAAATCAAAGCCGGAAATGACCCATTTATATTCATTTATGAACTCTAAAAAATATTTATTATCATTATAATGATCTTTATATATAATAACAATCAATAAACATTATCAATTTATTATTATTTATAACTATTTAACGTTAATTATATATTTATCCTATATATTCATTATGAGCATAAAAAGAGCATAAATCATATATTTTTAAACTTTTATACATACTTTTATGTTATAATAAATCTATATGAACTATAATCAATAACAAAAACGTTAAAAAGTTTGTATATAAACAAAATAATATAGGGAATATTCCATACAATATTGAAAACATTAAAGTACAATAAACCCCAATTTACCCTATATACCGCCATTTTAAAATTCCAAAATTTATCTATTATCCAATATGATATCAATTTACAATTATTTATACAAAAAACCATATCAATATTTAATTATTTATAACAATTTTATGTAATAAATCTATTTATCATGGGGAATTTTTAACCTAAAAAAAAGAGCATAAATAGTTATGTTTATATATGTTGTGCATATTTTTATGTTATAATACAACTATACCTACCATATTCAAGCATAAAAACATTAAAAACTATGCAAATAAAAATATTTTTATGCTATGTTGAATGAAATATGGTGCGTATCCCATTAAAATCAAAGCCGGAAATGACCCATTTATATTCATTTATGAACTCTAAAAAATATTTATTATCATTATAATGATCTTTATATATAATACCAATCAATAAACATTATCAATTTATTATTATTTATAACTATTTAACGTTAATTATATATTTATCCTATATATTCATTATGAGCATAAAAAGAGCATAAATCATATATTTTTAAACTTTTATACATACTTTTATGTTATAATAAATCTATATGAACTATAATCAATAACAAAAACGTTAAAAAATTTGTATATAAACAAAATAACATAGGGAATATTCCATACAATATTGAAAACATTAAAGTACAATAAACCCCAATTTACCCTATATACCGCCATTTTAAAATTCCAAAATTTATCTATTATCCAATATGATATCAATTTACAATTATTTATACAAAAAACCATATCAATATTCAATTATTTATAACAATTTTATGTAATAAATCTATTTATCATGGGGAATTTTTAACCTAAACAAAAGAGCATAAATAGTTATGTTTATATATGTTGTGCATATTTTTATGTTATAATACAACTATACCTACCATATTCAAGCATAAAAACATTAAAAACTATGCAAATAAAAATATTTTTATGCTATGTTGAATGAAATATGGTGCGTATCCCATTAAAATCAAAGCCGGAAATGACCCATTTATATTCATTTATGAACTCTAAAAAATATTTATTATCATTATAATGATCTTTATATATAATACCAATCAATAAACATTATCAATTTATTATTATTTATAACTATTTAACGTTAATTATATATTTATCCTATATATTCATTATGAGCATAAAAAGAGCATAAATCATATATTTTTAAACTTTTATACATACTTTTATGTTATAATAAATCTATATGAACTATAATCAATAACAAAAACGTTAAAAAGTTTGTATATAAACAAAATAATATAGGGAATATTCCATACAATATTGAAAGCATTAAAGTACAATAAACCCCAATTTACCCTATATACCGCCATTTTAAAATTCCAAAATTTATCTATTATCCAATATGATATCAATTTACAATTATTTATACAAAAAACCATATCAATATTCAATTATTTATAACAATTTTATGTAATAAATCTATTTATCATGGGGAATTTTTAACCTAAAAAAAAGAGCATAAATAGTTATGTTTATATATGTTGTTTTATGTTATAATACAACTATACCTACCATATTCAAGCATAAAAACATTAAAAACTATGCAAATAAAAATATTTTTATGCTATGTTGAATGAAATATGGTGCATATCCCATTAAAATCAAAGCCGGAAATGACCCATTTATATTCATTTATGAACTCTAAAAAATATGTATTATCATTATAATAATCTTTATATATACATAATACCAATCAATAAACATTATCAATTTATTATTATTTATAACTATTTAACGTTAATTATATATTTATCCTATATATTCATTATGAGCATAAGAAGAGCATAAATCATATATTTTTAAACTTTTATACATACTTTTATGTTATAATAAATCTATATGAACTATAATCAATAACAAAAACGTTAAAAAATTTGTATATAAACAAAATAATATAGGGAATATTCCATACAATATTGAAAACATTAAAGTACAATAAACCCCAATTTACCCTATATACCGCCATTTTAAAATTCCAAAATTTATCTATTATCCAATATGATATCAATTTACAATTATTTATACAAAAAACCATATCAATATTCAATTATTTATAACAATTTTATGTAATAAATCTATTTATCATGGGGAATTTTTAACCTAAAAAAAAGAGCATAAATAGTTATGTTTATATATGTTGTGCATATTTTTATGTTATAATACAACTATACCTACCATATTCAAGCATAAAAACATTAAAAACTATGCAAATAAAAATATTTTTATGCTATGTTGAATGAAATATGGTGCGTATCCCATTAAAATCAAAGCCGGAAATGACCCATTTATATTCATTTATGAACTCTAAAAAATATTTATTATCATTATAATGATCTTTATATATAATAACAATCAATAAACATTATCAATTTATTATTATTTATAACTATTTAACGTTAATTATATATTTATCCTATATATTCATTATGAGCATAAAAAGAGCATAAATCATATATTTTTAAACTTTTATACATACTTTTATGTTATAATAAATCTATATGAACTATAATCAATAACAAAAACGTTAAAAAGTTTGTATATAAACAAAATAATATAGGAAATATTCCATACAATATTGAAAACATTAAAGTACAATAAACCCCAATTATTACCTACCATATTCAAGCATAAAAACATTAAAAACTATGCAAATAAAAATATTTTTATGCTATGTTGAATGAAATATGGTGCGTATCCCATTAAAATCAAAGCCGGAAATGACCCATTTATATTCATTTCTGAACTCTAAAAAATATTTATTATCATTATAATGATCTTTATATATAATACCAATCAATAAACATTATCAATTTATTATTATTTATAACTATTTAACGTTAATTATATATTTATCCTATATATTCATTATGAGCATAAAAAGAGCATAAATCATATATTTTTAAACTTTTATTACATACTTTTATGTTATAATAAATCTATATGAACTATAATCAATAACAAAAACGTTAAAAAGTTTGTATATAAACAAAATAATATAGGGAATATTCCATACAATATTGAAAACATTAAAGTACAATAAACCCCAATTTACCCTATATACCGCCATTTTAAAATTCCAAAATTTATCTATTATCCAATATGATATCAATTTACAATTCTGTGGTCTTTTTTACATAAGGGCATAAGTCGAGTTATCACCAATCGACTTTTTGAGATATTCGAATTCCCTGTACAAAACTACATAAGTCATTAATTTTTTTGTCGTTTTTATAACCATTAGAAACGGAAATATTTAAATTTTTATAAAATCTCATCTTATAAAGATTTCCTCCTCTAAGTCATTTAAGAGCATAATTTAACAAAATAAATATAAAAAACAGAAGGTTTTTTCACATATCTAATTAGTAGAGCAAATAAAACTTACTTAATAATTGGCCTGATAAAGTAATAAATAGATTTGTCAAAGCAATTCAGACCAAAATAATGTCGCCCTGAAAAATCAAGAAAAACGACTTATGCCCTAATGTAAAAACACCACAGAATTATTTATACAAAAAAACCATATCAATATTCAATTATTTATAACAATTTTTATGTAATAAATCTATTTATCATGGGGAATTTTTAACCTAAAAAAAAAAGGGCATAAATAGTTATGTTTATATATGTTGTGCATATTTTTATGTTATAATACAACTATACCTACCATATTCAAGCATAAAAAACATTAAAAACTATGCAAATAAAAATATTTGTATGCTATGTTGAATAAAATATGGTCATTATGAGCATAAGAAGAGCATAAATCAATATATTTTTAAACTTTTATACATACTTTTATGTTATAATAAATCTATATGAACTATAATCAATAACAAAAACGTTAAAAAATTTGTATATAAACAAAATAATATAGGGAATATTCCATACAATATTGAAAACATTAAAGTACAATAAACCCCAATTTACCCTATATACCGCCATTTTAAAATTCCAAAATTTATCTATTATCCAATATGATATCAATTTACAATTATTTATACAAAAAACCATATCAATATTCAATTATTTATAACAATTTTATGTAATAAATCTATTTATCATGGGGAATTTTTAACCTAAAAAAAAGAGCATAAATAGTTATGTTTATATATGTTGTGCATATTTTTATGTTATAATACAACTATACCTACCATATTCAAGCATAAAAACATTAAAAACTATGCAAATAAAAATATTTTTATGCTATGTTGAATGAAATATGGTGCGTATCCCATTAAAATCAAAGCCGGAAATGACCCATTTATATTCATTTATGAACTCTAAAAAATATTTATTATCATTATAATGATCTTTATATATAATAACAATCAATAAACATTATCAATTTATTATTATTTATAACTATTTAACGTTAATTATATATTTATCCTATATATTCATTATGAGCATAAAAAGAGCATAAATCATATATTTTTAAACTTTTATACATACTTTTATGTTATAATAAATCTATATGAACTATAATCAATAACAAAAACGTTAAAAAGTTTGTATATAAACAAAATAATATAGGAAATATTCCATACAATATTGAAAACATTAAAGTACAATAAACCCCAATTTACCCTATATACCGCCATTTTAAAATTCCAAAATTTATCTATTATCCAATATGATATCAATTTACAATTATTTATACAAAAAACCATATCAATATTCAATTATTTATAACAATTTTATGTAATAAATCTATTTATCATGGGGAATTTTTAACCTAAAAAAAAGAGCATAAATAGTTATGTTTATATATGTTGTGCATATTTTTATGTTATAATACAACTATACCTACCATATTCAAGCATAAAAACATTAAAAACTATGCAAATAAAATATTTTTATGCTATGTTGAATGAAATATGGTGCGTATCCCATTAAAATCAAAGCCGGATTTATATATAACCCATTTATATTCATTTATGAACTCCAAAAAATATTTATTATCATTATAATGATCTTATATATATAATACCAATCAATAAACATTATCAATTTATTATTATTTATAACTATTTAACGTTAATTATATATTTATCCTATATATTCTATTATGAGCATAAAAAGAGCATAAATCATATATTTTTAAACTTTTATACATACTTTTATGTTATAATAAATCTATATGAACTATAATCAATAACAAAAACGTTAAAAAGTTTGTATATAAACAAAATAATATAGGGAATATTCCATACAATATTGAAAACATTAAAGTAAAATAAACCCCAATTTACCCTATATACCGCCATTTTAAAATTCCAAAATTTATCTATTATCCAATATGATATCAATTTACAATTATTTATACAAAAAACCATATCAATATTCAATTATTTATAACAATTTTATGTAATAAATCTATTTATCATGGGGAATTTTTAACCTAAAAAAAAGAGCATAAATAGTTATGTTTATATATGTTGTGCATATTTTTATGTTATAATACAACTATACCTACCATATTCAAGCATAAAAACATTAAAAACTATGCAAATAAAAATATTTTTATGCTATGTTGAATGAAATATGGTGCGTATCCCATTAAAATCAAAGCCGGAAATGACCCATTTATATTCATTTATGAACTCTAAAAAATATTTATTATCATTATAATGATCTTTATATATAATAACAATCAATAAACATTATCAATTTATTATTATTTATAACTATTTAACGTTAATTATATATTTATCCTATATATTCATTATGAGCATAAAAAGAGCATAAATCATATATTTTTAAACTTTTATACATACTTTTATGTTATAATAAATCTATATGAACTATAATCAATAACAAAAACGTTAAAAAGTTTGTATATAAACAAAATAATATAGGGAATATTCCATACAATATTGAAAACATTAAAGTACAATAAACCCCAATTTACCTATATACCGCCATTTTAAAATTCCAAAATTTATCTATTATCCAATATGATATCAATTTACAATTATTTATACAAAAAACCATATCAATATTCAATTATTTATAACAATTTTATGTAATAAATCTATTTATCATGGGGAATTTTTAACCTAAAAAAAAGAGCATAAATAGTTATGTTTATATATGTTGTGCATATTTTTATGTTATAATACAACTATACCTACCATATTCAAGCATAAAAACATTAAAAACTATGCAAATAAAAATATTTTTATGCTATGTTGAATGAAATATGGTGCGTATCCCATTAAAATCAAAGCCGGAAATGACCCATTTATATTCATTTCTGAACTCTAAAAAAATATTTATTATCATTATAATGATCTTTATATATAATACCAATCAATAAACATTATCAATTTATTATTATTTATAACTATTTAACGTTAATTATATATTTATCCTATATATTCATTATGAGCATAAAAAGAGCATAAATCATATATTTTTAAACTTTTATACATACTTTTATGTTATAATAAATCTATATGAACTATAATCAATAACAAAAACGTTAAAAAGTTTGTATATAAACAAAATAATATAGGGAATATTCCATACAATATTGAAAACATTAAAGTACAATAAACCCCAATTTACCCTATATACCGCCATTTTAAAATTCCAAAATTTATCTATTATCCAATATGATATCAATTTACAATTCTGTGGTCTTTTTACATAAGGGCATAAGTCGAGTTATCACCAAATCGACTTTTTGAGATATTCGAATTCCCTGTACAAAACTACATAAGTCATTAATTTTTTTGTCGTTTTATAACCATTAGAAACGGAAATATTTAAATTTTTATAAAATCTCATCTTATAAAGATTTCCTCCTCTAAGTCATTTAAGAGCATAATTTAACAAAATAAATATAAAAAACAGAAGGTTTTTTCACATATCTAATTAGTAGAGCAAATAAAACTTACTTAATAATTGGCCTGATAAAGTAATAAATAGATTTGTCAAAGCAATTCAGACCAAAATAATGTCGCCCTGAAAAATCAAGAAAAACGACTTATGCCCTAATGTAAAAAACACCACAGAATTATTTATACAAAAAACCATATCAATATTCAATTATTTATAACAATTTTATGTAATAAATCTATTTATCATGGGGAATTTTTAACCTAAAAAAAAGGGCATAAATAGTTATGTTTATATATGTTGTGCATATTTTTATGTTATAATACAACTATACCTACCATATTCAAGCATAAAAACATTAAAAAACTATGCAAATAAAAATATTTGTATGCTATGTTGAATAAAATATGGTGTGTATCCCATTAAAATCAAAGCCGGAAATGACACATTTTTATTCATTTATGAACTCCAAAAAATATTTATTATCATTATAATGATCTTTATATATAATACCAATCAATAAACATTATCAATTTATTATTATTTCTAACTATTTAACGTTAATTATATATTTATCCTATATATTCATTATGAGCATAAAAAGAGCATAAATCATATATTTTTAAACTTTTATACATACTTTTATGTTATAATAAATCTATATGAACTATAATCAATAACAAAAACGTTAAAAAGTTTGTATATAAAGAAAATAATATAGGGAATATTCCATACAATATTGAAAACATTAAAGTACAATAAACCCCAATTTACCCTATATACCGCCATTTTAAAATTCCAAAATTTATCTATTATCCAATATGATATCAATTTACAATTATTTATACAAAAAACCATATCAATATTTAATTATTTATAACAATTTTATGTAATAAATCTATTTATCATGGGGAATTTTAACCTAAAAAAAAGAGCATAAATAGTTATGTTTATATATGTTGTGCATATTTTTATGTTATAATACAACTATACCTACCATATTCAAGCATAAAAACATTAAAAACTATGCAAATAAAAATATTTTTATTGCTATGTTGAATGAAATATGGTGCGTATCCATGAAAATCAAAGCCGGATTTATATATAACCCATTTATATTCATTTATGAACTCTAAAAAATATTTATTATCATTATAATGATCTTTATATATAATACCAATCAATAAACATTATCAATTTATTATTATTTCTAACTATTTAACGTTAATTATATATTTATCCTATATATTCATTATGAGCATAAAAAGAGCATAAATCATATATTTTTAAACTTTTATACATACTTTTATGTTATAATAAATCTATATGAACTATAATCAATAACAAAAACGTTAAAAAGTTTGTATATAAACAAAATAATATAGGGAATATTCCATACAATATTGAAAACATTAAAGTAAAATAAACCCCAATTTACCCTATATACCGCCATTTTAAAATTCCAAAATTTATCTATTATCCAATATGATATCAATTTACAATTATTTATACAAAAAACCATATCAATATTCAATTATTTATAACAATTTTATGTAATAAATCTATTTATCATGGGGAATTTTTAACCTAAAAAAAAGAGCATAAATAGTTATGTTTATATATGTTGTGCAAATTTTTATGTTATAATACAACTATACCTACCATATTCAAGCATAAAAACATTAAAAACTATGCAAATAAAAATATTTTTATGCTATGTTGAATGAAAATATGGTGCGTAATCCCATTAAAATCAAAGCCGGAAATGACCCATTTATATTCATTTATGAACTCTAAAAAATATTTATTATCATTATAATGATCTTTATATATAATAACAATCAATAAACATTATCAATTTATTATTATTTATAACTATTTAACGTTAATTATATATTTATCCTATATATTCATTATGAGCATAAAAAGAGCATAAATCATATATTTTTAAACTTTTATACATACTTTTATGTTATAATAAATCTATATGAACTATAATCAATAACAAAAACGTTAAAAAGTTTGTATATAAACAAAATAATATAGGGAATATTCCATACAATATTGAAAACATTAAAGTACAATAAACCCCAATTTACCCTATATACCGCCATTTTAAAATTCCAAAATTTATCTATTATCCAATATGATATCAATTTACAATTATTTATACAAAAAACCATATCAATATTCAATTATTTATAACAATTTTATGTAATAAATCTATTTATCATGGGGAATTTTTAACTAAAAAAAAGAGCATAAATAGTTATGTTTATATATGTTGTGCATATTTCTATGTTATAATACAAACTATACCTACCATATTCAAGCATAAAAACATTAAAAACTATGCAAATAAAAATATTTTTATGCTATGTTGAATGAAATATGGTGCGTATCCCATTAAAATCAAAGCCGGATTTATATATAACCATTTATATTCATTTATGAACTCTAAAAAATATTTATTATCATTATAATGATCTTTATATATAATACCAATCAATAAACATTATCAATTTATTATTATTTATAACTATTTAACGTTAATTATATATTTATCCTATATATTCATTATGAGCATAAAAAGAGCATAAATCATATATTTTTAAACTTTTATACATACTTTTATGTTATAATAAATCTATATGAACTATAATCAATAACAAAAACGTTAAAAAGTTTGTATATAAACAAAATAATATAGGGAATATTCCATACAATATTGAAAACATTAAAGTACAATAAACCCCAATTTACCCTATATACCGCCATTTTAAAATTCCAAAATTTATCTATTATCCAATATGATATCAATTTACAATTCTGTGGTCTTTTTACATAAGGGCATAAGTCGAGTTATCACCAAATCGACTTTTTGAGATATTCGAATTCCCTGTACAAAACTACATAAGTCATTAATTTTTTGTCGTTTTTATAACCATTAGAAACGGAAATATTTAAATTTTTATAAAATCTCATCTTATAAAGATTTCCTCCTCTAAGTCAGTTTAAGAGCATAATTTAACAAAATAAATATAAAAAACAGAAGGTTTTTTCACATATCTAATTAGTAGAGCAAATAAAACTTACTTAATAATTGGCCTGATAAAGTAATAAATAGATTTGTCAAAGCAATTCAGACCAAAATAATGTCGCCTGAAAAATCAAGAAAAACGACTTATGCCCTAATGTAAAAACACCACAGAATTATTTATACAAAAAACCATATCAATATTCAATTATTTATAACAATTTTATGTAATAAATCTATTTATCATGGGGAATTTTTAACCTAAAAAAAAGGGCATAAATAGTTATGTTTATATATGTTGTGCATATTTTTATGTTATAAATACAACTATACCTACCATATTCAAGCATAAAAACATTAAAAACTATGCAAATAAAAATATTTTTATGCTATGTTGAATAAAATATGGTGTGTATCCCATTAAAATCAAAGCCGGAAATGACACATTTTTATTCATTTATGAACTCCAAAAAATATTTATTATCATTATAATGATCTTTATATATAATACCAATCAATAAACATTATCAATTTATTATTATTTCTAACTATTTAACGTTAATTATATATTTATCCTATATATTCATTATGAGCATAAAAAGAGCATAAATCATATATTTTTAAACTTTTATACATACTTTTATGTTATAATAAATCTATATGAACTATAATCAATAACAAAAACGTTAAAAAGTTTGTATATAAAGAAAATAATATAGGGAATATTCCATACAATATTGAAAACATTAAAGTACAATAAACCCCAATTTACCCTATATACCGCCATTTTAAAATTCCAAAATTTATCTATTATCCAATATGATATCAATTTACAATTATTTATACAAAAAACCATATCAATATTTAATTATTTATAACAATTTTATGTAATAAATCTATTTATCATGGGGAATTTTTAACCTAAAAAAAAGAGCATAAATAGTTATGTTTATATATGTTGTGCATATTTTTATGTTATAATACAACTATACCTACCATATTCAAGCATAAAAACATTAAAAACTATGCAAATAAAAATATTTTTATGCTATGTTGAATGAAATATGGTGCGTATCCCATGAAAATCAAAGCCGGATTTATATATAACCCATTTATATTCATTTATGAACTCTAAAAAATATTTATTATCATTATAATGATCTTTATATATAATACCAATCAATAAACATTATCAATTTATTATTATTTCTAACTATTTAAACGTTAATTATATATTTATCCTATATATTCATTATGAGCATAAAAAGAGCATAAATCATATATTTTTAAACTTTTATACATACTTTTATGTTATAATAAATCTATATGAATTATAATCAATAACAAAAACGTTAAAAAGTTTGTATATAAACAAAATAATATAGGGAATATTCCATACAATATTGAAAACATTAAAGTAAAATAAACCCCAATTTACCCTATATACCGCCATTTTAAAATTCCAAAATTTATCTATTATCCAATATGATATCAATTTACAATTATTTATACAAAAAACCATATCAATATTCAATTATTTATAACAATTTTATGTAATAAATCTATTTATCATATCATGGGGAATTTTTAACCTAAAAAAAAGAGCATAAATAGTTATGTTTATATATGTTGTGCATATTTTTATGTTATAATACAACTATACCTACCATATTCAAGCATAAAAACATTAAAAACTATGCAAATAAAAATATTTTTATGCTATGTTGAATGAAATATGGTGCGTATCCCATTAAAATCAAAGCCGGAAATGACCCATTTATATTCATTTATGAACTCTAAAAAATATTTATTATCATTATAATGATCTTTATATATAATAACAATCAATAAACATTATCAATTTATTATTATTTATAACTATTTAACGTTAATTATATATTTATCCTATATATTCATTATGAGCATAAAAAGAGCATAAATCATATATTTTTAAACTTTTATACATACTTTTATGTTATAATAAATCTATATGAACTATAATCAATAACAAAAACGTTAAAAAGTTTGTATATAAACAAAATAATATAGGGAATATTCCATACAATATTGAAAACATTAAAGTACAATAAACCCCAATTTACCCTATATACCGCCATTTTAAAATTCCAAAATTTATCTATTATCCAATATGATATCAATTTACAATTATTTATACAAAAAACCATATCAATATTCAATTATTTATAACAATTTTATGTAATAAATCTATTTATCATGGGGAATTTTTAACCTAAAAAAAAGAGCATAAATAGTTATGTTTATATATGTTGTGCATATTTCTATGTTATAATACAACTATACCTACCATATTCAAGCATAAAAACATTAAAAACTATGCAAATAAAAATATTTTTATGCTATGTTGAATGAAATATGGTGCGTATCCCATTAAAATCAAAGCCGGATTTATATATAACCCATTTATATTCATTTATGAACTCTAAAAAATATTTATTATCATTATAATGATCTTTATATATAATACCAATCAATAAACATTATCAATTTATTATTATTTATAACTATTTAACGTTAATTATATATTTATCCTATATATTCATTATGAGCATAAAAAGAGCATAAATCATATATTTTTAAACTTTTATACATACTTTTATGTTATAATAAATCTATATGAACTATAATCAATAACAAAAACGTTAAAAAGTTTGTATATAAACAAAATAATATAGGGAATATTCCATACAATATTGAAAACATTAAAGTACAATAAACCCCAATTTACCCTATATACCGCCATTTTAAAATTCCAAAATTTATCTATTATCCAATATGATATCAATTTACAATTCTGTGGTCTTTTTACATAAGGGCATAAGTCGAGTTATCACCAAATCGACTTTTTGAGATATTCGAATTCCCTGTACAAAACTACATAAGTCATTAATTTTTTTGTCGTTTTATAACCATTAGAAACGGAAATATTTAAATTTTTATAAAATCTCATCTTATAAAGATTTCCTCCTCTAAGTCATTTAAGAGCATAATTTAACAAAATAAATATAAAAAACAGAAGGTTTTTTCACATATCTAATTAGTAGAGCAAATAAAACTTACTTAATAATTGGCCTGATAAAGTAATAAATAGATTTGTCAAAGCAATTCAGACCAAAATAATGTCGCCCTGAAAAATCAAGAAAAACGACTTATGCCCTAATGTAAAAACACCACAGAATTATTTATACAAAAAACCATATCAATATTCAATTATTTATAACAATTTTATGTAATAAATCTATTTATCATGGGGAATTTTTAACCTAAAAAAAAGGGCATAAATAGTTATGTTTATATATGTTGTGCATATTTTTATGTTATAATACAACTATACCTACCATATTCAAGCATAAAAACATTAAAAACTATGCAAATAAAAATATTTTTATGCTATGTTGAATAAAATATGGTGTGTATCCCATTAAAATCAAAGCCGGAAATGACACATTTTTATTCATTTATGAACTCCAAAAAATATTTATTATCATTATAATGATCTTTATATATAATACCAATCAATAAACATTATCAATTTATTATTATTTCTAACTATTTAACGTTAATTATATATTTATCCTATATATTCATTATGAGCATAAAAAGAGCATAAATCATATATTTTTAAACTTTTATACATACTTTTATGTTATAATAAATCTATATGAACTATAATCAATAACAAAAACGTTAAAAAGTTTGTATATAAAGAAAATAATATAGGGAATATTCCATACAATATTGAAAACATTAAAGTACAATAAACCCCAATTTACCCTATATACCGCCATTTTAAAATTCCAAAATTTATCTATTATCCAATATGATATCAATTTACAATTATTTATACAAAAAACCATATCAATATTTAATTATTTATAACAATTTTATGTAATAAATCTATTTATCATGGGGAATTTTTAACCTAAAAAAAAGAGCATAAATAGTTATGTTTATATATGTTGTGCATATTTTTATGTTATAATACAACTATACCTACCATATTCAAGCATAAAAACATTAAAAACTATGCAAATAAAAATATTTTTATGCTATGTTGAATGAAATATGGTGCGTATCCCATGAAAATCAAAGCCGGATTTATATATAACCCATTTATATTCATTTATGAACTCTAAAAAATATTTATTATCATTATAATGATCTTTATATATAATACCAATCAATAAACATTATCAATTTATTATTATTTCTAACTATTTAACGTTAATTATATATTTATCCTATATATTCATTATGAGCATAAAAAGAGCATAAATCATATATTTTTAAACTTTTATACATACTTTTATGTTATAATAAATCTATATGAACTATAATCAATAACAAAAACGTTAAAAAGTTTGTATATAAACAAAATAATATAGGGAATATTCCATACAATATTGAAAACATTAAAGTAAAATAAACCCCAATTTACCCTATATACCGCCATTTTAAAATTCCAAAATTTATCTATTATCCAATATGATATCAATTTACAATTATTTATACAAAAAACCATATCAATATTCAATTATTTATAACAATTTTATGTAATAAATCTATTTATCATGGGGAATTTTTAACCTAAAAAAAAGAGCATAAATAGTTATGTTTATATATGTTGTGCATATTTTTATGTTATAATACAACTATACCTACCATATTCAAGCATAAAAACATTAAAAACTATGCAAATAAAAATATTTTTATGCTATGTTGAATGAAATATGGTGCGTATCCCATTAAAATCAAAGCCGGAAATGACCCATTTATATTCATTTATGAACTCTAAAAAATATTTATTATCATTATAATGATCTTTATATATAATAACAATCAATAAACATTATCAATTTATTATTATTTATAACTATTTAACGTTAATTATATATTTATCCTATATATTCATTATGAGCATAAAAAGAGCATAAATCATATATTTTTAAACTTTTATACATACTTTTATGTTATAATAAATCTATATGAACTATAATCAATAACAAAAACGTTAAAAAGTTTGTATATAAACAAAATAATATAGGGAATATTCCATACAATATTGAAAACATTAAAGTACAATAAACCCCAATTTACCCTATATACCGCCATTTTAAAATTCCAAAATTTATCTATTATCCAATATGATATCAATTTACAATTATTTATACAAAAAACCATATCAATATTCAATTATTTATAACAATTTTATGTAATAAATCTATTTATCATGGGGAATTTTTAACCTAAAAAAAAGAGCATAAATAGTTATGTTTATATATGTTGTGCATATTTCTATGTTATAATACAACTATACCTACCATATTCAAGCATAAAAACATTAAAAACTATGCAAATAAAAATATTTTTATGCTATGTTGAATGAAATATGGTGCGTATCCCATTAAAATCAAAGCCGGATTTATATATAACCCATTTATATTCATTTATGAACTCTAAAAAATATTTATTATCATTATAATGATCTTTATATATAATACCAATCAATAAACATTATCAATTTATTATTATTTATAACTATTTAACGTTAATTATATATTTATCCTATATATTCATTATGAGCATAAAAAGAGCATAAATCATATATTTTTAAACTTTTATACATACTTTTATGTTAAAATAAATCTAAATGAACTATAATCAATAACAAAAACGTTAAAAAGTTTGTATATAAACAAAATAATATAGGGAATATTCCATACAATATTGAAAACATTAAAGTACAATAAACCCCAATTTACCCTATATACCGCCATTTTAAAATTCCAAAATTTATCTATTATCCAATATGATATCAATTTACAATTCTGTGGTCTTTTTACATAAGGGCATAAGTCGAGTTATCACCAAATCGACTTTTTGAGATATTCGAATTCCCTGTACAAAACTACATAAGTCATTAATTTTTTTTTCGTTTTATAACCATTAGAAACGGAAATATTCAAATTTTTATAAAATCTCATCTTATAAAGATTTCCTCCTCTAAGTCATTTAAGAGCATAATTTAACAAAATAAATATAAAAAACAGAAGGTTTTTTCACATATCTAATTAGTAGAGCAAATAAAACTTACTTAATAATTGGCCTGATAAAGTAAAAAATAGATTTGTCAAAGCAATTCAGACCAAAATAATGTCGCTCTAAAAAATCAAGAAAAACGACTTATGCCCTAATGTAAAAACACCACAGAATTATTTATACAAAAAACCATATCAATATTCAATTATTTATAACAATTTTATGTAATAAATCTATTTATCATGGGGAATTTTTAACCTAAAAAAAAGGGCATAAATAGTTATGTTTATATATGTTGTGCATATTTTTATGTTATAATACAACTATACCTACCATATTCAAGCATAAAAACATTAAAAACTATGCAAATAAAAATATTTTTATGCTATGTTGAATAAAATATGGTGTGTATCCCATTAAAATCAAAGCCGGAAATGACACATTTATATTCATTTATGAACTCTAAAAAATATTTATTATCATTATAATGATCTTTATATATAATACCAATCAATAAACATTATCAATTTATTATTATTTCTAACTATTTAACGTTAATTATATATTTATCCTATATATTCATTATGAGCATAAAAAGAGCATAAATCATATATTTTTAAACTTTTATACATACTTTTATGTTATAATAAATCTATATGAACTATAATCAATAACAAAAACGTTAAAAAGTTTGTATAGAAAGAAAATAATATAGGGAATATTCCATACAATATTGAAAACATTAAAGTACAATAAACCCCAATTTACCCTATATACCGCCATTTTAAAATTCCAAAATTTATCTATTATCCAATATGATATCAATTTACAATTATTTATACAAAAAACCATATCAATATTCAATTATTTATAACAATTTTATGTAATAAATCTATTTATCATGGGGAATTTTTAACCTAAAAAAAAGAGCATAAATAGTTATGTTTATATATGTTGTGCATATTTTTATGTTATAATACAACTATATCTACCATATTCAAGCATAAAAACATTAAAAACTATGCAAATAAAAATATTTTTATGCTATGTTGAATGAAATATGGTGCGTATCCCATTAAAATCAAAGCCGGAAATGATCCATTTATATTCATTTATGAACTCTAAAAAATATTTATTATCATTATAATGATCTTTATATATAATACCAAAGCCCTCTCAATAAATAAAGCCAGAATGAATACTCACTTTTTGAAATGAGCTTTATTTAGTGTATCAATAATGTACGTTTTATCAAGAAACTCATACGAAACGTACACATTTCTTTTTAAGTTTTTAGCTATTGCAACTTAGAGCTTTTACAATTTTATTTCATAAAATGACTAAGAAAGAGTGAAATTAGATCTGACCACATCTCATTTTTTTCAAATCAAAATAAATCACGATCAAATTTAATTATAAATTGATCTAATTTTTATAAATTTTGTGCTTTTTATTTCAATATAAACGATATCCTCTAAAATATATTTTCCTCGCTCTAATTCTCTATCGGTTGTACCACGAAAGTCAAACTCATTTCTTAATAAATTTAGAAAAATAATATTGACGAAAATACACATAATTGAACGCGAAAACATAAAAAATTAATAATTAATTTAGTTAAATGAAATTATGTATGCGAAAAAATTAACTAAAACCGAATTTATAAACATAAATCAGCTCAAAAGATATTATCAACATGCAGTGGTCAATAAATAATATAATCAGCTGATTAATGTTTACACTTCAAAATGAACACATAACCTAATCACAATTTCTATTTTGCTACACATTTATTTACAATAACAGCACAACACTACACTATATTCTGAATCCTGAAATACAAAGAATCCTTAAAAAAGGTTTATTTATGCTGTCTCAACAAAAGAATAATATTTAATTGCATAATTATGCATTAAATACAAAACCAATCTTCATAATGACATAAATGTCATTACAATGGGAGAGAGAGAATATTTTTTTATATTGAATGATAGTTCGATGAAATGACATTACGATCGTCGCTGTTGTATAAAAATTTTGCAAGCCATTCATGTTAAAATCATACATGTGTGCATTAATCATTAAATCTAGTTAAATGTGTATAGTGTATATGAGATTTTGTACATTGGTACTGCACATTTTATACATGAAAGCAAAACAAAAATTACAATACAACTTAACATTTAATGAAATTGATTTGTTTGGTGTAAAGTGCTATTTTGATTTATTCTCTTTGTGAGCATACTTAAAATAAAATATAGTTCTCGTAGCCTTACTATGTATCTGTCTCTGTTTACATTTTAAGTTATTAAAATACCATATTTTCATTTAATGAATAAAAGAAAATGGAAAAATAAATGGAAAAATGATCAATTTCAGGATGAAAATTGGAATTTCTGTTTTCAGTTGAATATAACCTAAGTTAAATTTGAACTACTTTTCATTCAAATATTTACTATATAGTAAAGCCTTACCTTTCATACATTTTGTATGAAACTGACGTTGATTTTTGTATTTTTTAATACACTAAATAAAGCTCATTTTGAACATTCCTGCTTCAATCACTTCAAGACTGCTTTGATAATACCAATCAATAAACATTATCAATTTATTATTATTTATAACTATTTAACGTTAATTATATATTTATCCTATATATTCATTATGAGCATAAAAAGAGCATAAATCATATATTTTTAAACTTTTATACATACTTTTATGTTATAATAAATCTATATGAACTATAATCAATAACAAAAACGTTAAAAAGTTTGTATATAAACAAAATAATATAGGGAATATTCCATACAATATTGAAAACATTAAAGTACAATAAACCCCAATTTACCCTATATACCGCCATTTTAAAATTCCAAAATTTATCTATTATCCAATATGATATCAATTTACAATTATTTATACAAAAAACCATATCAATATTCAATTATTTATAACAATTTTATGTAATAAATTATTTATCATGGGGAATTTTTAACCTAAAAAAAAGAGCATAAATAGTTATGTTTATATATGTTGTGCATATTTTTATGTTATAATACAACTATACCTACCATATTCAAGCATAAAAACATTAAAAACTATGCAAATAAAAATATTTTTATGCTATGTTGAATGAAATATTGTGCGTATCCCATTAAAATCAAAGCCGGAAATGACCCATTTATATTCATTTATGAACTCTAAAAAATATTTATTATCATTATAATGATCTTTATATATAATACCAATCAATAAACATTATCAATTTATTATTATTTATAACTATTTAACGTTAATTATATATTTATCCTATATATTCATTATGAGCATAAAAAGAGCATAAATCATATATTTTTAAACTTTTATACATACTTTTATGTTAAAATAAATTTATATGAACTATAATCAATAACAAAAACGTTAAAAAGTTTGTATATAAACAAAATATAATAATATAGGGAATATTCCATACAATATTGAAAACATTAAAGTACAATAAACCCCAATTTACCCTATATACCGCTATTTTAAAATTCCAAAATTTATCTATTATCCAATATGATATCAATTTACAATTATTTATACAAAAAACCATATCAATATTCAATTATTTATAACAATTTTATGTAATAAATCTATTTATCATGGGGAATTTTAACCTAAAAAAAAGAGCATAAATAGTTATGTTTATATATGTTGTGCATATTTTTATGTTATAATACAACTATACCTACCATATTCAAGCATAAAAACATTAAAAACTATGCAAATAAAAATATTTTTATGCTATGTTGAATATGGTGCGTATCCCATTAAAATCAAAGCCGGAAAGACCCATTTATATTCATTTATGAACTCTAAAAAATATTTATTATCATTATAATGATCTTTATATATAATACCAATCAATAAACATTATCAATTTATTATTATTTATAACTATTTAACGTTAATTATATATTTATCCTATATATTCATTATGAGCATAAAAAGAGCATAAATCATATATTTTTAAACTTTTATACATACTTTTATGTTATAATAAATCTATATGAACTATAATCAATAACAAAAACGTTAAAAAGTTTGTATATAAACAAAATAATATAGGGAATATTCCATACAATATTGAAAACATTAAAGTACAATAAACCCCAATTTACCCTTTATACTGCCATTTTAAAATTCCAAAATTTATCTATTATCCAATATGATATCAATTTACAATTATTTATACAAAAAACCATATCAATATTCAATTATTTATAACAATTTTATGTAATAAATCTATTTATCATGGGGAATTTTTAACCTTAAAAAAAGAGCATAAATAGTTATGTTTATATATGTTGTGCATATTTTTATGTTATAATACAACTATACCTACCATATTCAAGCATAAAAACATTAAAAACTATGCAAATAAAAATATTTTTATGCTATGTTGAATGAAATATGGTGCGTATCCCATTAAAATCAAAGCCGGAAATGACCCATTTATATTCATTTATGAACTCTAAAAAATATTTATTATCATTATAATGATCTTTATATATAATAACAATCAATAAACATTATCAATTTATTATTATTTATAACTATTTAACGTTAATTATATATTTATCCTATATATTCATTATGAGCATAAAAAGAGCATAAATCATATATTTTTAAACTTTTATACATACTTTTATGTTATAATAAATCTATATGAACTATAATCAATAACAAAAACGTTAAAAAGTTTGTATATAAACAAAATAATATAGGGAATATTCCATACAATATTGAAAACATTAAAGTACAATAAACCCCAATTTACCCTATATACCGCCATTTTAAAATTCCAAAATTTATCTATTATCCAATATGATATCAATTTACAATTATTTATACAAAAAACCATATCAATATTCAATTATTTATAACAATTTTATGTCATAAATCTATTTATCATGGGGAATTTTTAACCTAAAAAAAAGAGCATAAATAAATAGTTATGTTTATATATGTTGTGCATATTTTTATGTTATAATACAACTATACCTACCATATTCAAGCATAAAAACATTAAAAACTATGCAAATAAAAATATTTTTATGCTATGTTGAATGAAATATGGTGCGTATCCCATTAAAATCAAAGCCGGAAATGACCCATTTATATTCATTTATGAACTCTAAAAAATATTTATTATCATTATAATGATCTTTATATATAATAACAATCAATAAACATTATCAATTTATTATTATTTATAACTATTTAACGTTAATTATATATTTATCCTATATATTAGTAGAGCAAATAAAACTTACTTAATAATTGGCCTGATAAAGTAAAAAATAGATTTGTCAAAGCAATTCAGACCAAAATAATGTCGCCCTAAAAAATCAAGAAAAACGACTTATGCCCTAATGTAAAAACACCACAGAATTATTTATACAAAAAACCATATCAATATTCAATTATTTATAACAATTTTATGTAATAAATCTATTTATCATGGGGAATTTTTAACCTAAAAAAAAGGGCATAAATAGTTATGTTTATATATGTTGTGCATATTTTTATGTTATAATACAACTATACCTACCATATTCAAGCATAAAAACATTAAAAACTATGCAAATAAAAATATTTTTATGCTATGTTGAATAAAATATGGTGTGTATCCCATTAAAATCAAAGCCGGAAATGACACATTTATATTCATTTATGAACTCTAAAAAATATTTATTATCATTATAATGATCTTTATATATAATACCAATCAATAAACATTATCAATTTATTATTATTTCTAACTATTTAACGTTAATTATATATTTATCCTATATATTCATTATGAGCATAAAAAGAGCATAAATCATATATTTTTAAACTTTTATACATACTTTTATGTTATAATAAATCTATATGAACTATAATCAATAACAAAAACGTTAAAAAGTATGTATATAAAGAAAATAATATAGGGAATATTCCATACAATATTGAAAACATTAAAGTACAATAAACCCCAATTTACCCTATATACCGCCATTTTAAAATTCCAAAATTTATCTATTATCCAATATGATATCAATTTACAATTATTTATACAAAAAACCATATCAATATTCAATTATTTATAACAATTTTATGTAATAAATCTATTTATCATGGGGAATTTTTAACCTAAAAAAAAGAGCATAAATAGTTATGTTTATATATGTTGTGCATATTTTTATGTTATAATACAACTATATCTACCATATTCAAGCATAAAAACATTAAAAACTATGCAAATAAAAATATTTTTATGCTATGTTGAATGAAATATGGTGCGTATCCCATTAAAATCAAAGCCGGAAATGATCCATTTATATTCATTTATGAACTCTAAAAAATATTTATTATCATTATAATGATCTTTATATATAATACCAAAGCCCTCTCAATAAATAAAGCCAGAATGAATACTCACTTTTTGAAATGAGCTTTATTTAGTGTATCAATAATGTACGTTTTATCAAGAAACTCATACGAAACGTACACATTTCTTTTTAAGTTTTTAGCTATTGCAACTTAGAGCTTTTACAATTTTATTTCATAAAATGACTAAGAAAGAGTGAAATTAGATCTGACCACATCTCATTTTTTTCAAATCAAAATAAATCACGATCAAATTTAATTATAAATTGATCTAATTTTTATAAATTTTGTGCTTTTTATTTCAATATAAACGATATCCTCTAAAATATATTTTCCTCGCTCTAATTCTCTATCGGTTGTACCACGAAAGTCAAACTCATTTCTTAATAAATTTAGAAAAATAATATTGACGAAAATACACATAATTGAACGCGAAAACATAAAAAATTAATAATTAATTTAGTTAAATGAAATTATGTATGCGAAAAAATTAACTAAAACCGAATTTATAAACATAAATCAGCTCAAAAGATATTATCAACATGCAGTGGTCAATAAATAATATAATCAGCTGATTAATGTTTACACTTCAAAATGAACACATAACCTAATCACAATTTCTATTTTGCTACACATTTATTTACAATAACAGCACAACACTACACTATATTCTGAATCCTGAAATACAAAGAATCCTTAAAAAAGGTTTATTTATGCTGTCTCAACATAAGAATAATATTTAATTGCATAATTATGCATTAAATACAAAACCAATCTTCATAATGACATAAATGTCATTACAATGGGAGAGAGAGAATATTTTTTTATATTGAATGATAGTTCGATGAAATGACATTACGATCGTCGCTGTTGTATAAAAATTTTGCAAGCCATTCATGTTAAAATCATACATGTGTGCATTAATCATTAAATCTAGTTAAATGTGTATAGTGTATATGAGATTTTGTACATTGGTACTGCACATTTTATACATGAAAGCAAAACAAAAATTACAATACAACTTAACATTTAATGAAATTGATTTGTTTGGTGTAAAGTGCTATTTTGATTTATTCTCTTTGTGAGCATACTTAAAATAAAATATAGTTCTCGTAGCCTTACTATGTATCTGTCTCTGTTTACATTTTAAGTTATTAAAATACCATATTTTCATTTAATGAATAAAAGAAAATGGAAAAATAAATGGAAAAATGATCAATTTCAGGATGAAAATTGGAATTTCTGTTTTCAGTTGAATATAACCTAAGTTAAATTTGAACTACTTTTCATTCAAATATTTACTATATAGTAAAGCCTTACCTTTCATACATGTTGTATGAAACTGACGTTGATTTTTGTATTTTTTAATACACTAAATAAAGCTCATTTTGAACATTCCTGCTTCAATCACTTCAAGACTGCTTTGATAATACCAATCAATAAACATTATCAATTTATTATTATTTATAACTATTTAACGTTAATTATATATTTATCCTATATATTCATTATGAGCATAAAAAGAGCATAAATCATATATTTTTAAACTTTTATACATACTTTTATGTTATAATAAATCTATATGAACTATAATCAATAACAAAAACGTTAAAAAGTTTGTATATAAACAAAATAATATAGGGAATATTCCATACAATATTGAAAACATTAAAGTACAATAAACCCCAATTTACCCTATATACTGCCATTTTAAAATTCCAAAATTTATCTATTATCCAATATGATATCAATTTACAATTATTTATACAAAAAACCATATCAATATTCAATTATTTATAACAATTTTATTAATAAATCTATTTATCATGGGGAATTTTTAACCTTAAAAAAAGAGCATAAATAGTTATGTTTATATATGTTGTGCATATTTTTATGTTATAATACAACTATACCTACCATATTCAAGCATAAAAACATTAAAAACTATGCAAATAAAAATATTTTTATGCTATGTTGAATGAAATATGGTGCGTATCCCATTAAAATCAAAGCCGGAAATGACCCATTTATATTCATTTATGAACTATAAAAAATATTTATTATCATTATAATGATCTTTATATATAATAACAATCAATAAACATTATCAATTTATTATTATTTATAACTATTTAACGTTAACTATATATTTATCCTATATATTCATTATGAGCATAAATCATATATTTTTAAACTTTTATACATACTTTTATGTTATAATAAATCTATATGAACTATAATCAATAACAAAAACGTTAAAAAGTTTGTATATAAACAAAATAATATAGGGAATATTCCATACAATATTGAAAACATTAAAGTACAATAAACCCCAATTTACCCTATATACCGCCATTTTAAAATTCCAAAATTTATCTATTATCCAATATGATATCAATTTACAATTATTTATACAAAAAACCATATCAATATTCAATTATTTATAACAATTTTATGTCATAAATCTATTTATCATGGGGAATTTTTAACCTAAAAAAAAGAGCATAAATAAATAGTTATGTTTATATATGTTGTGCATATTTTTATGTTATAATACAACTATACCTACCATATTCAAGCATAAAAACATTAAAAACTATGCAAATAAAAATATTTTTATGCTATGTTGAATGAAATATGGTGCGTATCCCATTAAAATCAAAGCCGGAAATGACCCATTTATATTCATTTATGAACTCTAAAAAATATTTATTATCATTATAATGATCTTTATATATAATAACAATCAATAAACATTATCAATTTATTATTATTTATAACTATTTAACGTTAATTATATATTTATCCTATATATTCATTATGAGCATAAAAAGAGCATAAATCATATATTTTTAAACTTTTATACATACTTTTATGTTATAATAAATCTATATGAACTATAATCAATAACAAAAACGTTAAAAAGTTTGTATATAAACAAAATAATATAGGGAATATTCCATACAATATTGAAAACATTAAAGTACAATAAACCCCAATTTACCCTATATACCGCCATTTTAAAATTCCAAAATTTATCTATTATCCAATATGATATCAATATTCAATTATTTATACAAAAAACCATATCAATATTCAATTATTTATAACAATTTTATGTAATAAATCTATTTATCATGGGGAATTTTTAACCTAAAAAAAAGAGCATAAATAGTTATGTTTATATATGTTGTGCATATTTTTATGTTATAATACAACTATACCTACCATATTCAAGCATAAAAACATTAAAAACTATGCAAATAAAAATATTTTTATGCTATGTTGAATGAAATATGGTGCGTATCCCATTAAAATCAAAGCCGGAAATGACCCATTTATATTCATTTATGAACTCTAGAAAATATTTATTATCATTATAATGATCTTTATATATAATACCAATCAATAAACATTATCAATTTATTATTATTTATAACTATTTAACGTTAATTATATATTTATCCTATATATTCATTATGAGCATAAAAAGAGCATAAATCATATATTTTTAAACTTTTATACATACTTTTATGTTATAATAAATCTATATGAACTATAATCAATAACAAAAACGTTAAAAAGTTTGTATATAAACAAAATAATATAGGGAATATTCCATACAATATTGAAAACATTAAAGTACAATAAACCCCAATTTACCCTATATACCGCCATTTTAAAATTCCAAAATTTATCTATTATCCAATATGATATCAATTTACAATTATTTATACAAAAAACCATATCAATATTCAATTATTTATAACAATTTTATGTAATAAATCTATTTATCATGGGGAATTTTTAACCTAAAAAAAAGAGCATAAATAGTTATGTTTATATATGTTGTGCATATTTTTATGTTATAATACAACTATACCTACCATATTCAAGCATAAAAACATTAAAAACTATGCAAATAAAAATATTTTTATGCTATGTTGAATGAAATATGGTGCGTATCCCATTAAAATCAAAGCCGGATTTATATATAACCCATTTATATTCATTTATGAACTCAAAAAAATATTTATTATAATTATAATGATCTTTATATATAATACCAATCAATAAACATTATCAATTTATTATTATTTATAACTATTTAACGTTAATTATATATTTATCCTATATATTCATTATGAGCATAAGAAGAGCATAAATCATATATTTTTAAACTTTTATACATACTTTTATGTTATAATAAATCTATATGAACTATAATCAATAACAAAAACATTAAAAAGTTTGTATATAAACAAAATAATATAGGGAATATTCCATACAATATTGAAAACATTAAAGTACAATAAACCCCAATTTACCCTATATACCGCCATTTTAAAATTCCAAAATTTATCTATTATCCAATATGATATCAATTTACAATTATTTATACAAAAAACCATATCAATATTCAATTATTTATAACAATTTTATGTAATAAATCTATTTATCATGGGGAATTTTTAACCTTAAAAAAAGAGCATAAATAGTTATGTTTATATATGTTGTGCATATTTTTATGTTATAATACAACTATACCTACCATATTCAAGCATAAAAACATTAAAAACTATGCAAATAAAAATATTTTTATGCTATGTTGAATGAAATATGGTGCGTATCCCATTAAAATCAAAGCCGGAAATGACCCATTTATATTCATTTATGAACTCTAAAAAATATTTATTATCATTATAATGATCTTTATATATAATACCAATCAATAAACATTATCAATTTATTATTATTTATAACTATTTAACGTTAATTATATATTTATCCTATATATTCATTATGAGCATAAAAAGAGCATAAATCATATATTTTTAAACTTTTATACATACTTTTATGTTAAAATAAATCTATATGAACTATAATCAATAACAAAAACGTTAAAAAGTTTGTATATAAACAAAATAATATAGGGAATATTCCATACAATATTGAAAACATTAAAGTACAATAAACCCCAATTTACCCTATATACCGCCATTTTAAAATACCAAAATTTATCTATTATCCAATATGATATCAATTTACAATTATTTATACAAAAAACCATATCAATATTCAATTATTTATAACAATTTTATGTAATAAATCTATTTATCATGGGGAATTTTTAACCTAAAAAAAAGAGCATAAATAGTTATGTTTATATATGTTGTGCTTATTTTTATGTTATAATACAACTATACCTACCATATTCAAGCATAAAAACATTAAAAACTATGCAAATAAAAATATATTTATATGCTATGTTGAATGAAATATGGTGCGTATCCCATTAAAATCAAAGCCGGAAATGACCCATTTATATTCATTTATGAACTCTAAACAATATTTATTATCATTATAATGATCTTTATATATAATACCAATCAATAAACATTATCAATTTATTATTATTTATAATTATTTAACGTTAATTATATAGTTATCCTATATATTCATTATGAGCATAAAAAGAGCATAAATCATATATTTTTAAACTTTTATACATACTTTTATGTTATAATAAATCTATATGAACTATAATCAATAACAAAAACGTTAAAAAGTTTGTATATAAACAAAATAATATAGGGAATATTCCATACAATATTGAAAACATTAAAGTACAATAAACCCCAATTTACCCTATATACCGCCATTTTAAAATTCCAAAATTTATCTATTATCCAATATGATATCAATTTACAATTATTTATACAAAAAACCATATCAATATTCAATTATTTATAACAATTTTATGTAATAAATCTATTTATCATGGGGAATTTTTAACCTAAAAAAAAGAGCATAAATAGTTATGTTTATATATGTTGTGCATATTTTTATGTTATAATACAACTATACCTACCATATTCAAGCATAAAAACATTAAAAACTATGCAAATAAAAATATTTTTATGCTATGTTGAATGAAATGTTGGTGCGTATCCCATTAAAATCAAAGCCGGAAATGACCCATTTATATTCATTTATGAACTCTAAAAAATATTTATTATCATTATAATGATCTTTATATATTTATAATACCAATCCATAAACATTATCAATTTATAACTATTTAACGTTAATTATATATTTATCCTATATATTCATTATGAGCATAAAAAGAGCATAAATCATATATTTTTAAACTTTTATACATACTTTTATGTTAAAATAAATCTATATGAACTATAATCAATAACAAAAACGTTAAAAAGTTTGTATATAAACAAAATAATATAGGGAATATTCCATACAATATTGAAAACATTAAAGTACAATAAACCCCAATTTACCCTATATACCGCCATTTTAAAATTCCAAAATTTATCTATTATCCAATATGATATCAATTTACAATTATTTATACAAAAAACCATATCAATATTCAATTATTTATAACAATTTTATGTAATAAATCTATTTATCATGGGGAATTTTTAACCTTAAAAAAAGAGCATAAATAGTTATGTTTATATATGTTGTGCATATTTTTATGTTATAATACAACTATACCTACCATATTCAAGCATAAAAACATTAAAAACTATGCAAATAAAAATATTTTTATGCTATGTTGAATGAAATATGGTGCGTATCCCATTAAAATCAAAGCCGGAAATGACCCATTTATATTCATTTATGAACTATAAAAAATATTTATTATCATTATAATGATCTTTATATATAATACCAATCAATAAACATTATCAATTTATTATTATTTATAACTATTTAACGTTAATTATATATTTATCCTATATATTCATTATGAGCATAAAAAGAGCATAAATCATATATTTTTAAACTTTTATACATACTTTTATGTTAAAATAAATCTATATGAACTATAATCAATAACAAAAACGTTAAAAAGTTTGTATATAAACAAAATAATATAGGGAATATTCCATACAATATTGAAAACATTAAAGTACAATAAACCCCAATTTACCCTATATACCGCCATTTTAAAATACCAAAATTTATCTATTATCCAATATGATATCAATTTACAATTATTTATACAAAAGACCATATCAATATTCAATTATTTATAACAATTTTATGTAATAAATCTATTTATCATGGGGAATTTTTAACCTAAAAAAAGGAGCATAAATAGTTATGTTTATATATGTTGTGCATATTTTTATGTTATAATACAACTATACCTACCATATTCAAGCATAAAAACATTAAAAACTATGCAAATAAAAATATATTTATATGCTATGTTGAATGAAATATGGTGCGTATCCCATTAAAATCAAAGCCGGAAATGACCCATTTATATTCATTTATGAACTCTAAACAATATTTATTATCATTATAATGATCTTTATATATAATACCAATCAATAAACATTATCAATTTATTATTATTTATAATTATTTAACGTTAATTATATAGTTATCCTATATATTCATTATGAGCATAAAAAGAGCATAAATGATATATTTTTAAACTTTTATACATACTTTTATGTTATAATAAATCTATATGAACTATAATCAATAACAAAAACGTTAAAAAGTTTGTATATAAACAAAATAATATAGGGAATATTCCATACAATATTGAAAACATTAAAGTACAATAAACCCCAATTTACCCTATATACCGCCATTTTAAAATTCCAAAATTTATCTATTATCCAATATGATATCAATTTACAATTATTTATACAAAAAACCATATCAATATTCAATTATTTATAACAATTTTATGTAATAAATCTATTTATCATGGGGAATTGTTAACCTAAAAAAAAGAGCATAAATAGTTATGTTTATATATGTTGTGCATATTTTTATGTTATAATACAACTATACCTACCATATTCAAGCATAAAAACATTAAAAACTATGCAAATAAAAATATTTTTATGCTATGTTGAATGAAATATGGTGCGTATCCCATTAAAATCAAAGCCGGAAATGACCCATTTATATTCATTTATGAACTCTAAAAAATATTTATTATCATTATAATGATCTTTATATATAATAACAATCAATAAACATTATCAATTTATTATTATTTATAACTATTTAACGTTAATTATATATTTATCCTATATATTCATTATGAGCATAAAAAGAGCATAAATCATATATTTTTAAACTTTTATACATACTTTTATGTTATAATAAATCTATATGAACTATAATCAATAACAAAAACGTTAAAAAGTTTGTATATAAACAAAATAATATAGGGAATATTCCATACAATATTGAAAACATTAAAGTACAATAAACCCCAATTTACCCTATATACCGCCATTTTAAAATTCCAAAATTTATCTATTATCCAATATGATATCAATTTACAATTATTTATACAAAAAACCATATCAATATTCAATTATTTATAACAATTTTATGTAATAAATCTATTTATCATGGGGAATTTTTAACCTAAAAAAAAAGAGCATAAATAGTTATGTTTATATATGTTGTGCATATTTTTATGTTATAATACAACTATACCTACCATATTCAAGCATAAAAACATTAAAAACTATGCAAATAAAAATATTTTTATGCTATGTTGAATGAAATATGGTGCGTATCCCATTAAAATCAAAGCCGGAAATGACCCATTTATATTCATTTATGAACTCTAAAAAATATTTATTATCATTATAATGATCTTTATATATAATACCAATCAATAAACATTATCAATTTATTATTATTTATAACTATTTAACGTTAATTATATATTTATCCTATATATTCATTATGAGCATAAAAAGAGCATAAATCATATATTTTTAAACTTTTATACATACTTTTATGTTATAATAAATCTATATGAACTATAATCAGTAACAAAAACGTTAAAAAGTTTGTATATAAACAAAATAATATAGGGAATATTCCATACAATATTGAAAACATTAAAGTACAATGTTTGTACAATAAACCCCAATTTACCCTATATACCGCCATTTTAAAATTCCAAAATTTATCTATTATCCAAAATGATATCAATTTACAATTATTTATACAAAAACCCATATCAATATTCAATTATTTATAACAATTTTATGTAATAAATCTATTTATCATGGGGAATTTTTAACCTTAAAAAAAGAGCATAAATAGTTATGTTTATATATGTTGTGCATATTTTTATGTTATAATACAACTATACCTACCATATTCAAGCATAAAAACATTAAAAACTATGCAAATAAAAATATTTTTATGCTATGTTGAATGAAATATGGTGCGTATCCCATTAAAATCAAAGCCGGAAATGACCCATTTATATTCATTTATGAATTCTAAAAAATATTTATTATCATTATAATGATCTTTATATATAATACCAATCCATAAACATTATCAATTTATTATTATTTATAACTATTTAACGTTAATTATATATTTATCCTATATATTCATTATGAGCATAAAAAGAGCATAAATCATATATTTTTAAACTTTTATACATACTTTTATGTTATAATAAATCTATATGAACTATAATCAATAACAAAAACGTTAAAAAGTTTGTATATAAACAAAATAATATAGGGAATATTCCATACAATATTGAAAACATTAAAGTACAATAAACCCCAATTTACCCTATATACCGCCATTTTAAAATTCCAAAATTTATCTATTATCCAATATGATATCAATTTACAATTATTTATACAAAAAACCATATCAATATTCAATTATTTATAACAATTGTATGTAATAAATCTATTTATCATGGGGAATTTTTAACCTAAACAAAAGAGCATAAATAGTTATGTTTATATATGTTGTGCATATTTTTATGTTATAATACAACTATACCTACCATATTCAAGCATAAAAACATTAAAAACTATGCAAATAAAAATATTTTTATGCTATGTTGAATGAAATATGGTGCGTATCCCATTAAAATCAAAGCCGGAAATAACCCATTTATATTCATTTATGAACTCTAAAAAATATTTATTATCATTATAATGATCTTTATATATAATACCAATCAATAAACATTATCAATTTATTATTATTTATAATTATTAAACGTTAATTATATATTTATCCTATATATTCATTATGAGCATAAAAAGAGCATAAATCATATATTTTTAAACTTTTATACATACTTTTATGTTAAAATAAATCTATATGAACTATAATCAATAACAAAAACGTTAAAAAGTTTGTATATAAACAAAATAATATAGGGAATATTCCATACAATATTGAAAACATACAATACAATAAACCCCAATTTACCCTAAATACCGCCATTTTAAAATTCCAAAATTTATCTATTATCCAATATGATATCAATTTACAATTATTTATACAAAAAACCATATCAATATTCAATTATTTATAACAATTTTATGTAATAAATCTATTTATCATGGGGAATTTTTAACCTAAAAAAAAGAGCATAAATAGTTATGTTTATATATGTTGTGCAAATTTTTATGTTATAATACAACTATACCTACCATATTCAAGCATAAAAACATTAAAAACTATGCAAATAAAAATATTTTTATGCTATGTTGAATGAAATATGGTGCGTATCCCATTAAAATCAAAGCCGGAAATGACCCATTTATATTCATTTATGAACTCTAAAAAATATTTACTATCATTATAATGATCTTTATATATAATACCAATCAATAAACATTATCAATTTATTATTATTTATAACTATTTAACGTTAATTATATATTTATCCTATATATTCATTATGAGCATAAAAAGAGCATAAATCATATATTTTTAAACTTTTATACATACTTTTATGTTATAATAAATCTATATGAACTATAATCAATAACAAAAACGTTAAAAAGTTTGTATATAAACAAAATAATATAGGGAATATTCCATACAATATTGAAAACATTAAAGTACAATAAACCCCAATTTACCCTATATACCGCCATTTTAAAATTCCAAAATTTATCTATTATCCAATATGATATCAATTTACAATTATTTATACAAAAAACCATATCAATATTCAATTATTTATAACAATTTTATGTAATAAATCTATTTATCATGGGGAATTTTTAACCTAAAAAAAAGAGCATAAATAGTTATGTTTATATATGTTGTGCATATTTTTATGTTATAATACAACTATACCTACCATATTCAAGCATAAAAACATTAAAAACTATGCAAATAAAAATATTTTTATGCTATGTTGAATGAAATATGGTGCGTATCCCATTAAAATCAAAGCCGGAAATGACCCATTTATATTCATTTATGAACTCTAAAAAATATTTATTATCATTATAATGATCTTTATATATAATACCAATCAATAAACATTATCAATTTATTATTATTTATAACTATTTAACGTTAATTATATATTTATCCTATATATATATATTCATTATGAGCATAAAAAGAGCATAAATCATATATTTTTAAACTTTTATACATACTTTTATGTTATAATAAATCTATATGAGCTATAATCAATAACAAAAACGTTAAAAAGTTTGTATATAAACAAAATAATATAGGGAATATTCCATACAATATTGAAAACATTAAAGTACAATAAACCCCAATTTACCCTATATACCGCCATTTTAAAATTCCAAAATTTATCTATTATCCAATATGATATCAATTTACAATTATTTATACAAAAAACCATATCAATATTCAATTATTTATAACAATTTTATGTAATAAATCTATTTATCATGGGGAATTTTTAACCTAAAAAAAGAGCATAAATAGTTATGTTTATATATGTTGTGCATATTTTTATGTTATAATACAACTATACCTACCATATTCAAGCATAAAAACATTAAAAACTATGCAAATAAAAATATTTTTATGCTATGTTGAATGAAATATGGTGCGTATCCCATTAAAATCAAAGCCGGAAATGACCCATTTATATTCATTTATGAACTCTAAAAAATATTTATTATCATTATAATGATCTTTATATATAATACCAATCAATAAACATTATCAATTTATTATTATTTATAATTATTTAACGTTAATTATATAGTTATCCTATATATTCATTATGAGCATAAAAAGAGCATAAATGATATATTTTTAAACTTTTATACATACTTTTATGTTATAATAAATCTATATGAACTATAATCAATCATTATAATGATCTTTATATATAATACCAATCAATAAACATTATCAATTTATTATTATTTATAACTATTTAACGTTAATTATATATTTATCCTATATATTCATTATGAGCATAAAAAGAGCATAAATCATATATTTTTAAACTTTTATACATACTTTTATGTTATAATAAATCTATATGAACTATAATCAATAACAAAAACGTTAAAACGTTTGTATATAAACAAAATAATATAGGGAATATTCCATACAATATTGAAAATATTAAAGTACAATAAACCCCAATTTACCCTATATACCGCCATTTTAAAATTCCAAAATTTATCTTTTATCCAATATGATATCAATTTACAATTATTTATACAAAAAACCATATCAATATTCAATTATTTATAACAATTTTATGTAATAAATCTATTTATCATGGGGAATTTTTAACCTAAAAAAAAGAGCATAAATAGTTATGTTTATATATGTTGTGCATATTTTTATGTTATAATACAACTATACCTACCATATTCAAGCATAAAAACATTAAAAACTATGCAAATAAAAATATTTTTATGCTATGTTGAATGAAATATGGTGCGTATCCCATTAAAATCAAAGCCGGAAATGACCCATTTATATTCATTTATGAACTCTAAAAAATATTTATTATCATTATAATGATCTTTATATATAATACCAATCAATAAACATTATCAATTTATTATTATTTATAACTATTTAACGTTAATTATATATTTATCCTATATATTCATTATGAGCATAAAAAGAGCATAAATCATATATTTTTAAACTTTTATACATACTTTTATGTTATAATAAATCTATATGAACTATAATCAATAACAAAAACGTTAAAAAGTTTGTATATAAACAAAATAATATAGGGAATATTCCATACAATATTGAAAACATTAAAGTACAATAAACCCCAATTTACCCTATATACCGCCATTTTAAAATTCCATAATTTATCTATTATCCAATATGATATCAATTTACAATTATTTATACAAAAAACCATATCAATATTCAATTATTTATAACAATTTTATGTAATAAATCAATTTATCATGGGGAATTTTTAACCTAAAAAAAAGAGCATAAATAGTTATGTTTATATATGTTGTGCATATTTTTATGTTATAATACAACTATACCTACCATATTCAAGCATAAAAACATTAAAAACTATGCAAATAAAAAGATTTTTATGCTATGTTGAATGAAATATGGTGCGTATCCCATTAAAATCAAAGCCGGAAATGACCCATTTATATTCATTTATGAACTCTAAAAAATATTTATTATCATTATAATGATCTTTATATATAATACCAATCAATAAACATTATCAATTTATTATTATTTATAACTATTTAACGTTAATTATATATTTATCCTATATATTCATTATGAGCATAAAAAGAGCATAAATCATATATTTTTAAACTTTTATACATACTTTTATGTTATAATAAATCTATATGAACTATAATCAATAACAAAAACGTTAAAAAGTTTGTATATAAACAAAATAATATAGGGAATATTCCATACAATATTGAAAACATTAAAGTACAATAAACCCCTATTTTCCCTATATACCGCCATTTTAAAATTCCAAAATTTATCTATTATCCAATATGATATCAATTTACAATTATTTATACAAAAGACCATATCAATATTCAATTATTTATAACAATTTTATGTAATAAATCTATTTATCATGGGGAATTTTTAACCTAAAAAAAAGAGCATAAATAGTTATGTTTATATATGTTGTGCATATTTTTATGTTATGATACAACTATACCTACCATATTCAAGCATAAAAACATTAAAAACTATGCAAATAAAAATATTTTTATGCTATGTTGAATGAAATATGGTGCGTATCCCATTAAAATCAAAGCCGGAAATGACCCATTTATATTCATTTATGAACTCTAAAAAATATTTATTATCATTATAATGATCTTTATATATAATACCAATCAATAAACATTATCAATTTATTATTATTTATAACTATTTAACGTTAATTATATATTTATCCTATATATTCATTATGAGCATAAAAAGAGCATAAATCATATATTTTTAAACTTTTATACATACTTTTATGATTTAATAAATCTATATGAACTATAATCAATAACAAAAACGTTAAAAAGTTTGTATATAAACAAAATAATATAGGGAATATTCCATACAATATTGAAAACATTAAAGTACAATGTTTGTACAATAAACCCCAATTTACCCTATATACCGCCATTTTAAAATTCCAAAATTCATCTATTATCCAATATGATATCAATTTACAATTATTTATACAAAAAACCATATCAATATTCAATTATTTATAACAATTTTATGTAATAAATCTATTTATCATGGGGAATTTTTAACCTAAAAAAAAGAGCATAAATAGTTATGTTTATATATGTTGTGCATATTTTTATGTTATAATACAACTATACCTACCATATTCAAGCATAAAAACATTAAAAACTATGCAAATAAAAATATTTGTATGCTATGTTGAATGAAATATGGTGCGTATCCCATTAAAATCAAAGCCGGAAATGACCCATTTATATTCATTTATGAACTCTAAAAAATATTTATTATCATTATAATGATCTTTATATATAATACCAATCAATAAACATTATCAATTTATTATTATTTATAACTATTTAACGTTAATTATATATTTATCCTATATATTCATTATGAGCATAAAAAGAGCATAAATCATATATTTTTAAACTTTTATACATACTTTTATGTTATAATAAATCTATATGAACTATAATCAATAACAAAAACGTTAAAAAGTTTGTATATAAACAAAATAATATAGGGAATATTCCATACAATATTGAAAACATTAAAGTACAATAAACCCCAATTTACCCTATATACCGCCATTTTCAAATTCCAAAATTTATCTATTATCCAATATGATATCAATTTACAATTATTTATACAAAAAACCATATCAATATTCAATTATTTATAACAATTTTATGTAATAAATCTATTTATCATGGGGAATTTTTAACCTAAAAAAAAGAGCATAAATAGTTATGCTTATATATGTTGTGCATATTTTTATGTTATAATACAACTATACCTACCATATTCAAGCATAAAAACATTAAAAACTATGCAAATAAAAATATTTTTATGCTATGTTGAATGAAATATGGTGCGTATCCCATTAAAATCAAAGCCGGAAATGACCCATTTATATTCATTTATGAACTCTAAAAAATATTTATTATCATTATAATGATCTTTATATATAATACCAATCAATAAACATTATCAATTTATTATTATTTATAACTATTTAACGTTAATTATATATTTATCCTATATATTCATTATGAGCATAAAAAGAGCATAAATCATATATTTTTAAACTTTTATACATACTTTTATGTTATAATAAATCTATATGAACTATAATCAATAACAAAAACGTTAAAAAGTTTGTATATAAACAAAATAATATAGGGAATATTCCATACAATATTGAAAACATTAAAGTACAATAAACCCCAATTTACCCTATATACCGCCATTTTAAAATTCCAAAATTTATCTATTATCGAATATGATATCAATTTACAATTATTTATACAAAAAACCATATCAATATTCAATTATTTATAACAATTTTATGTAATAAATCAATTTATCATGGGGAATTTTTAACCTAAAAAAAAGAGCATAAATAGTTATGTTTATATATGTTGTGCATATTTTTATGTTATAATACAACTATACCTACCATATTCAAGCATAAAAACATTAAAAACTATGCAAATAAAAAGATTTTTATGCTATGTTGAATGAAATATGGTGCGTATCCCATTAAAATCAAAGCCGGAAATGACCCATTTATATTCATTTATGAACTCTAAAAAATATTTATTATCATTATAATGATCTTTATATATAATACCAATCAATAAACATTATCAATTTATTATTATTTATAACTATTTAACGTTAATTATATATTTATCCTATATATTCATTATGAGCATAAAAAGAGCATAAATCATATATTTTTAAACTTTTATACATACTTTTATGTTATAATAAATCTATATGAACTATATTCAGTAACAAAAACGTTAAAAAGTTTGTATATAAACAAAATAATATAGGGAATATTCCATACAATATTGAAAACATTAAAGTACAATAAACCCCAATTTACCCTATATACCGCCATTTTAAAATTCCAAAATTTATCTATTATCCAATATGATATCAATTTACAATTATTTATACAAAAAACCATATCAATATTCAATTATTTATAACAATTTTATGTAATAAATCTATTTATCATGGGGAATTTTTAACCTAAAAAAAAGAGCATAAATAGTTATGTTTATATATGTTGTGCATATTTTTATGTTATAATACAACTATACCTACCATATTCAAGCATAAAAACATTAAAAACTATGCAAATAAAAATATTTTTATGCTATGTTGAATGAAATATGGTGCGTATCCCATTAAAATCAAAGCCGGAAATGACCCATTTATATTCATTTATGAACTCTAAAAAATATTTATTATCATTATAATGATCTTTATATATAATACCAATCAATAAACATTATCAATTTATTATTATTTATAACTATTTAACGTTAATTATATATTTATCCTATATATTCATTATGAGCATAAAAAGAGCATAAATCATATATTTTTAAACTTTTATACATACTTTTATGTTATAATAAATCTATATGAACTATAATCAATAACAAAAACGTTAAAAAGTTTGTATATAAACAAAATAATATAGGGAATATTCCATACAATATTGAAAACATTAAAGTACAATAAACCCCAATTTACCCTATATACCGCCATTTTAAAATTCCAAAATTTATCTATTATCGAATATGATATCAATTTACAATTATTTATACAAAAAACCATATCAATATTCAATTATTTATAACAATTTTATGTAATAAATCAATTTATCATGGGGAATTTTTAACCTAAAAAAAAGAGCATAAATAGTTATGTTTATATATGTTGTGCATATTTTTATGTTATAATACAACTATACCTACCATATTCAAGCATAAAAACATTAAAAACTATGCAAATAAAAAGATTTTTATGCTATGTTGAATGAAATATGGTGCGTATCCCATTAAAATCAAAGCCGGAAATGACCCATTTATATTCATTTATGAACTCTAAAAAATATTTATTATCATTATAATGATCTTTATATATAATACCAATCAATAAACATTATCAATTTATTATTATTTATAACTATTTAACGTTAATTATATATTTATCCTATATATTCATTATGAGCATAAAAAGAGCATAAATCATATATTTTTAAACTTTTATACATACTTTTATGTTATAATAAATCTATATGAACTATAATCAATAACAAAAACGTTAAAAAGTTTGTATATAAACAAAATAATATAGGGAATATTCCATACAATATTGAAAACATTAAAGTACAATAAACCCCAATTTACCCTATATACCGCCATTTTAAAATTCCAAAATTTATCTATTATCCAATATGATATCAATTTACAATTATTTATACAAAAACCCATATCAATATTCAATTATTTATAACAATTTTATGTAATAAATCTATTTATCATGGGGAATTTTTAACCTAAAAAAAAGAGCATAAATAGTTATGTTTATATATGTTGTGCATATTTTTATGTTATAATACAACTATACCTACCATATTCAAGCATAAAAACATTAAAAACTATGCAAATAAAAATATTTTTATGCTATGTTGAATGAAATATGGTGCGTATCCCATTAAAATCAAAGCCGGAAATGACCCATTTATATTCATTTATGAACTCTAAAAAATATTTATTATCATTATAATGATATTTATATATGATACCGATCAATAAACATTATCAATTTATTATTATTTATAACTATTTAACGTTAATTATATATTTATCCTATATATTCATTATGAGCATAAAAAGAGCATAAATCATATATTTTCAAACTTTTATACATGCTTTTATGTTATAATAAATCTATATGAACTATAATCAATAACAAAAACGTTAAAAAGTTTGTATATAAACAAAATAATATAGGGAATATTCCATACAATATTGAAAACATTAAAGTACAATAAACCCCAATTTACCCTATATACCGCCATTTTAAAATTCCAAAATTTATCTATTATCCAATATGATATCAATTTACAATTATTTATACAAAAAACCATATCAATATTCAATTATTTATAACAATTTTATGTAATAAATCTATTTATCATGGGGAAATTTTAACCTAAAAAAAAGAGCATAAATAGTTATGTTTATATATGTTGTGCATATTTGTATGTTATAATACAACTATACCTACCATATTCAAGCATAAAAACATTAAAAACTATGCAAATAAAAATATTTTTATGCTATGTTGAATGAAATATGGTGCGTATCCCATTAAAATCAAAGCCGGAAATGACCCATTTATATTCATTTATGAACTCTAAAAAATATTTATTATCATTATAATGATCTTTATATATAATACCAATCAATAAACATTATCAATTTATTATTATTTATAACTATTTAACGTTAATTATATATTTATCCTATATATTCATTATGAGCATAAAAAGAGCATAAATCATATATTTTTAAACTTTTATATGTACTTTGTTGCTCTTCGCACTTATAATAATAACACGAGACTTATTCAAACCCAAGTTATTTATTTTACTATTTGGTTATAATGCACCACAGTTCATGTATTTCAATTCACTTTACTAAAATTACTACAATGTTTATAAAAATATTAATTCACCACACCAAAATCAAATCGGTACGTACGACCAAAGAAACACGAATATATTTATATATAAATATATATGTATATAGTATATGGATGTATATATAGTTACACTTTGGATACTGCAGCACGTCTAACTTGAATACTCAAAAACAAATCCAAATATGTCGGTATACCAAAAATTAGGAAAAACAACAGGTAAATAAGATTTCCCGTTTTATGAATTTTAATTAAAACTGCAAACGCAACACTTAAATAAAAATTAGTGTGTTGGTTAGTAAAAATAAAAAATATGCGCGTAATTAGAATCGCGGACTATCGACTGTGTATGACTCAAAATTAAAACATAAAACTGATTTAATTTAAAGTGAGTCACTACATAACCCCCTTCGCAGCGATTTGGTCGCGCGAGGAACCGGAAAGAAAACTATTCGGCAAAACGCACGAATTTTTTAGGCCTCGAAACTGACATGGTGTCAGTCGAAGAAGACACACCAAAAGCGGGTTTTAATCGATCGATGGAAATGTTATGGTTTTTTTTATTCATCGAGATAACATATTGTTTTCGCAAACGGCGAATAACTTTGAAAGGACCCTCGTATGGAGATGATAGTCCGGTTCGAACTTTATCTGTTCGTACAAAAACATAATCACAAGTATCTAAAGACTTGGGTATAAATATATTTTGTTTAGTTATACGAGGTTGAGTAGAAATAAGATTACTCATAGTACGTCTTAATTGATCAATAATAGTTTCAGCAGGAGGAAGTGGTGAATGAGGATTTTCGACGAAAAATTCACCGGGAAGCTTGAGTGTTTGTCCATAGACCATCTCAGCTGGTGAACATTTCATATCTTCCTTCACTGTGGCTCTTATGCCAAGCAAAATAATCGGCACTTCAGTACTCCAATTAATAGAATTGTCTCGGGCCATAATAGCAGCTTTAAGCTGTCGATGGAAGCGTTCAACCATCCCATTTGCTTGTGGATGATAAGCCGTAGTACGTATTCGATGAGAACCGAGGAGCTTAGTAAGTTCGGAAAACAGCTTCGACTCGAATTGGGTTCCTTGATCTGTAGTAATAGTAAGTGGAACACCAAAACGTGATACGTAATTGTTAACAAAAGTGACGGCAATAGTAGAAGCTGACATATTAGTCATACAATACGCTTCGGGCCAACGAGTAAAACGATCAACATAAGTGAGCAAATATTGAAAATTATTTGATGGAGGTAGAGGTCCTACTATATCTATATGAACATGTTCAAAACGACCAGGTGTTATCTTAAATTGACCGTGAGGAGAAACAGTATGTCGTTGAACCTTAGATTTCTGGCAGGACAAACAATTTTTAGTCCAAAATGAAATATCTTTATTCATATTAGGCCAGAAATAACGAGCAGTAATAAGTTTAAGTGTAGCCCGGACACCAGGATGTGCTAAATTATGCAAAGAATTAAAAATAATTTTGCGTAAAGGTTCGGCGATATAAGGACGATGAGCACCAGTAGAAGTTTCGCATACGAACTCATTATTAGGCGATTTCAAAAGTTCTAGCTTCCAAGTTGAAGTAGACTGACAAACAGAACCAGAAAGTAATTCCTGAAGTTCTTGGTCAGACTTTTGGTAATTAACAATCGTGTCGAAATTAAAAGAAGAAGATTCGACTGAAGATAAATCTGTGGTGCGAGATAAGGTGTCAGCAACCACATTGTCTTTGCCTTGCACATGTTTAATGTCCGTGGTAAATTGGCTTATATAATCCAAATGGCGAGTTTGCCTTGGATTTCTTTCAGTACGTGAAAGTATTGCTCTAGTAAGCGGTTTATGGTCGGTATAAATAGTAAATTTACGACCTTCAACGAAGTAACGAAAATGTTTGATAGCTAAGTAAATGGCCAAAAGTTCTCTATCGAATGCGGAGTATCTTTTTTCTGCATCTTTAAGTTTTTTTGAGAAAAATGCCAAAGGCTCCCAGCGTTTGTTATTAAATTGTTGCAAAACTGCACCAACAGCCGTTCCCGAAGCATCCGTGGTAATCGAAATTGGTACCGAATCCAACGGATGGTGCAATAAAGTAGCACTGGCCAACTGTTCTTTAATAGAACAAAAAGCGAGATCGCACTCGTCGGGCCATGAAAAATGTTTCGGGGTCTTGGGCTTACGTAATAATTCTGCCAAATGCCCGTGAATAGGGGAAAGTAAAGCGGCTAAATTAGGAATAAATCGATGGTAATAATTCACCATACCGATAAAACGCTGTATATGTTTAAGAGTAGTAGGAGCTGTAAAATTTTTAATGGCATTAATTCGATCTGGCGATGGCAGAACACCATTAGCACCAATAGAATGACTGAGGAAATTTAAAGAAGTTGCTCCAAACGTGCACTTAGAAATATTTATCCGAACATCCCACTCAACAAACCTCTGAAATAATTGTTTCAGGTGGAGATCATGTTCCTTCTCAGTCTTCGAAGCTACCAAAATATCGTCAATATAGACGAAAACAAAATCTAATCCTCTAGTGACTTCGTTCATAAATCGCTGAAAAGTTTGTGCAGCGTTGCGAAGTCCAAATGGCATTCGAGTAAATTCGAATAAACCAAAAGGAGTAGTAATTGCGGTCTTGAGAACATCTTCAGGAGCTATCGGAATTAAATGATAAGCTCTAATTAGATCAATTTTTGAAAAATATTTGCAACCATGTAAATTCATGGAGAAATTTTGAATATGTGGGATTGGATAACGATCAGGTGTCGTAATAGCATTGAGCCTACGATAATCCCCACAAGGTCTCCAATCATCATTCTTCTTTTTGACTAAATGCAATGGAGAAGAAGCCGGAGAACAAGAAGGTCTGCAAATTCCCAGTTCAACCATATGTTGAAATTCTGTGAATGCGGCCTTATGACGTACAGGATCAAGCCGGCGTGGTCGAGTCACTGGCAAATGTCCAACAGTGACAATATGATGGACCACATTATGTCGTACTGGCAAATTATAGTTTGGCTCTGCTGATAAAGATGGAAATAGTTTAAGCAGACGGCCATAGCCATTGGCGATTGAGTAATGAATAGGTGTCGGTGTGTTGACACAAATTGAAGTGGCATTGATTGACAACTGAGTCGCTGAATCAACCAGTCTTTTATGCTTTAAATCGACTAATAGTCCGAACTTGAATAAGAAGTCAGCGCCAATAATTGGACGGTCTACTTCTGCAATAATAAATGCATGAGTGAAAGTTTTATCAAGGCCAATGTCAAAATTTAAAAGTTTGGTTCCAAAAGTTTTAATGTGTGAACCGTTGGCGGCTGATAAAATTAAATTAGATCTATTGTCAGAACAATATGATCTTGCGCAAAATTCACGTGGGATGACCGAAAGGTCAGCGCCCGTATCGATTAGAAATATAAAATTATTAATTGAGTCGCGTAAAAACAAACGACTCGTAAAACGGGTGTTCTGAGAAACATTCGTCTCCACCCAAAAATTCATTCGTTTTTTGAATGACTGCTTTGATAGGGAAATGGCGAAGGTGGTTTTCCATTCGCATTAGTCGAAACATATTTGCATGGCTTATTGCACGAATGGGCATTTTTGCCAAATTTGTGGTGATACCAACAAATGTCACCGATGTGTGTCTGAAATCGTACTTTCGACCTTGTACGTGATCGGGATTTTGACCGGAAAAATGGTCGACGAGGTTTATTACGACTCGGGCTTCTCGCGTTGAAAAATGTGTTCATCCGCTGCTCTAATTGGGCAATGAAGGCATCAACTGTCTCAAGAGTTGGTTCTGCGGAAACTGTAAGTTTATTCACTTCCCTTCTGCCGACTCGCATTAGCGAACTGGATTCTCTAGTCGAAATAATAGAGGTAATGTGTTTGTTTCTAGTAAGTGAGTCAAATATCCGATCGGCTATATTGGATAATGTGCCCAAGTCTACACTATCTGGCTGTGAAACGATTGAGATTCTTATGACCTCGGGCAGCCTGCGTACCCACAACGATTTAATTATTATATCTGAGAAACCACCACCCGAAAGCGCTTTAATTCGGCGGAGGGCATCGGATGGCTTCATATCGCCTAATTCCGAGCCATTCAATAATTTTTCTAGCCGAGTCTCTTCGCTTAGCGAGCATCTTGCTAATAACGCTTTCTTTAAAGTTGCGTATTTGTTTTGTTCGGGTGGTTCTGCCAAAATGTCGGAAACTTTCTCGCATGCATCCGGCGAAAGTGCATTTAATAAAAATGCGAATTTTTGTTCATCTTTCTTGATCCCTATATTGGTAAGCTGCAATTCAGCCATATTAAACCACGTTGTAGGGTTATCTAGCCAAAATTTTTGCAGATTAAAAGTTCTCGGAATTGCACTTGCCACATCCATCTTTGGAGTTTTATTATCCTCTTCATCAGACATTTTGGACTTGTAAAAAAAACTTTTAAATTCAAATGAAATTGGGAACGGTAATTGTATTAGAGAAAAAAAAATGACTAATTTGTGCGTATAGCGATTAATATAAGTATCGATAAATTAGGAAGAACAATTTTTGATTATCATTAACCAATTCCAGTTTTCGTTGGAAAAGTTTCTTATGAAATTATATATACCATATATTCGAAATCCTTGGTCGCCGTCATACACTAAACATAAAGGATAAAAAGAAATTTGCTTGATTCTCGTATAGAAAGATATTAAGTAAAGTACAAAATTTGCCCCTCTCACTGCCAAAGCAGTTGCAAGCGAGCGACAAAAAAATTGTGACTCTAATCAATGTATCTGAACTAAACCAAGCAAATTTTTACTCTTCTATTGCGAATTTAGAATAATTTAAAAAGTATTTAGGTGTGATGGATTTTACAAAGAAATTAAAAAAAATTTTAAGTATTGAAATATAATAATGAAACAATGAATTTAAATGGTCTTCTTTATTTTAGCTTCGCCCTTAATTTTGTTGTACTTGCGGTTTATTTTTTAAAGTTTAGTCTACTATGGTGGCACGTGGTTTACAGAACTGTTGTTGTTGTTAATTCAGTTTCCAATTGTAACTGTTGTATTTTTATATGGCCTGGTTTCCGCTCATTAAATTATCCCGTTGATGTTAGTAATCAGCAACTTAAACTGCTTTGGTATCGCTTACGTTCTTCTCGAAAATGTGACCGAAAATGGATGAAAGAAAAATCACTGGCACGTTTTGTTATAAAAAATTTAAGTTTTTTTATGATTACGTACCATGTATCTGATACGAATTTTTCGTATCAGATGTCCTTTTGTTATATTACGTGTTTTATCACGCCCACGTGGCGGGTGAATCCACTCGATACTGCGTTTTTTTTTCTCGGTCAGCTCCCGTTATCCCGTTCTTTATAGCAAATCTTATGACAAAATCCCTAAAAAGGGACGTCGGGGTCACCAATTGTTGCTCTTCGCACTTATAATAATAACACGAGACTTATTCAAACCCAAGTTATTTATTTTACTATGTGGTTATAATGCACCACAGTTCATGTATTTCAATTCACTTTACTAAAATTACTACAATGTTTATAAAAATATTAATTCACCACACCAAAATCAAACCGGTACGTACGACCAAAGAAACACGAATATATTTATATATAAATATATATGTATATAGTATATGGATGTATATATAGTTACACTTTGGATACTGCAGCACGTCTAACTTGAATACTCAAAAACACATCCAAATATGTCCTTATACCAAAACTTAGGAAAAACAACAGGTAAATAAGATTTCCCGTTTTATGAATTTTAATTAAAACTGCAAACGCAACACTTAAATAAAAATAAGTGTGTTGGTTAGTAAAAATAAAAAATATGCGCGTAATTAGAATCGCGGACTATCGACTGTGTATGACTCAAAATTAAAACATAAAACTGATTTAATTTAAAGTGAGTCACTACAACTTTTATGTTATAATAAATCTATATGAACTATAATCAATAACAAAAACGTTAAAAAGTTTGTATATAAACAAAATAATATAGGGAATATTCCATACAATATTGAAAACATTACAAAAGTACAATAAACCCCAATTTACCCTATATACCGCCATTTTAACATTCCAAAATGTATCTATTATCCAATATGATATCAATTTACAATTATTGATACAAAAAACCATATCAATATTCAATTATTTATAACAATTTTATGTAATAAATCTATTTATCATGGGGAATTTTTAACCTAAAAAAAAGAGCATAAATAGTTATGCTTATATATGTTGTGCCTATTTTTATGTTATAATACAACTATACCTACCATATTCAAGCATAAAAACATTAAAAACTATGCAAATAAAAATATTTTTATGCTATGTTCAATGAAATATGGTGCGTATCCCATTAAAATCAAAGCCGGAAATGACCCATTTATATTCATTTATGAACTCTAAAAAATATTTATTATCATTATAATGATCTTTATATATAATACCAATCAATAAACATTATCAATTTATTATTATTTATAACTATTTAACGTTAATTATATATTTATCCTATATATTCATTATGAGCATAAAAAGAGCATAAATCATATATTTTTAAACTTTTATACATACTTTTATGTTATAATAAATCTATATGAACTATAATCAATAACAAAAACGTTAAAAAGTTTGTATATAAACAAAATAATATAGGGAATATTCCATACAATATTGAAAACATTAAAGTACAATAAACCCCAATTTACCCTATATACCGCCATTTTAAAATTCCAAAATTTATCTATTATCCAATATGATATCAATTTACAATTATTTATACAAAAACCCATATCAATATTCAATTATTTATAACAATTTTATGTAATAAATCTATTTATCATGGGGAATTTTTAACCTAAAAAAAAGAGCATAAATAGTTATGTTTATATATGTTGTGCATATTTTTATGTTATAATACAACTATACCTACCATATTCAAGCATAAAAACATTAAAAACTATGAAAATAAAAATATTTTTATGCTATGTTGAATGAAATATGGTGCGTATCCCATTAAAATCAAAGCCGGAAATGACCCATTTATATTCATTTATGAACTCTAAAAAATATTTATTATCATTATAATGATTTTTATATATGATACCGATCAAAAAACATTATCAATTTATTATTATTTATAACTATTTAACGTTAATTATATATTTATCCTATATATTCATTATGAGCATAAAAAGGGCATAAATCATATATTTTTAAACTTTTATACATATTTTTATGTTATAATAAATCTATATGAACTATAATCAATAACAAAAACGTTAAAAAGTTTGTATATAAACAAAATAATATAGGGAATATTCCATACAATATTGAAAACATTAAAGTACAATAAACCCCAATTTACCCTATATACCGCCATTTTAAAATTCCAAAATTTATCTATTATCCAATATGATATCAATTTACAATTATTTATACAAAAAACCTTATCAATATTCAATTATTTATAACAATTTTATGTAATAAATCTATTTATCATGGGGAATTTTTAACCTAAAAAAAAGAGCATAAATAGTTATGTTTATATATGTTGTGCATATTTTTATGTTATAATACAACTATACCTACCATATTCAAGCATAAAAACATTAAAAACTATGCAAATAAAAATATTTTTATGCTATGTTCAATGAAATATGGTGCGTATCCCATTAAAATCAAAGCCGGAAATGACCCATTTATATTCATTTATGAACGCTAAAAAATATTTATTATCATTATAATGATATTTATATATAATACCAATCAATAAACATTATCAATTTATTATTATTTATAACTATTTAACGTTAATTATATATTTATCCTATATATTCATTATGAGCATAAAAAGGGCATAAATCATATATTTTTAAACTTTTATACATATTTTTATGTTATAATAAATCTATATGAACTATAATCAATAACAAAAACGTTAAAAAGTTTGTATATAAACAAAATAATATAGGGAATATTCCATACAATATTGAAAACATTAAAGTACAATAAACCCCAATTTACCCTATATACCGCCATTTTAAAATTCCAAAATTTATTTATTATCCAATATGATATCAATTTACAATTATTTATACAAAAAACCATATCAATATTCAATTATTTATAACAATTTTATGTAATAAATCTATTTATCATGGGGAATTTTTAACCTTAAAAAACGAACATAAATAGTTATGCTTATATATGTTGTGCATATTTTTATGTTATAATACAACTATACCTACCATATTCAAGCATAAAAACATTAAAAACTATGAAAATAAAAATATTTTTATGCTATGTTGAATGAAATATGGTGCGTATCCCATTAAAATCAAAGCCGGAAATGACCCATTTATATTCATTTATGAACTCTAAAAAATATTTATTATCATTATAATGATCTTTATATATAATACCAATCCAAAAACATTATCAATTTATTATTATTTATAATTATTTAACGTTAGTTATATATTTATCCTATATATTCATTATGAGCATAAAAAGAGCATAAATCATATATTTTTAAACTTTTATACATACTTTTATGTTATAATACATCTATATGAACTATAATCAATAACAAAAACGTTAAAAAGTTTGTATATAAACAAAATAATATAGGGAATATTCCATACAATATTGAAAACATTAAAGTACAATAAACCCCAATTTACCCTATATACCGCCATTTTAAAATTCCAAAATTTATCTATTATCCAATATGATATCAATTTACAATTATTTATACAAAAAACCTTATCAATATTCAATTATTTATAACAATTTTATGTAATAAATCTATTTATCATGGGGAATTTTTAACCTAAAAAAAAGAGCATAAATAGTTATGTTTATATATGTTGTGCATATTTTTATGTTATAATACAACTATACCTACCATATTCAAGCATAAAAACATTAAAAACTATGCAAATAAAAATATTTTTATGCTATGTTCAATGAAATATGGTGCGTATCCCATTAAAATCAAAGCCGGAAATGACCCATTTATATTCATTTATGAACGCTAAAAAATATTTATTATCATTATAATGATATTTATATATAATACCAATCAATAAACATTATCAATTTATTATTATTTATAACTATTTAACGTTAATTATATATTTATCCTATATATTCATTATGAGCATAAAAAGAGCATAAATCATATATTTTTAAACTTTTATACATACTTTTATGTTATAATAAATCTATATGAACTATAATCAATAACAAAAACGTTAAAAAGTTTGTATATAAACAAAATAATATAGGGAATATTCCATACAATATTGAAAACATTAAAGTACAATGTTTGTACAATAAACCCCAATTTACCCTATATACCGCCATTTTAAAATTCCAAAATTTATCTATTATCCAATATGATATCAATTTACAATTATTTATACAAAAAACCATATCAATATTCAATTATTTATAACAATTTTATGTAATAAATCTATTTATCAAGGGGAATTTTTAACCTAAAAAAAAGAGCATAAATAGTTATGTTTATATATGTTGTGCATATTTTTATGTTATAATACAACTATACCTACCATATTCAAGCATAAAAACATTAAAAACTATGCAAATAAAAATATTTTTATGCTATGTTGAATGAAATATGGTGCGTATCCCATTAAAATCAAAGCCGGAAATGACCCATTTATATTCATTTATGAACTCTAAAAAATATTTATTATCATTATAATGATCTTTATATATAATACCAATCAATAAACATTATCAATTTATTATTATTTATAACTATTTAACGTTAATTATATATTTATCCTATATATTCATTATGAGCATAAAAAGAGCATAAATTATATATTTTTAAACTTTTATACATACTTTTATGTTATAATACGATCGGTGGTGTGAATGAACACAACTATGACCCCCTGTTGGAGTGCAGCATCCATGGGCCGACCCATCTTCCATGTCAGTTACTATAGGCTGGCATGGAGCTATGCAATGTGCAGATGGTTAAGAAAATCGGACCTATAGCCGTACGTCCTCGATTTGGCTGCAAAGCGTAAGGTAAGGACGTAAATAAGCGAACCGCGAAAGAGTTGGAGAGCCGTGAGCCCCAAAACAGATGGCATAGAAATAAACGAAAAAAAAAAAAAAAAAAAAAAAAATCTATATGAACTATAATCAATAACAAAAACGTTAAAAAGTTTGTATATAAACAAAATAATATAGGGAATATTCCATACAATATTGAAAACATTAAAGTACAATAAACCCCAATTTACCCTATATACCGCCATTTTAAAATTCCAAAATTTATCTATTATCCAATATGATATCAATTTACAATTATTTATACAAAAAACCATATCAATATTCAATTATTTATAACAATTTTATGTAATAAATCTATTTATCATGGGGAATTTTTAACCTAAAAAAAAGAGCATAAATAGTTATGTTTATATATGTTGTGCATATTTTTATGTTATAATACAACTATACCTACCATATTCAAGCATAAAAACATTAAAAACTATGCAAATAAAAATATTTGTATGCTATGTTGAATGAAATATGGTGCGTATCCCATTAAAATCAAAGCCGGAAATGACCCATTTATATTCATTTATGAACTCTAAAAAATATTTATTATCATTATAATGATATTTATATATAATACCAATCAATAAACATTATCAATTTATTATTATTTATAACTATTTAACGTTAATTATATATTTATCCTATATATTCATTATGAGCATAAAAAGAGCATAAATCATATATTTTTAAACTTTTATTATCATTATTATGATCTTTATATATAATACCAATCAATAAACATTATCAATTTATTATTATTTATAACTATTTAACGTTAATTATATATTTATCCTATATATTCATTATGAGCATAAAAAGAGCATAAATCATATATTTTTAAACTTTTATACATACTTTTATGTTATAATAAATCTATATGAACTATAATCAATAACAAAAACGTTAAAAAGTTTGTATATAAACAAAATAATATAGGGAATATTCCATACAATATTGAAAACATTAAAGTACAATAAACCCCAATTTACCCTATATACCGCCATTTTAAAATTCCAAAATTTATCTATTATCCAATATGATATCAATTTACAATTATTTATACAAAAAACCATATCAATATTCAATTATTTATAACAATTTTATGTAATAAATCTATTTATCATGGGGAATTTTTAACCTAAACAAAAGAGCATAAATAGTTATGTTTATATATGTTGTGCATATTTTTATGTTATAATACAACTATACCTACCATATTCAAGCATAAAAACATTAAAAACTATGCAAATAAAAATATTTTTATGCTATGTTGAATGAAATATGGTGCGTATCCCATTAAAATCAAAGCCGGAAATGACCCATTTATATTCATTTATGAATTCTAAAAAATATTTATTATCATTATAATGATCTTTATATATAATACCAATCAATAAACATTATCAATTTATTATTATTTATAACTATTTAACGTTAATTATATATTTATCCTATATATTCATTATGAGCATAAAAAGAGCATAAATCATATATTTTTAAACTTTTATACATACTTTTATGTTATAATAAATCTATATGAACTATAATCAATAACAAAAACGTTAAAAAGTTTGTATATAAACAAAATAATATAGGGAATATTCCATACAATATTAAAAACATTAAAGTACAATAAACCCCAATTTACCCTATTTACCGCCATTTTAAAATTCCAAAATTTATCTTTTATCCAATATGATATCAATTTACAATTATTTATACAAAAAACCATATCAATATTCAATTATTTATAACAATTTTATGTAATAAATCTATTTATCATGGGGAATTTTTAACCTAAAAAAAAGAGCATAAATAGTTATGTTTATATATGTTGTGCATATTTTTATGTTATAATACAACTATACCTACCATATTCAAGCATAAAAACATTAAAAACTATGCAAATAAAATTTTTTTTATGCTATGTTGAATGAAATATGGTGCGTATCCCATTAAAATCAAAGCCGGAAATGACCCATTTATATTCATTTATGAACTCTAAAAAATATTTATTATCATTATAATGATCTTTATATATAATACCAATCAATAAACATTATCAATTTATTATTATTTATAACTATTTAACGTTAATTATATATTTATCCTATATATTCATTATGAGCATAAAAAGAGCATAAATCATATATTTTTAAACTTTTATACATACTTTTATGTTATAATAAATCTATATGAACTATAATCAATAACAAAAACGTTAAAAAGTTTGTATATAAACAAAATAATATAGAGAATATTCCATACAATATTGAAAACATTAAAGTACAATAAACCCCAATTTACCCTATATACCGCCATTTTAAAATTCCAAAATTTATCTATTATCCAATATGATATCAATTTACAATTATTTATACAAAAAACCATATCAATATTCAATTATTTATAACAATTTTATGTAATAAATCTATTTATCATGGGGAATTTTTAACCTAAAAAAAGAGCATAAATAGTTATGTTTATATATGTTGTGCATATTTTTATGTTATAATACAACTATACCTACCATATTCAAGCATAAAAACATTAAAAACTATGCAAATAAAAATAGTTTTATGCTATGTTGAATGAAATATGGTGCGCATCCCATTAAATTAAAGCCGGAAATGACCCATTTATATTCATTTATGAACTCTAAAAAATATTTATTATCATTATAATGATCTTTATATATAATACCAATCAATAAACATTATCAATTTCTTATTATTTATAACTATTTAACGTTCATTATATATTTATCCTATATATTCATTATGAGCATAAAAAGAGCATAAATCATATATTTTTAAACTTTTATACATACTTTTATGTTATAATAAATCTATATGAACTATAATCAATAACAAAAACGTTAAAAAGTTTGTATATAAACAAAATAATATAAGGAATATTCCATACAATATTGAAAACATTAAAGTACAATAAACCCCAATTTACCCTATATACCGCCATTTTAAAATTCCAAAATTTATCTATTATCCAATATGATATCAATTTACAATTATTTATACAAAAAACCATATCAATATTCAATTATTTATAACAATTTTATGTAATAAATCTATTTATCATGGGGAATTTTTAACCTAAAAAAAAGAGCATAAATAGTTATGTTTATATATGTTGTGCATATTTTTATGTTATAATACAACTATACCTACCATATTCAAGCATAAAAACATTAAAAACTATGCAAATAAAAATATTTTTATGCTATGTTCAATGAAATATGGTGCGTATCCCATTAAAATCAAAGCCGGAAATGACCCATTTATATTCATTTATGAACTCTAAAAAATATTTATTATCATTATAATGATCTTTATATATAATACCAATCAATAAACATTATCAATTTATTATTATTTATAACTATTTAACGTTAATTATATATTTATCCTATATATTCATTATGAGCATAAAAAGAGCATAAATCAATAATTTTTAAACTTTTATACATACTTTTATGTTATAATAAATCTATATGAACTATAATCAATAACAAAAACGTTAAAAAGTTTGTATATAAACAAAATAATATAGGGAATATTCCATACAATATTGAAAACATTAAAGTACAATAAACCCCAATTTACCCTATATACCGCCATTTTAAAATTCCAAAATTTATCTATTATCCAATATGATATCAATTTACAATTATTTATACAAAAAACCTTATCAATATTCAATTATTTATAACAATTTTATGTAATAAATCTATTTATCATGGGGAATTTTTAACCTAAAAAAAAGAGCATAAATAGTTATGTTTATATATGTTGTGCATATTTTTATGTTATAATACAACTATACCTACCATATTCAAGCATAAAAACATTAAAAACTATGCAAATAAAAATATTTTTATGCTATGTTCAATGAAATATGGTGCGTATCCCATTAAAATCAAAGCCGGAAATGACCCATTTATATTCATTTATGAACGCTAAAAATATTTATTATCATTATAATGATATTTATATATAATACCAATCAATAAACATTATCAATTTATTATTATTTATAACTATTTAACGTTAATTATATATTTATCCTATATATTCATTATGAGCATAAAAAGAGCATAAATCATATATTTTTAAACTTTTATACATACTTTTATGTTATAATAAATCTATATGAACTATAATCAATAACAAAAACGTTAAAAAGTTTGTATATAAACAAAATAATATAGGGAATATTCCATACAATATTGAAAACATTAAAGTACAATAAACCCCAATTTACCCTATATACCGCCATTTTAAAATTCCAAAATTTATCTATTATCCAATATGATATCAATTTACAATTATTTATACAAAAAACCATATCAATATTCAATTATTTATAACAATTTTATGTAATAAATCTATTTATCAAGGGGAATTTTTAACCTAAAAAAAAGAGCATAAATAGTTATGTTTATATATGTTGTGCATATTTTTATGTTATAATACAACTATACCTACCATATTCAAGCATAAAAACATTAAAAACTATGCAAATAAAAATATTTTTATGCTATGTTGAATGAAATATGGTGCGTATCCCATTAAAATCAAAGCCGGAAATGACCCATTTATATTCATTTATGAACTCTAAAAAATATTTATTATCATTATAATGATTTTTATATATGATACCGATCAAAAAACATTATCAATTTATTATTATTTATAACTATTTAACGTTAATTATATATTTATCCTATATATTCATTATGAGCATAAAAAGGGCATAAATCATATATTTTTAAACTTTTATACATATTTTTATGTTATAATAAATCTATATGAACTATAATCAATAACAAAAACGTTAAAAAGTTTGTATATAAACAAAATAATATAGGGAATATTCCATACAATATTGAAAACATTAAAGTACAATAAACCCCAATTTACCCTATATACCGCCATTTTAAAATTCCAAAATTTATTTATTATCCAATATGATATCAATTTACAATTATTTATACAAAAAACCATATCAATATTCAATTATTTATAACAATTTTATGTAATAAATCTATTTATCATGGGGAATTTTTAACCTTAAAAAACGAACATAAATAGTTATGTTTATATATGTTGTGCATATTTTTATGTTATAATACAACTATACCTACCATATTCAAGCATAAAAACATTAAAAACTATGAAAATAAAAATATTTTTATGCTATGTTGAATGAAATATGGTGCGTATCCCATTAAAATCAAAGCCGGAAATGACCCATTTATATTCATTTATGAACTCTAAAAAATATTTATTATCATTATAATGATCTTTATATATAATACCAATCCAAAAACATTATCAATTTATTATTATTTATAACTATTTAACGTTAGTTATATATTTATCCTATATATTCATTATGAGCATAAAAAGAGCATAAATCATATATTTTTAAACTTTTATACATACTTTTATGTTATAATACATCTATATGAACTATAATCAATAACAAAAACGTTAAAAAGTTTGTATATAAACAAAATAATATAGGGAATATTCCATACAATATTGAAAACATTAAAGTACAATAAACCCCAATTTACCCTATATACCGCCATTTTAAAATTCCAAAATTTATCTATTATCCAATATGATATCAATTTACAATTATTTATACAAAAAACCATATCAATATTCAATTATTTATAACAATTTTATGTAATAAATCTATTTATCATGGGGAATTTTTAACCTAAAAAAAAGAGCATAAATAGTTATGTTTATATATGTTGTGCATATTTTTATGTTATAATACAACTATACCTACCATATTCAAGCATAAAAACATTAAAAACTATGCAAATAAAAATATTTTTATGCTATGTTCAATGAAATATGGTGCGTATCCCATTAAAATCAAAGCCGGAAATGACCCATTTATATTCATTTATGAACGCTAAAAAATATTTATTATCATTATAATGATATTTATATATAATACCAATCAATAAACATTATCAATTTATTATTATTTATAACTATTTAACGTTAATTATATATTTATCCTATATATTCATTATGAGCATAAAAAGAGCATAAATCATATATTTTTAAACTTTTATACATACTTTTATGTTATAATAAATCTATATGAACTATAATCAATAACAAAAACGTTAAAAAGTTTGTATATAAACAAAATAATATAGGGAATATTCCATACAATATTGAAAACATTAAAGTACAATAAACCCCAATTTACCCTATATACCGCCATTTTAAAATTCCAAAATTTATCTATTATCCAATATGATATCAATTTACAATTATTTATACAAAAAACCATATCAATATTCAATTATTTATAACAATTTTATGTAATAAATCTATTTATCAAGGGGAATTTTTAACCTAAAAAAAAGAGCATAAATAGTTATGTTTATATATGTTGTGCATATTTTTATGTTATAATACAACTATACCTACCATATTCAAGCATAAAAACATTAAAAACTATGCAAATAAAAATATTTTTATGCTATGTTGAATGAAATATGGTGCGTATCCCATTAAAATCAAAGCCGGAAATGACCCATTTATATTCATTTATGAACTCTAAAAAATATTTATTATCATTATAATGATCTTTATATATAATACCAATCAATAAACATTATCAATTTATTATTATTTATAACTATTTAACGTTAATTATATATTTATCCTATATATTCATTATGAGCATAAAAAGAGCATAAATTATATATTTTTAAACTTTTATACATACTTTTATGTTATAATAAATCTATATGAACTATAATCAATAACAAAAACGTTAAAAAGTTTGTATATAAACAAAATAATATAGGGAATATTCCATACAATATTGAAAACATTAAAGTACAATAAACCCCAATTTACCCTATATACCGCCATTTTAAAATTCCAAAATTTATCTATTATCCAATATGATATCAATTTACAATTATTTATACAAAAAACCATATCAATATTCAATTATTTATAACAATTTTATGTAATAAATCTATTTATCATGGGGAATTTTTAACCTAAAAAAAAGAGCATAAATAGTTATGTTTATATATGTTGTGCATATTTTTATGTTATAATACAACTATACCTACCATATTCAAGCATAAAAACATTAAAAACTATGCAAATAAAAATATTTTTATGCTATGTTGAATGAAATATGGTGCGTATCCCATTAAAATCAAAGCCGGAAATGACCCATTTATATTCATTTATGAACTCTAAAAAATATTTATTATCATTATAATGATATTTATATATAATACCAATCAATAAACATTATCAATTTATTATTATTTATAACTATTTAACGTTAATTATATATTTATCCTATATATTCATTATGAGCATAAAAAGAGCATAAATCATATATTTTTAAACTTTTATTATCATTATTATGATCTTTATATATAATACCAATCAATAAACATTATCAATTTATTATTATTTATAACTATTTAACGTTAATTATATATTTATCCTATATATTCATTATGAGCATAAAAAGAGCATAAATCATATATTTTTAAACTTTTATACATACTTTTATGTTATAATAAATCTATATGAACTATAATCAATAACAAACCCGTTAAAAAGTTTGTATATAAACAAAATAATATAGGGAATATTCCATACAATATTGAAAACATTAAAGTACAATAAACCCCAATTTACCCTATATACCGCCATTTTAAAATTCCAAAATTTATCTATTATCCAATATGATATCAATTTACAATTATTTGTACAAAAAACCATATCAATATTCAATTATTTATAACAATTTTATGTAATAAATCTATTTATCATGGGGAATTTTTAACCTAAACAAAAGAGCATAAATAGTTATGTTTATATATGTTGTGCATATTTTTATGTTATAATACAACTATACCTACCATATTCAAGCATAAAAACATTAAAAACTATGCAAATAAAAATATTTTTATGCTATGTTGAATGAAATATGGTGCGTATCCCATTAAAATCAAAGCCGGAAATGACCCATTTATATTCATTTATGAATTCTAAAAAATATTTATTATCATTATAATGATCTTTATATATAATACCAATCAATAAACATTATCAATTTATTATTATTTATAACTATTTAACGTTAATTATATATTTATCCTATATATTCATTATGAGCATAAAAAGAGCATAAATCATATATTTTTAAACTTTTATACATACTTTTATGTTATAATAAATCTATATGAACTATAATCAATAACAAAAACGTTAAAAAGTTTGTATATAAACAAAATAATATAGGGAATATTCCATACAATATTAAAAACATTAAAGTACAATAAACCCCAATTTACCCTATTTACCGCCATTTTAAAATTCCAAAATTTATCTTTTATCCAATATGATATCAATTTACAATTATTTATACAAAAAACCATATCAATATTCAATTATTTATAACAATTTTATGTAATAAATCTATTTATCATGGGGAATTTTTAACCTAAAAAAAAGAGCATAAATAGTTATGTTTATATATGTTGTGCATATTTTTATGTTATAATACAACTATACCTACCATATTCAAGCATAAAAACATTAAAAACTATGCAAATAAAAATTTTTTTATGCTATGTTGAATGAAATATGGTGCGTATCCCATTAAAATCAAAGCCGGAAATGACCCATTTATATTCATTTATGAACTCTAAAAAATATTTATTATCATTATAATGATCTTTATATATAATACCAATCAATAAACATTATCAATTTATTATTATTTATAACTATTTAACGTTAATTATATATTTATCCTATATATTCATTATGAGCATAAAAAGAGCATAAATTATATATTTTTAAACTTTTATACATACTTTTATGTTATAATAAATCTATATGAACTATAATCAATAACAAAAACGTTAAAAAGTTTGTATATAAACAAAATAATATAGAGAATATTCCATACAATATTGAAAACATTAAAGTACAATAAACCCCAATTTACCCTATATACCGCCATTTTAAAATTCCAAAATTTATCTATTATCCAATATGATATCAATTTACAATTATTTATACAAAAAACCATATCAATATTCAATTATTTATAACAATTTTATGTAATAAATCTATTTATCATGGGGAATTTTTAACCTAAAAAAAGAGCATAAATAGTTATGTTTATATATGTTGTGCATATTTTTATGTTATAATACAACTATACCTACCATATTCAAGCATAAAAACATTAAAAACTATGCAAATAAAAATAGTTTTATGCTATGTTGAATGAAATATGGTGCGCATCCCATTAAATTAAAGCCGGAAATGACCCATTTATATTCATTTATGAACTCTAAAAAATATTTATTATCATTATAATGATCTTTATATATAATACCAATCAATAAACATTATCAATTTCTTATTATTTATAACTATTTAACGTTCATTATATATTTATCCTATATATTCATTATGAGCATAAAAAGAGCATAAATCATATATTTTTAAACTTTTATACATACTTTTATGTTATAATAAATCTATATGAACTATAATCAATAACAAAAACGTTAAAAAGTTTGTATATAAACAAAATAATATAAGGAATATTCCATACAATATTGAAAACATTAAAGTACAATAAACCCCAATTTACCCTATATACCGCCATTTTAAAATTCCAAAATTTATCTATTATCCAATATGATATCAATTTACAATTATTTATACAAAAAACCATATCAATATTCAATTATTTATAACAATTTTATGTAATAAATCTATTTATCATGAGGAATTTTTAACCTAAAAAAACGAACATAAATAGTTATGTTTATATATGTTGTGCATATTTTTATGTTATAATACAACTATACCTACCATATTCAAGCATAAAAACATTAAAAACTATGCAAATAAAAATATTTTTATGCTATGTTGAATGAAATATGGTGCGTATCCCATTAAAATCAAAGCCGGAAATGACCCATTTATATTCATTTATGAACTCTAAAAAATATTTATTATCATTATAATGATCTTTATATATGATACCGATCAATAAACATTATCAATTTATTATTATTTATAACTATTTAACGTTAATTATATATTTATCCTATATATTCATTATGAGCATAAAAAGAGCATAAATCATATATTTTTAAACTTTTATACTGTAGGTGCTACGTCCGTGCGGGGCACTCCACTCCGTTAAACAAAACTACCTTAACTAATTTTGTTCACAACTTATTTATTATTAGTTATAAAATTATTATTTATTAAATACAGTTATTTAAGTTTTTAATATAAAAATTAATTATTTCTAATAAATTAAATTCAATTAAATTTTCACAACCGTGTGTTTGCTACTATCGTAGATTACTAATTGTATTGCAAACCATTAGAAAAACAAGTTTCGGTAATTAAGCAGATGAGATGCGCGCACCACTTGGTGAACATGCGCAATAGAATATTCGTGTTGTTGCTATCGCCCATTGGATGGCGGCACCCAACCTCAAGATGACCGATTTCGAATGAAATTTTGTCATTTTTAATTATGTAGCGCCTGAATAATTCAAACTGATTTATATCAGCCGCTACATGTACCCCCTTCGCAGATAAAAGGCCATAAATAGTTGTGAAAAAATTGTGGTTGTCAATAGATGCATCGCGATCATGTAGAAACCAATTCGCGTCATATACCCGTAATCAATTGACCGGAGTAAAAAATATTGGAAAACTTGAAATTCATTCAATGAACCAGCATGATGTCCGGAACCAGAAGATGCTTCCGAATTGCTCATCCGCAAATTCTGAAGTTGCCTAATCTTTTTCCAAATTTATAAAGTAAAAACATATAAGTCGAACGGTTAATAAACCACCTTGGGTTTTACAAGAAAAACAACCAAGTCAAAAATGCATCAACAACCAAAACAAATAGTGTAATCCGTTTTTTTAGTGCTCGTAATCACTCATCTTAATATGCCATACGCAGGTTTCAATCTATCAATGGAGATTGACTGTTGTTTATCTTTGATAAAAATTACAAAGTGTTTGCGTAGGCGGCGGATTACTTTATATGGACCTTCATACGGGGGTTGTAAGCCAGTACGTACTTTATCAACCCTGACGAAAACATATTCACAGGTATCCAACGATTTTGGGACGAAAATATCATTCTGTTTCCGTTTACGTGTCGTAGTTGGTATGAGATTTCTCATTGTATTTCGCAGTTGATCTATTACTGTATCGTGAGTAGGCAAAGGTAATTGAGGATTTTCGATAAAGAGCTCACCAGGAAGCTTAATTGTCTGTCCATAGACGAGTTCCGCAGGTGAACACTTAATATCCTCTTTCACCGTAGCTCTAATTCCAAGTAAAACAATGGCAATGTCGGAGCTCCAATTAGTCGTGTTGCCTCTGGCCATGAGTGCGGCTTTCAGTTGCCGATGAAATCGTTCAACCATGCCGTTAGATTGGGGATGAAAGGTTGTAGTACGTATTCTATGTGAGCCAAGGAGCTTCGTAAGCTCTGCAAAAAGCTTGGACTCAAATTGACTACCCTGGTCAGTAGTAATATTGACAGGTACCCCATATCTACAAATGTAATTCTCAACAAAAGTGGTTGCAATGGTTGCTGCCGAAATGTCAGTCATGCAGTATGCTTCAGGCCAGCGAGTAAATCTGTCGACACACGTTAGTAAATATTGATATCCCTTAGATGGTGGCAAAGGGCCTACTATATCTAAGTGGATATGTTCAAATCGACAAGGTGTAATTTCAAATTGTCCGAACGGTGATTTTGTATGTCGTATCACCTTAGATTTCTGGCAGGATACACAAGACTTGGACCAATGCCCAACGTCTTTCTGCATACTTGGCCAGAAATAACGTTTATCAATCAATTTTCTCGTCGCTCGGACACTGGGGTGAGAAATGTTGTGCAGGGCGTCAAACACAGTTCGACGTAGTGGCTCTGCGATGTAGGGTCTATTAACCCCTGTGCTCGTTTCGCAGACAATCTCAAAGCCAGGTAATTTAAAAAGCTGTAGTTGCATCGATGCACTACGTGGACGCCCGGAACCAGAATCTTCGGAATTATTCCTGAGCAATTTCTGAAGTTCTAAGTCCGATTCTTGGGCTGAGATGATTCGTTTGTAGTCGAAACAGTTATCGACTGTTGCCATTTCCCCATCTGTAGTCCGCGACAGCGTGTCTGCGACCACATTGTCTTTTCCTTGCACATGACGAATGTCCGTGGTAAACTGGCTAATAAAATCCAAGTACCTTGATTGTCTTGGGTTCCGCTCAGTTTTGGATTGAATAGCTCTGGTCAGAGGTTTATGGTCGGTAAAGATTGTAAACTCCCGACCCTCTATAAAATATCGAAAATGTTTAACGGCATAGTAAATTGCCAACAACTCTCTATCAAATGCTGAATATTTTACTTCAGCCTCTGAGAGTTTCTTCGAAAAGAATCCCAGTGGTTCCCAACCACCGTTGTTATACTGTTGCATTACTGCTCCTACCGCAGTATTAGATGCATCAGTGGTAATGCTGAACTTAGTGTCGTTCAGTGGATGTGCCAACAAAGCGACATTCGCTAATTCACTCTTGAGCTTTGAAAATGCCAATTCGCATTGCTCTGTCCATGTAAAGTTCTTGGAAGTCTTAGGCTTCTTATTAAGCACCGCCAAGTGCGAGTGAATCGGACCAATAATTTCAGCCATTTTGGGTAAGAACCGGTGATAATAATTAATCATACCGATGAACCGCTGAATATGTTTAATAGAAGTAGGTGTTGGGAATTCTCTAATGGCATTAATTCGTTCTTGAGAAGGCAGAATACCATTAGGAGTAATCGTATGACTGAGAAATTCAAGTGAAGTGTTGGTGCCACTTCGAACTTTTAATATGCACATCGAACTCAGTCAACTTTTCAAACAGTTGTTTCAAATGAAGTTTGTGTTGTTCTTCACTTGCAGATGCCACCAAAATGTCGTCAATGTAAACAAAAACAAAATCCAAATCTCTCACGATTTGGTTCATGAAACGTTGAAACGTTTGTGCGGCGTTACGTAAACCAAATGGCATTCGATTAAACTCATATAATCCGAATGGTGTCGTAATCGCCGTTTTGTGAACATCTTCAGGTGCTACTGGGATAATGTGGTAATCTCTGACCAAATCGATTTTACTGAAAATATTACAACCTTGTAAATTCATGGAGAAATTCTGAATGTGGGGTATCGGATAACGATCCGGAATAGTGACTGCATTCAGTCTTCGATAATCCCCACATGGTCTCCAATCATGATCTTTCTTCTTCACCATGTGAAGAGGGCAGGACACATGCGATGAAGACGGTCTACAAATTCCTAATTTAACCATATGTTCAAATTCTAACTGCGCCGCTTTATGGCGAATGGGATCTAGTCTCCGTGGTCTCGACACTGGTAAATGACCTTGAGTGACGATATGATGTACCACGTTATGTTTCACTGGTGAACCTTAATTCGGTTCGGCCGTCAGTGAAGGAAACTTCTTCAATAAGGTTGCATAACTATTGTCGACTACAAAATGGATTGGACTCGGCGTCGAGTCCCGAATTGTCATGGCATTGATGAACAGCTGAGTCGCTGAATCCACCAGCCGTTTTTGTTTTAAATCGACCATAAGAGCAAATTTGCTGAGAAAATCAGCGCCAATGATCGGACGGCTAACATCAGCCAAAGTAAATGCGTGAGTAAAATTACGTTTCAGTCCGATATCGATTTCCAACAACTTAGTTCCGTAAGTATTAATAGTTGAGCCATTGGCGGCTGATAAAACTAGATCAAAAGACTTGTGCACTCCGAAAATGGATGTTGCAAAACTACGTACTGGAATGACCGAAAGGTCAGCGCCAGTATCAATTAAGAATGTCAAATTGGTTCGTCTGTTGTTAATAAAAAGGCGGGACGTTTTTGGTGAACTACTCTCCGCCGAAAGTAATAATTTTACTGGTTTTTTGAAAAATGAGAATCAGTATCCATAGCTACCGATGTTGCGATTGGTACATATTTGCACGGCTTTCTGCATTTATGTGCTTTCTCGCCATGCCATTTATGGTAAAAACAAACTCCATCCCAATGGGTTTGCATCGGCTTTTTGTTTGATCTGAAACGCCTCCTTGAATTACTGCGAGATCTGGATGACGAGGGAAAACGTCTTTCCCGCGATCTTGTTCTACTGCTCATTGCCAGATCACTTAACGCGCGCTCTATCCGTGCTAATCGTTCCTCCACAGTTTTTGGACTCGAAGATGCGGGGGTTCCTGGATCGTTTCCGCGGCTAACCCGGTCACTTGTGCGTGACGCTCGCTTGATGACGTTTATTGACCCGCTGGTGTTTATAGCATTAAACATGCGATCCGCAATGACAGCCAAATCGTCTGTCGCAACCTGGTCTGGTTGAGTTGCCAATGCGATGCGGATTACCTCTGGCATCTTTCTCGACCATAATGATCGGATAATTTTATCGGAAAAATTATCGCCAGCAAGATTTTTTATGTGCCTCAAAGCCTCCGACGGTCGCCGATCACCAATATCTCGACCACTCAAGAGCGCTTCCAGCTGTTTTTCTTCGGAGGGGGCCAGTCGATTTATGAGCGTATTTTTAAGCACAGTATAATGATTTTCAAGTGGCGGATTACTTAACAGGTCGGATATGGTATCACACACGTCCGGTGTCAAATTGGAAAGGACATGAAAGTATCGTTCCTTTTCTTTTACGATGCTTTTGATGTTGAATTGCACTTCTGCCAATTGAAACCACACCTTTGGAATACTTGGCCAGAAAGTGTTTAACTTAATGTTTGTTAATTCCAACTGTTGCGTCTCTGCTTTGTCTTCTTCCATCGACATGTTTTTTTATTGGGTGAAAAATTTGGTTTCAGATGAAAATTTCGGAATGGTAACCGTATGAACAATTTTGCAAAATGTGTTTTCTTTTTTATTTGTTTTAATAAAAACAATTTTGTTTGTTGAGAATGCAATGGAGGGTTTTTTACGAAACGACTTCCCTTTAAAAATCTACGAGTTAGACGTTGCACGGTAGTGAAAATTTTTACAAGTGCTTTGTGAAATTTTTATAATTAATTCTACGTTATAATTTAAAATTTTGAAAAATGAAATTAATCTTACGTTAAAAAATTTTACGAAAAGAAAATTAGATTTTAAGTTTTTACAAAGATTTAAGCAAAGAAAAAATGTATATATAAAAAAAACTTGCGTTTTGTAACCCGTTATATACATGGGCCTAGCTATTGTTTGGTCACTGCTGCTGATGCAGGTCCCTCGTGGGCACTCGCCGTTGCCGTACGGTGGTACGGTGGCTTTATGCTGCAGGAAACTTCCCTCGATGTCCCGAAATATTCGTTTGTTTATATAAGATATTCAATTAAGTTGTGTTATATTTGGTTGTTTATGAAATATTCATCAATCAGTGTTTTCCAATATGGTTTCAATTGGTATTGTAATGCCGATGTACCGCTGATTTTGTACCGATTGATTTTTGTACCGCTTGTTTTTTTTTAAATGTGCTCTCGAAACAATCACTCGTTTGATATATTGCCGGTATTTTCGATGTTGTTTTATATGTAAAAAATTTTGTGTAAATTTAATTCGATCACCAAAATAATACAATCGCGAAAAATAAAAATTTGGTATTATATATGTACTCGTACCTGTTCTTGGTACGGTTTGTTTTGTGTACCGTACCAAGCTCAATGTTTTTTCGCTCACTGAATTTTTTAAAATGTTGTATACTGCGATATAAACCGCTGTCGAAGGTCACCACTGTAGGTGCTCCGTCCGTGCGGGGCACTCCACTCCGTTAAACAAAACTACCTTAACTAATTTTGTTCACAACTTATTTATTATTAGTTATAAAATTATTATTTATTAAATATAGTTATTTAAGTTTTTAATATAAAAAATTAATTATTTCTAATAAATTAAATTCAATTAAATTTTCACAACCGTGTGTTTGCTACTATCGTAGATTACTAATTGTATTGCAAAAAAATTAGAAAAACAAGTTTCGGTAATTAAGCAGATGAGATGCGCGCACCACTTGGTGAACATGAGCACTAGAATATTCGTGTTGTTGCTATCGCCCATTGGATGGCGGCACCAAAGCTCAAGATGACCGATTTCGAATGAAATTTTGTCATTTTTAATTAAGTAGCGCCTGAATAATTCAAACTGATTTATATCAGCCGCTACAATACATACTTTTATGTTATAATAAATCTATATGAACTATAATCAATAACAAAAACGTTAAAAAGTTTGTATATAAACAAAATAATATAGGGAATATTCCATACAATATTGAAAACATTAAAGTACAATAAACCCCAATTTACCCTATATACCGCCATTTTAAAATTCCAAAATTTATCTATTATCCAATATGATATCAATTTACAATTATTTATACAAAAAACCATATCAATATTCAATTATTTATAACAATTGTATGTAATAAATCTATTTATCATGGGGAATTTTTAACCTAAAAAAAAGAGCATAAATAGTTATGTTTATATATGTTGTGCATATTTTTATGTTATAATACAACTATACCTACCATATTCAAGCATACAAACATTAAAAACTATGCAAATACAAATATTTTTATGCTATGTTGAATGAAATATGGTGCGTATCCCATTAAAATCAAAGCCGGAAATGACCCATTTATATTCATTTATGAACTCTAAAAAATATTTATTATCATTATAATGATCTTTATATATAATACCAATCAATAAACATTATCAATTTATTATTATTTATAACTATTTAACGTTAATTATATATTTATCCTATATATTCATTATGAGCATAAAAAGAGCATAAATCATATATTTTTAAACTTTTATACATACTTTTATGTTATAATAAATCTATATGAACTATAATCAATAACAAAAACGTTAAAAAGTTTGTATATAAACAAAATAATATAGGGAATATTCCATACAATATTGAAAACATTAAAGTACAATAAACCCCAATTTACCCTATATACCGCCATTTTAAAATTCCAAAATTTATCTATTATCCAATATGATATCAATTTACAATTATTTATACAAAAAACCATATCAATATTCAATTATTTATAACAATTTTATGTAATAAATCTATTTATCATGGGGAATTTTTAACCTAAAAAAAAGAGCATAAATAGTTATGTTTATATATGTTGTGCATATGTTTATGTTGTAATACAACTATACCTACCATATTCAAGCATAAAAACATTAAAAACTATGCAAATAAAAATATTTTTATGCTATGTTGAATGAAATATGGTGCGTATCCCATTAAAATCAAAGCCGGAAATGACCCATTTATATTCATTTATGATTTCTAAAAAATATTTATTATCATTATAATGATCTTTATATATAATACCAATCAATAAATATTATCAATTTATTATTATTTATAACTATTTAACGTTAATTATATATTTATCCTATATATTCATTATGAGCATAAAAAGAGCATAAATCATATATTTTTAAACTTTTATACATACTTTTATGTTATAATAAATGTATATGAACTATATACAATAACAAAAACGTTAAAAAGTTTGTATATAAACAAAATAATATAGGGAATATTCCATACAATATTGAAAACATTAAAGTACAATAAAATCCAATTTACCCTATATACCGCCATTTTAAAATTCCAAAATTTATCTATTATCCAATATGATATCAATTTACAATTATTTATACAAAAAACCATATCAATATTCAATTATTTATAACAATTTTATGTAATAAATCTATTTATCATGGGGAATTGTTAACCTAAAAAAAAGAGCATAAATAGTTATGTTTATATATGTTGTGCATATTTTTATGTTATAATACAACTATACCTACCATATTCAAGCATAAAAACATTAAAAACTATGCAAATAAAAATATTTTTATGCTATGTTGAATGAAATATGGTGCGTATCCCATTAAAATCAAAGCCGGAAATGACCCATTTATATTCATTTATGAACTCTAAAAAATATTTATTATCATTATAATGATCTTTATATATAATACCAATCAATAAACATTATCAATTTATTATTATTTATAACTATTTAACGTTAATTATATATTTATCCTATATATTCATTATGAGCATAAAAAGAGCATAAATCATATATTTTTAAACTTTTATACATACTTTTATGTTATAATAAATCTATATGAACTATAATCAATAACAAAAACGTTAAAAAGTTTGTATATAAACAAAATAATATAGGGAATATTCCATACAATATTGAAAACATTAAAGTACAATAAACCCCAATTTACCCTATATACCGCCATTTTAAAATTCCAAAATTTATCTATTATCCAATATGATATCAATTTACAATTATTTATACAAAAAACCATATCAATATTCAATTATTTATAACAATTGTATGTAATAAATCAATTTATCATGGGGAATTTTTAACCTAAAAAAAAGAGCATAAATAGTTATGTTTATATATGTTGTGCATATTTGTATGTTATAATACAACTATACCTACCATATTCAAGCATAAAAACATTAAAAACTATGCAAATAAAAATATTTTTATGCTATGTTGAATGAAATATGGTGCGTATCCCATTAAAATCAAAGCCGGAAATGACCCATTTATATTCATTTATGAACTCTAAAAAATATTTATTATCATTATAATGATCTTTATATATAATACCAATCAATAAACATTATCAATTTATTATTATTTATAACTATTTAACGTTAATTATATATTTATCCTATATATTCATTATGAGCATAAAAAGAGCATAAATCATATATTTTTAAACTTTTATACATACTTTTATGTTATAATAAATCTATATGAACTATAATCAATAACAAAAACGTTAAAAAGTTTGTATATAAACAAAATAATATAGGGAATATTCCATACAATATTGAAAACATTAAAGTACAATAAACCCCAATTTACCCTATATACCGCCATTTTAAAATTCCAAAATTTATCTATTATCCAATATGATATCAATTTACAATTATTTATACAAAAAACCATATCAATATTCAATTATTTATAACAATTTTATGTAATAAATCTATTTATCATGGGGAATTTTTAACCTAAAAAAAAGAGCATAAATAGTTATGTTTATATATGTTGTGCATATGTTTATGTTGTAATACAACTATACCTACCATATTCAAGCATAAAAACATTAAAAACTATGCAAATAAAAATATTTTTATGCTATGTTGAATGAAATATGGTGCGTATCCCATTAAAATCAAAGCCGGAAATGACCCATTTATATTCATTTATGATTTCTAAAAAATATTTATTATCATTATAATGATCTTTATATATAATACCAATCAATAAATATTATCAATTTATTATTATTTATAACTATTTAACGTTAATTATATATTTATCCTATATATTCATTATGAGCATAAAAAGAGCATAAATCATATATTTTTAAACTTTTATACATACTTTTATGTTATAATAAATGTATATGAACTATATACAATAACAAAAACGTTAAAAAGTTTGTATATAAACAAAATAATATAGGGAATATTCCATACAATATTGAAAACATTAAAGTACAATAAACCCCAATTTACCCTATATACCGCCATTTTAAAATTCCAAAATTTATCTATTATCCAATATGATATCAATTTACAATTATTTATACAAAAAACCATATCAATATTCAATTATTTATAACAATTTTATGTAATAAATCTATTTATCATGGGGAATTGTTAACCTAAAAAAAAGAGCATAAATAGTTATGTTTATATATGTTGTGCATATTTTTATGTTATAATACAACTATACCTACCATATTCAAGCATAAAAACATTAAAAACTATGCAAATAAAAATATTTTTATGCTATGTTGAATGAAATATGGTGCGTATCCCATTAAAATCAAAGCCGGAAATGACCCATTTATATTCATTTATGAACTCTAAAAAATATTTATTATCATTATAATGATCTTTATATATAATACCAATCAATAAACATTATCAATTTATTATTATTTATAACTATTTAACGTTAATTATATATTTATCCTATATATTCATTATGAGCATAAAAAGAGCATAAATCATATATTTTTAAACTTTTATACATACTTTTATGTTATAATAAATCTATATGAACTATAATCAATAACAAAAACGTTAAAAAGTTTGTATATAAACAAAATAATATAGGGAATATTCCATACAATATTGAAAACATTAAAGTACAATAAACCCCAATTTACCCTATATACCGCCATTTTAAAATTCCAAAATTTATCTATTATCCAATATGATATCAATTTACAATTATTTATACAAAAAACCATATCAATATTCAATTATTTATAACAATTTTATGTAATAAATCAATTTATCATGGGGAATTTTTAACCTAAAAAAAAGAGCATAAATAGTTATGTTTATATATGTTGTGCATATTTGTATGTTATAATACAACTATACCTACCATATTCAAGCATAAAAACATTAAAAACTATGCAAATAAAAATATTTTTATGCTATGTTGAATGAAATATGGTGCGTATCCCATTAAAATCAAAGCCGGAAATGACCCATTTATATTCATTTATGAACTCTAAAAAATATTTATTATCATTATAATGATCTTTATATATAATACCAATCAATAAACATTATCAATTTATTATTATTTATAACTATTTAACGTTAGTTATATATTTATCCTATATATTCATTATGAGCATAAAAAGAGCATAAATCATATATTTTTAAACTTTTATACATACTTTTATGTTATAATAAATCTATATGAACTATAATCAATAACAAAAACGTTAAAAAGTTTGTATATAAACAAAATAATATAGGGAATATTCCATACAATATTGAAAACATTAAAGTACAATAAACCCCAATTTACCCTATATACCGCCATTTTAAAATTCCAAAATTTATCTATTATCGAATATGATATCAATTTACAATTATTTATACAAAAAACCATATCAATATTCAGTTATTTATAACAATTTTATGTAATAAATCTACTTATCATGGGGAATTTTGAACCTAAAAAAAAGAGCATAAATAGTTATGTTTATATATGTTGTGCATATTTTTATGTTATAATACAACTATACCTACCATATTCAAGCATAAAAACATTAAAAACTATGCAAATAAAAATATTTTTATGCTATGTTGAATGAAATATGGTGCGTATCCCATTAAAATCAAAGCCGGAAATGACCCATTTATATTCATTTATGAACTCTAAAAAATATTTATTATCATTATAATGATCTTTATATATAATACCAATCAATAAACATTATCAATTTATTATTATTTATAACTATTTAACGTTAATTATATATTTATCCTATATATTCATTATGAGCATAAAAAGAGCATAAATCATATATTTTTAAACTTTTATACATACTTTTATGTTATAATAAATCTATATGAACTATAATCAATAACAAAAACGTTAAAAAGTTTGTATATAAACAAAATAATATAGGGAATATTCCATACAATATTGAAAACATTAAAGTACAATAAACCCCAATTTACCCTATATACCGCCATTTTAAAATTCCAAAATTTATCTATTATCCAATATGATATCAATTTTCAATTATTTATACAAAAAACCATATCAATATTCAATTATTTATAACAATTTTATGTAATAAATCTATTTATCATGGGGAATTTTTAACCTAAAAAAAGAGCATAAATAGTTATGTTTATATATGTTGTGCATATTTTTATGTTATAATACAACTATACCTACCATATTCAAGCATAAAAACATTAAAAACTATGCAAATAAAAATATTTTTATGCTATGTTGAATGAAATATGGTGCGTATCCCATTAAAATCAAAGCCGGAAATGACCCATTTATATTCATTTATGAACTCTAAAAAATATTTATTATCATTATAATGATCTTTATATATAATACCAATCAATAAACATTATCAATTTATTATTATTTATAACTATTTAACGTTAATTATATATTTATCCTATATATTCATTATGAGCATAAAAAGAGCATAAATCATATATTTTTAAACTTTTATACATACTTTTATGTTATAATAAATCTATATGAACTATAATCAATAACAAAAACGTTAAAAAGTTTGTATATAAACAAAATAATATAGGGAATATTCCATACAATATTGAAAACATTAAAGTACAATAAACCCCAATTTACCTATATACCGCCATTTTAAAATTCCAAAATTTATCTATTATCCAATATGATATCAATTTACAATTATTTATACAAAAAATCATATCAATATTCAATTATTTATAACAATTTTATGTAATAAATCTATTTATCATGGGGAATTTTTAACCTAAAAAAAGAGCATAAATAGTTATGTTTATATATGTTGTGCATATTTTTATGTTATAATACAACTATACCTACCATATTCAAGCATAAAAACATTAAAAACTATGCAAATAAAAATATTTGTATGCTATGTTGAATGAAATATGGTGCGTATCCCATTAAAATCAAAGCCGGAAATGACCCATTTATATTCATTTATGAACTCTAAAAAATATTTATTATCATTATATTCAATATTGTATGGAATATAGGGAATATTCCATACAATATTGAAAACATTAAAGTACAATAAACCCCAATTTACCCTATATACCGCCATTTTAAAATTCCAAAATTTATCTATTATCCAATATGATATCAATTTACAATTATTTATACAAAAAACCATATCAATATTCAATTATTTATAACAATTTTATGTAATAAATCTATTTATCATGGGGAATTTTTAACCTAAAAAAAAGAGCATAAATAGTTATGTTTATATATGTTGTGCATATTTTTATGTTATAATACAACTATACCTACCATATTCAAGCATAAAAACATTAAAAACTATGCAAATAAAAATATTTTATGCTATGTTGAATGAAATATGGTGCGTATCCCATTAAAATCAAAGCCGGAAATGACCCATTTATATTCATTTATGAACTCTAAAAAATATTTATTATCATTATAATGATCTTTATATATAATACCAATCAATAAACATTATCAATTTATTATTATTTATAACTATTTAACGTTAATTATATATTTATCCTATATATTCATTATGAGCATAAAAAGAGCATAAATCATATATTTTTAAACTTTTATACATACTTTTATGTTATAATAAATCTATATGAACTATAATCAATAACAAAAACGTTAAAAAGTTTGTATATAAACAAAATAATATAGGGAATATTCCATACAATATTGAAAACATTAAAGTACAATAAACCCCAATTTACCCTATATACCGCCATTTTAAAATACCAAAATTTATCTATTATCCAATATGATATCAATTTACAATTATTTATACAAAAAACCATATCAATATTCAATTATTAATAACAATTTTATGTAATAAATCTATTTATCATGGGGAATTTTTAACCTAAAAAAAAGAGCATAAATAGTTATGTTTATATATGTTGTGCATATTTTTATGTTATAATACAACTACACCTACCATATTCGAGCATAAAAACATTAAAAACTATGCAAATAAAAATATTTTTATGCTATGTTGAATGAAATATGGTGCGTATCCCATTAAAATCAAAGCCGGAAATGACCCATTTATATTCATTTATGAACTCTAAAAAATATTTATTATCATTATAATGATCTTTATATATAATACCAATCAATAAACATTATCAATTTATTATTATTTATAACTATTTAACGTTAATTATATATTTATCCTATATATTCATTATGAGCATAAAAAGAGCATAAATCATATATTTTTAAACTTTTATACATACTTTTATGTTATAATAAATCTATATGAACTATAATCAATAACAAAAACGTTAAAAAGTTTGTATATAAACAAAATAATATAGGGAATATTCCATACAATATTGAAAACATTAAAGTACAATAAACCCCAATTTACCCTATATACCGCCATTTTAAAATTCCAAAATTTATCTATTATCCAATATGATATCAATTTACAATTATTTATACAAAAAACCATATCAATATTCAATTATTAATAACAATTTTATGTAATAAATCTATTTATCATGGGGAATTTTTAACCTAAAAAAAAGAGCATAAATAGTTATGTTTATATATGTTGTGCATATTTTTATGTTATAATACAACTACACCTACCATATTCGAGCATAAAAACATTAAAAACTATGCAAATAAAAATATTTTTATGCTATGTTGAATGAAATATGGTGCGTATCCCATTAAAATCAAAGCCGGAAATGACCCATTTATATTCATTTATGAACTCTAAAAAATATTTATTATCATTATAATGATATTTATAAATAATACCAATCAATAAACATTATCAATTTATTATTATTTATAACTATTTAACGTTAATTATATATTTATCCTATATATTCATTATGAGCATAAAAAGAGCATAAATCATATATTTTTAAACTTTTATACATACTTTTATGTTATAATAAATCTATATGAACTATAAACAATAACAAAAACGTTAAAAAGTTTGTATATAAACAAAATAATATAGGGAATATTCCATACAATATTGAAAACATTAAAGTACAATAAACCCCAATTTACCCTATATACCGCCATTTTAAAATTCCAAAATTTATCTATTATCCAATATGATATCAATTTACAATTATTTATACAAAAAACCATATCAATATTCAATTATTTATAACAATTTTATGTAATAAATCTATTTATCATGGGGAATTTTTAACCTAAAAAAAAGAGCATAAATAGTTATGTTTATATATGTTGTGCATATTTTTATGTTATAATACAACTATACCTACCATATTCAAGCATAAAAACATTAAAAACTATGCAAATAAAAATATTTTATGCTATGTTGAATGAAATATGGTGCGTATCCCATTAAAATCAAAGCCGGAAATGACCCATTTATATTCATTTATGAACTCTAAAAAATATTTATTATCATTATAATGATCTTTATATATAATACCAATCAATAAACATTATCAATTTATTATTATTTATAACTATTTAACGTTAATTATATATTTATCCTATATATTCATTATGAGCATAAAAAGAGCATAAATCATATATTTTTAAACTTTTATACATACTTTTATGTTATAATAAATCTATATGAACTATAATCAATAACAAAAACGTTAAAAAGTTTGTATATAAACAAAATAATATAGGGAATATTCCATACAATATTGAAAACATTAAAGTACAATAAACCCCAATTTACCCTATATACCGCCATTTTAAAATTCCAAAATTTATCTATTATCCAATATGATATCAATTTACAATTATTTATACAAAAAACCATATCAATATTCAATTATTAATAACAATTTTATGTAATAAATCTATTTATCATGGGGAATTTTTAACCTAAAAAAAAGAGCATAAATAGTTATGTTTATATATGTTGTGCATATTTTTATGTTATAATACAACTACACCTACCATATTCGAGCATAAAAACATTAAAAACTATGCAAATAAAAATATTTTTATGCTATGTTGAATGAAATATGGTGCGTATCCCATTAAAATCAAAGCCGGAAATGACCCATTTATATTCATTTATGAACTCTAAAAAATATTTATTTTATAATGATCTTTATATATAATACCAATCAATAAACATTATCAATTTATTATTATTTATAACTATTTATAACGTTAATTATATATTTATCCTATATATTCATTATGAGCATAAAAAGAGCATAAATCATATATTTTTAAACTTTTATACATACTTTTATGTTATAATAAATCTATATGAACTATAATCAATAACAAAAACGTTAAAAATTTTGTATATAAACAAAATAATATAGGGAATATTCCATACAATATTGAAAACATTAAAGTACAATAAACCCCAATTTACCCTATATACCGCTATTTTAAAATTCCAAAATTTATCTATTATCCAATATGATATCAATTTACAATTATTTATACAAAAAACCATATCAATATTCAATTATTTATAAGAATTTTATGTAATAAATCAATTTATCATGGGGAATTTTTAACCTAAAAAAAAGAGCATATATAGTTATGTTTATATATGTTGTGCATATTTTTATGTTATAATACAACTATACCTACCATATTCAAGCATAAAAACATTAAAAACTATGCAAATAAAAATATTTTTATGCTATGTTGAATGAAATATGGTGCGTATCCCATTAAAATCAAAGACGGAAATGACCCATTTATATTCATTTATGAACTCTAAAAAATATTTATTATCATTATAATGATCTATATATATAATACCAATCAATAAACATTATCAATTTATTATTATTTATAACTATTTAACGTTAATTATATATTTATCCTATATATTCATTATGAGCATAAAAAGAGCATAAATCATATATTTTTAAACTTTTATACATACTTTTATGTTATAATAAATCTATATGAACTATAATCAATAACAAAAACGTTAAAAAGTTTGTATATAAACAAAATAATATAGGGAATATTCCATACAATATTGAAAACATTAAAGTACAATAAACCCCAATTTACCCTATATACCGCCATTTTAAAATTCCAAAATTTATCTATTATCCAATATGATATCAATTTACAATTATTTATACAAAAAACCATATCAATATTCAATTATTTATAACAATTTTATGTAATAAATCTATTTATCATGGGGAATTTTTAACCTAAAAAAAGAGCATAAATAGTTATGTTTATATATGTTGTGCATATTTTTATGTTATAATACAACTATACCTACCATATTCAAGCATAAAAACATTAAAAACTATGCAAATAAAAATATTTGTATGCTATGTTGAATGAAATATGATGCGTATCCCATTAAAATCAAAGCCGGAAATGACCCATTTATATTCATTTATGAACTCTAAAAAATATTTATTATCATTATAATGATCTTTATATATAATACCAATCAATAAACATTATCAATTTATTATTATTTATAACTATTTAACGTTAATTATATATTTATCCTATATATTCATTATGAGCATAAAAAGAGCATAAATCATATATTTTTAAACTTTTATACATACTTTTATGTTATAATAAATCTATATGAACTATAATCAATAACAAAAACGTTAAAAATTTTGTATATAAACAAAATAATATAGGGAATATTCCATACAATATTGAAAACATTAAAGTACAATAAACCCCAATTTACCCTATATACCGCCATTTTAAAATTCCAAAATTTATCTATTATCCAATATGATATCAATTTACAATTATTTATACAAAAAACCATATCAATATTCAATTATTTATAACAATTTTATGTAATAAATCTATTTATCATGGGGAATTTTTAACCTAAAAAAAAGAGCATAAATAGTTATGTTTATATATGTTGTGCATATTTTTATGTTATAATACAACTATACCTACCATATTCAAGCATAAAAACATTAAAAACTATGCAAATAAAAATATTTTTATGCTATGTTGAATGAAATATGGTGCGTATCCCATTAAAATCAAAGCCGGAAATGACCCATTTATATTCATTTATGAACTCTAAAAAATATTTATTATCATTATAATGATCTTTATATATAATACCAATCAATAAACATTATCAATTTATTATTATTTATAACTATTTAACGTTAATTATATATTTATCCTATATATTCATTATGAGCATAAAAAGAGCATAAATCATATATTTTTAAACTTTTATACATACTTTTATGTTATAATAAATCTATTTGAACTATAATCAATAACAAAAACGTTAAAAAGTTTGTATATAAACAAAATAATATAGGGAATATTCCATACAATATTGAAAACATTAAAGTACAATAAACCCCAATTTACCCTATATACCGCCATTTTAAAATTCCAAAATTTATCTATTATCCAATATGATATCAATTTACAATTATTTATACAAAAAACCATATCAATATTCAATTATTTATAACAATTTTATGTAATAAATCTATTTATCATGGGGAATTTTTAACCTAAAAAAAAGAGCATAAATAGTTATGTTTATATATGTTGTGCATATTTTTATGTTATAATACAACTATACCTACCATATTCAAGCATAAAAACATTAAAAACTATGCAAATAAAAATATTTTTATGCTATGTTGAATGAAATATGGTGCGTATCCCATTAAAATCAAAGCCGGAAATGACCCATTTATATTCATTTATGAACTCTAAAAAATATTTATTATCATTATAATGATCTTTATATATAATACCAATCAATAAACATTATCAATTTATTATTATTTATAACTATTTAACGTTAATTATATATTTATCCTATATATTCATTATGAGCATAAAAAGAGCATAAATCATATATTTTTAAACTTTTATACATACTTTTATGTTATAATAAATCTATATGAACTATAATCAATAACAAAAACGTTAAAAAGTTTGTATATAAATAAAATAATATAGGGAATATTCCATACAATATTGAAAACATTAAAGTACAATAAACCCCAATTTACCCTATATACCGCCATTTTAAAATTCCAAAATTTATCTATTATCCAATATGATATCAATTTACAATTATTTATACAAAAAACCATATCAATATTCAATTATTTATAACAATTTTATGTAATAAATCTATTTATCATGGGGAATTTTTAACCTAAAAAAAAGAGCATAAATAGTTATGTTTATATATGTTGTGCATATTTTTATGTTATAATACAACTATACCTACCATATTCAAGCATAAAAACATTAAAAACTATGCAAATAAAAATATTTGTATGCTATGTTGAATGAAATATGGTGCGTATCCCATTAAATTAAAGCCGGAAATGACCCATTTATATTCATTTATGAACTCTAAAAAATATTTATTATCATTATAATGATATTTATATATAATACCAATCAATAAACATTATCAATTTATTATTATTTATAACTATTTAACGTTAATTATATATTTATCCTATATATTCATTATGAGCATAAAAAGAGCATAAATCATATATTTTTAAACTTTTATACATACTTTTATGTTATAATAAATCTATATGAACTATAATCAATAACAAAAACGTTAAAAAGTTTGTATATAAACAAAATAATATAGGGAATATTCCATACAATATTGAAAACATTAAAGTACAATAAACCCCAATTTACCCTATATACCGCCATTTTAAAATTCCAAAATTTATCTATTATCCAATATGATATCAATTTACAATTATTTATACAAAAAACCATATCAATATTCAATTATTTATAACAATTTTATGTAATAAATCTATTTATCATGGGGAATTTTTAACCTAAAAAAATTAGCATAAATAGTTATGTTTATATATGTTGTGCATATTTTTATGTTATAATACAACTATACCTACCATATTCAAGCATAAAAACATTAAAAACTATGCAAATAAAAATATTTTTATGCTATGTTGAATGAAATATGGTGCGTATCCCATTAAAATCAAAGCTGGAAATGACCCATTTATATTCATTTATGAACTCTAAAAAATATTTATTATCATTATAATGATATTTATATATAATACCAATCAATAAACATTATCAATTTATTATTATTTATAACTATTTAACGTTAATTATATATTTATCCTATATATTCATTATGAGCATAAAAAGAGCATAAATCATATATTTTTAAACTTTTATACATACTTTTATGTTATAATAAATCTATATGAACTATAATCAATAACAAAAACGTTAAAAAGTTTGTATATAAACAAAATAATATAGGGAATATTCCATACAATATTGAAAACATTAAAGTACAATAAACCCCAATTTACCCTATATACCGCCATTTTAAAATTCCAAAATTTATCTATTATCCAATATGATATCAATTTACAATTATTTATACAAAAAACCATATCAATATTCAATTATTTATAACAATTTTATGTAATAAATCTATTTATCACGGGGAATTTTTAACCTAAAAAAAAGAGCATAAATAGTTATGTTTATATATGTTGTGCATATTTTTATGTTATAATACAACTATACCTACCATATTCAAGCATAAAAACATTAAAAACTATGCAAATAAAAATATTTTTATGCTATGTTGAATGAAATATGGTGCGTATCCCATTAAAATCAAAGCCGGAAATGACCCATTTATATTCATTTATGAACTCTAAAAAATATTTATTATCATTATAATGATCTTTATAAATAATACCAATTAATAAACATTATCAATTTATTATTATTTATAACTATTTAACGTTAATTATATATTTATCCTATATATTCATTATGAGCATAAAAAGAGCATAAATCATATATTTTTAAACTTTTATACATACTTTTATGTTATAATAAATCTATATGAACTATAATCAATAACAAAAACGTTAAAAAGTTTGTATATAAACAAAATAATATAGGGAATATTCCATACAATATTGAAAACATTAAAGTACAATAAACCCCAATTTACCCTATATACCGCCATTTTAAAATTCCAAAATTTATCTATTATCCAATATGATATCAATTTACAATTATTTATACAAAAAACCATATCAATATTCAATTATTTATAACAATTTTATGTAATAAATCTATTTATCATGGGGAATTTTTAACCTAAAAAAATTAGCATAAATAGTTATGTTTATATATGTTGTGCATATTTTTATGTTATAATACAACTATACCTACCATATTCAAGCATAAAAACATTAAAAACTATGCAAATAAAAATATTTTTATGCTATGTTGAATGAAATATGGTGCGTATCCCATTAAAATCAAAGCTGGAAATGACCCATTTATATTCATTTATGAACTCTAAAAAATATTTATTATCATTATAATGATATTTACTATATAATACCAATCAATAAACATTATCAATTTATTATTATTTATAACTATTTAACGTTAATTATATATTTATCCTATATATTCATTATGAGCATAAAAAGAGCATAAATCATATATTTTTAAACTTTTATACATACTTTTATGTTATAATAAATCTATATGAACTATAATCAATAACAAAAACGTTAAAAAGTTTGTATATAAACAAAATAATATAGGGAATATTCCATACAATATTGAAAACATTAAAGTACAATAAACCCCAATTTACCCTATATACCGCCATTTTAAAATTCCAAAATTTATCTATTATCCAATATGATATCAATTTACAATTATTTATACAAAAAACCATATCAATATTCAATTATTTATAACAATTTTATGTAATAAATCTATTTATCACGGGGAATTTTTAACCTAAAAAAAAGAGCATAAATAGTTATGTTTATATATGTTGTGCATATTTTTATGTTATAATACAACTATACCTACCATATTCAAGCATAAAAACATTAAAAACTATGCAAATAAAAATATTTTTATGCTATGTTGAATGAAATATGGTGCGTATCCCATTAAAATCAAAGCCGGAAATGACCCATTTATATTCATTTATGAACTCTAAAAAATATTTATTATCATTATAATGATCTTTATAAATAATACCAATTAATAAACATTATCAATTTATTATTATTTATAACTATTTAACGTTAATTATATATTTATCCTATATATTCATTATGAGCATAAAAAGAGCATAAATCATATATTTTTTAAACTTTTATACATACTTTTATGTTATAATAAATCTATATGAACTATAATCAATAACAAAAACGTTAAAAAGTTTGTATATAAACAAAATAATATAGGGAATATTCCATACAATATTGAAAACATTAAAGTACAATAAACCCCAATTTACCCTATATACCGCCATTTTAAAATTCCAAAATTTATCTATTATCCAATATGATATCAATTTACAATTATTTATACAAAAAACCATATCAATATTCAATTATTTATAACAATTTTATGTAATAAATCTATTTATCATGGGGAATTTTTAACCTAAAAAAAAGAGCATAAATAGTTATGTTTATATATGTTGTGCATATTTTTATGTTATAATACAACTATACCTACCATATTCAAGCATAAAAACATTAAAAACTATGCAAATAAAAATATTTTTATGCTATGTTGAATGAAATATGGTGCGTATCCCATTAAAATCAAAGCCGGAAATGACCCATTTATATTCATTTATGAACTCTAAAAAATATTTATTATCATTATAATGATCTTTATATATAATACCAATCAATAAACATTATCAATTTATTATTATTTATAACTATTTAACGTTAATTATATATTTATCCTATATATTCATTATGAGCATAAAAAGAGCATAAATCATATATTTTTAAACTTTTATACATACTTTTATGTTATAATAAATCTATATGAACTATAATCAATAACAAAAACGTTAAAAAGTTTGTATATAAACAAAATAATATAGGGAATATTCCATACAATATTGAAAACATTAAAGTACAATAAACCCCAATTTACCCTATATACCGCCATTTTAAAATTCCAAAATTTATCTATTATCCAATATGATATCAATTTACAATTATTTATACAAAAAACCATATCAATATTCAATTATTTATAACAATTTTATGTAATAAATCTATTTATCATGGGGAATTTTTAACCTAAAAAAAAGAGCATAAATAGTTATGTTTATATATGTTGTGCATATTTTTATGTTATAATACAACTATACCTACCATATTCAAGCATAAAAACATTAAAAACTATGCAAATAAAAATATTTTTATGCTATGTTGAATGAAATATGGTGCGTATCCCATTAAAATCAAAGCCGGAAATGACCCATTTATATTCATTTATGAACTCTAAAAAATATTTATTATCATTATAATGATCTTTATAAATAATACCAATTAATAAACATTATCAATTTATTATTATTTATAACTATTTAACGTTAATTATATATTTATCCTATATATTCATTATGAGCATAAAAAGAGCATAAATCATATATTTTTAAACTTTTATACATACTTTTATGTTATAATAAATCTATATGAACTATAATCAATAACAAAAACGTTAAAAAGTTTGTATATAAACAAAATAATATAGGGAATATTCCATACAATATTGAAAACATTAAAGTACAATAAACCCCAATTTACCCTATATACCGCCATTTTAAAATTCCAAAATTTATCTATTATCCAATATGATATCAATTTACAATTATTTATACAAAAAACCATATCAATATTCAATTATTTATAACAATTTTATGTAATAAATCTATTTATCATGGGGAATTTTTAACCTAAAAAAAAGAGCATAACTAGTTATGTTTATATATGTTGTGCATATTTTTATGTTATAATACAACTATACCTACCATATTCAAGCATAAAAACATTAAAAACTATGCAAATAAAAATATTTTTATGCTATGTTGAATGAAATATGGTGCGTATCCCATTAAAATCAAAGCCGGAAATGACCCATTTATATTCATTTATGAACTCTAAAAAATATTTATTATCATTATAATGATATTTATAAATAATACCAATCAATAAACATTATCAATTTATTATTATTTATAACTATTTAACGTTAATTATATATTTATCCTATATATTCATTATGAGCATAAAAAGAGCATAAATCATATATTTTTAAACTTTTATACATACTTTTATGTTATAATAAATCTATATGAACTATAATCAATAACAAAAACGTTAAAAAGTTTGTATATAAACAAAATAATATAGGGAATATTCCATACAATATTGAAAACATTAAAGTACAATAAACCCCAATTTACCCTATATACCGCCATTTTAAAATTCCAAAATTTATCTATTATCCAATATGATATCAATTTACAATTATTTATACAAAAAACCATATCAATATTCAATTATTTATAACAATTTTATGTAATAAATCTATTTATCATGGGGAATTTTTAACCTAAAAAAATTAGCATAAATAGTTATGTTTATATATGTTGTGCATATTTTTATGTTATAATACAACTATACCTACCATATTCAAGCATAAAAACATTAAAAACTATGCAAATAAAAATATTTTTATGCTATGTTGAATGAAATATGGTGCGTATCCCATTAAAATCAAAGCCGGAAATGACCCATTTATATTCATTTATGAACTCTAAAAAATATTTATTATCATTACAATGATATTTATATATAATACCAATCAATAAACATTATCAATTTATTATTATTTATAACTATTTAACGTTAATTATATATTTATCCTATATATTCATTATGAGCATAAAAAGAGCATAAATCATATATTTTTAAACTTTTATACATACTTTTATGTTATAATAAATCTATATGAACTATAATCAATAACAAAAACGTTAAAAAGTTTGTATATAAACAAAATAATATAGGGAATATTCCATACAATATTGAAAACATTAAAGTACAATAAACCCCAATTTACCCTATATACCGCCATTTTAAAATTCCAAAATTTATCTATTATCCAATATGATATCAATTTACAATTATTTATACAAAAAACCATATCAATATTCAATTATTTATAACAATTTTATGTAATAAATCTATTTAGCATGGGGAATTTTTAACCTAAAAATAAGAGCATAAATAGTTATGTTTATATATGTTGTGCATATTTTTATGTTATAATACAACTATACCTACCATATTCAAGCATAAAAACATTAAAAACTATGCAAATAAAAATATTTTTATGCTATGTTGAATGAAATATGGTGCGTATCCCATTAAAATCAAAGCCGGAAATGACCCATTTATATTCATTTATGAACTCTAAAAAATATTTATTATCATTATAATGATCTTTATATATAATACCAATCAATAAACATTATCAATTTATTATTATTTATAACTATTTAACGTTAATTATATATTTATCCTATATATTCATTATGAGCATAAAAAGAGCATAAATGATATATTTTTAAACTTTTATACATACTTTTATGTTATAATAAATCTATATGAACTATAATCAATAACAAAAACGTTAAAAAGTTTGTATATAAACAAAATAATATAGGGAATATTCCATACAATATTGAAAACATTAAAGTACAATAAACCCCAATTTACCCTATATACCGCCATTTTAAAATTCCAAAATTTATCTATTATCCAATATGATATCAATTTACAATTATTTATACAAAAAACCATATCAATATTCAATTATTTATAACAATTTTATGTAATAAATCTATTTATCATGGGGAATTTTTAACCTAAAAAAAAGAGCATAAATAGTTATGTTTATATATGTTGTGTATATTTTTATGTTATAATACAACTATACCTACCATATTCAAGCATAAAAACATTAAAAACTATGCAAATAAAAATATTTTTATGCTATGTTGAATGAAATATGGTGCGTATCCCATTAAAATCAAAGCCGGAAATGACCCATTTATATTCATTTATGAACTCTAAAAAATATTTATTATCATTATAATGATATTTATATATAATACCAATCAATAAACATTATCAATTTATTATTATTTATAACTATTTAACGTTAATTATATATTTATCCTATATATTCATTATGAGCATAAAAAGAGCATAAATCATATATTTTTAAACTTTTATACATACTTTTATGTTATAATAAATCTATATGAACTATAATCAATAACAAAAACGTTAAAAAGTTTGTATATAAACAAAATAATATAGGGAATATTCCATACAATATTGAAAACATTAAAGTACAATAAACCCCAATTTACCCTATATACCGCCATTTTAAAATTCCAAAATTTATCTATTATCCAATATGATATCAATTTACAATTATTTATACAAAAAACCATATCAATATTCAATTATTTATAACAATTTTATGTAATAAATCTATTTATCACGGGGAATTTTTAACCTAAAAAAAAGAGCATAAATAGTTATGTTTATATATGTTGTGCATATTTTTATGTTATAATACAACTATACCTACCATATTCAAGCATAAAAACATTAAAAACTATGCAAATAAAAATATTTTTATGCTATGTTGAATGAAATATGGTGCGTATCCCATTAAAATCAAAGCCGGAAATGACCCATTTATATTCATTTATGAACTCTAAAAAATATTTATTATCATTATAATGATCTTTATATATAATACCAATCAATAAACATTATCAATTCATTATTATTTATAACTATTTAACGTTAATTATATATTTATCCTATATATTCATTATGAGCATAAAAAGAGCATAAATCATATATTTTTAAACTTTTATACATACTTTTATGTTATAATAAATCTATATGAACTATAATCAATAACAAAAACGTTAAAAAGTTTGTATATAAACAAAATAATATAGGGAATATTCCATACAATATTGAAAACATTAAAGTACAATAAACCCCAATTTACCCTATATACCGCCATTTTAAAATTCCAAAATTTATCTATTATCCAATATGATATCAATTTACAATTATTTATACAAAAAATCATATCAATATTCAATTATTTATAACAATTTTATGTAATAAATCTATTTATCATGGGGAATTTTTAACCTAAAAAAAGAGCATAAATAGTTATGTTTATATATGTTGTGCATATTTTTATGTTATAATACAACTATACCTACCATATTCAAGCATAAAAACATTAAAAACTATGCAAATAAAAATATTTGTATGCTATGTTGAATGAAATATGGTGCGTATCCCATTAAAATCAAAGCCGGAAATGACCCATTTATATTCATTTATGAACTCTAAAAAATATTTATTATCATTATATTGATCTTTATATATAATACCAATCAATAAACATTATCAATTTATTATTATTTATAACTATTTAACGTTAATTATATATTTATCCTATATATTCATTATGAGCATAAAAAGAGCATAAATCATATATTTTTAAACTTTTATACATACTTTTATGTTATAATAAATCTATATGAACTATAATCAATAACAAAAACGTTAAAAAGTTTGTATATAAACAAAATAATATAGGGAATATTCCATACAATATTGAAAACATTAAAGTACAATAAACCCCAATTTACCCTATATACCGCCATTTTAAAATTCCAAAATTTATCTATTATCCAATATGATATCAATTTACAATTATTTATACAAAAAACCATATCAATATTCAATTATTTATAACAATTTTATGTAATAAATCTATTTATCATGGGGAATTTTTAACCTAAAAAAAAGAGCATAAATAGTTATGTTTATATATGTTGTGCATATTTTTATGTTATAATACAACTATACTTACCATATTCAAGCATAAAAACATTAAAAACTATGCAAATAAAAATATTTTATGCTATGTTGAATGAAATATGGTGCGTATCCCATTAAAATCAAAGCCGGAAATGACCCATTTATATTCATTTATGAACTCTAAAAAATATTTATTATCATTATAATGATCTTTATATATAATACCAATCAATAAACATTATCAATTTATTATTATTTATAACTATTTAACGTTAATTATATATTTATCCTATATATTCATTATGAGCATAAAAAGAGCATAAATCATATATTTTTAAACTTTTATACATACTTTTATGTTATAATAAATCTATATGAACTATAATCAATAACAAAAACGTTAAAAAGTTTGTATATAAACAAAATAATATAGGGAATATTCCATACAATATTGAAAACATTAAAGTACAATAAACCCCAATTTACCCTATATACCGCCATTTTAAAATACCAAAATTTATCTATTATCCAATATGATATCAATTTACAATTATTTATACAAAAAACCATATCAATATTCAATTATTAATAACAATTTTATGTAATAAATCTATTTATCATGGGGAATTTTTAACCTAAAAAAAAGAGCATAAATAGTTATGTTTATATATGTTGTGCATATTTTTATGTTATAATACAACTACACCTACCATATTCGAGCATAAAAACATTAAAAACTATGCAAATAAAAATATTTTTATGCTATGTTGAATGAAATATGGTGCGTATCCCATTAAAATCAAAGCCGGAAATGACCCATTTATATTCATTTATGAACTCTAAAAAATATTTATTATCATTATAATGATCTTTATATATAATACCAATCAATAAACATTATCAATTTATTATTATTTATAACTATTTAACGTTAATTATATATTTATCCTATATATTCATTATGAGCATAAAAAGAGCATAAATCATATATTTTTAAACTTTTATACATACTTTTATGTTATAATAAATCTATATGAACTATAATCAATAACAAAAACGTTAAAAAGTTTGTATATAAACAAAATAATATAGGGAATATTCCATACAATATTGAAAACATTAAAGTACAATAAACCCCAATTTACCCTATATACCGCCATTTTAAAATTCCAAAATTTATCTATTATCCAATATGATATCAATTTACAATTATTTATACAAAAAACCATATCAATATTCAATTATTTATAACAATTTTATGTAATAAATCAATTTATCATGGGGAATTTTTAACCTAAAAAAAAGAGCATAAATAGTTATGTTTATATATGTTGTGCATATTTTTATGTTATAATACAACTATACCTACCATATTCAAGCATAAAAACATTAAAAACTATGCAAATAAAAATATTTTTATGCTATGTTGAATGAAATATGGTGCGTATCCCATTAAAATCAAAGCCGGAAATGACCCATTTATATTCATTTATGAACTCTAAAAAATATTTATTATCATTATAATGATATTTATAAATAATACCAATCAATAAACATTATCAATTTATTATTATTTATAACTATTTAACGTTAATTATATATTTATCCTATATATTCATTATGAGCATAAAAAGAGCATAAATCATATATTTTTAAACTTTTATACATACTTTTATGTTATAATAAATCTATATGAACTATAAACAATAACAAAAACGTTAAAAAGTTTGTATATAAACAAAATAATATAGGGAATATTCCATACAATATTGAAAACATTAAAGTACAATAAACCCCAATTTACCCTATATACCGCCATTTTAAAATTCCAAAATTTATCTATTATCCAATATGATATCAATTTACAATTATTTATACAAAAAACCATATCAATATTCAATTATTTATAACAATTTTATGTAATAAATCAATTTATCATGGGGAATTTTTAACCTAAAAAAAAGAGCATAAATAGTTATGTTTATATATGTTGTGCATATTTTTATGTTATAATACAACTATACCTACCATATTCAAGCATAAAAACATTAAAAACTATGCAAATAAAAATATTTTATGCTATGTTGAATGAAATATGGTGCGTATCCCATTAAAATCAAAGCCGGAAATGACCCATTTATATTCATTTATGAACTCTAAAAAATATTTATTATCATTATAATGATCTTTATATATAATACCAATCAATAAACATTATCAATTTATTATTATTTATAACTATTTAACGTTAATTATATATTTATCCTATATATTCATTATGAGCATAAAAAGAGCATAAATCATATATTTTTAAACTTTTATACATACTTTTATGTTATAATAAATCTATATGAACTATAATCAATAACAAAAACGTTAAAAAGTTTGTATATAAACAAAATAATATAGGGAATATTCCATACAATATTGAAAACATTAAAGTACAATAAACCCCAATTTACCCTATATACCGCCATTTTAAAATTCCAAAATTTATCTATTATCCAATATGATATCAATTTACAATTATTTATACAAAAAACCATATCAATATTCAATTATTAATAACAATTTTATGTAATAAATCTATTTATCATGGGGAATTTTTAACCTAAAAAAAAGAGCATAAATAGTTATGTTTATATATGTTGTGCATATTTTTATGTTATAATACAACTACACCTACCATATTCGAGCATAAAAACATTAAAAACTATGCAAATAAAAATATTTTTATGCTATGTTGAATGAAATATGGTGCGTATCCCATTAAAATCAAAGCCGGAAATGACCCATTTATATTCATTTATGAACTCTAAAAAATATTTATTTTATAATGATCTTTATATATAATACCAATCAATAAACATTATCAATTTATTATTATTTATAACTATTTATAACGTTAATTATATATTTATCCTATATATTCATTATGAGCATAAAAAGAGCATAAATCATATATTTTTAAACTTTTATACATACTTTTATGTTATAATTAAATCTATATGAACTATAATCAATAACAAAAACGTTAAAAAGTTTGTATATAAACAAAATAATATAGGGAATATTCCATACAATATTGAAAACATTAAAGTACAATAAACCCCAATTTACCCTATATACCGCCATTTTAAAATTCCAAAATTTATCTATTATCCAATATGATATCAATTTACAATTATTTATACAAAAAACCATATCAATATTCAATTATTTATAAGAATTTTATGT
>CAWVQQ010000314.1:0-296210 GCA_963932295.1 Tipula lateralis
GTTACGAATTGTGGCAATTTAACGTTATGCCGTTTGGATTATGTAACGCTCCTGCGACGTTTGAAAGGCTAATGGACCGAGTGCTGAAAGGGTTTCATTGGAAAACGTGCTTGGTATACCTAGATGACATCATAGTTATGGGTAAAAACTTCAAGGAACATCTGCAAAACCTGGGTGAAGTGTTCGAGTGGATTCATTCAGCAGGGTTAAAATTGAGTCTAAAGAAGTGTACCTTGTTCCGCAACGAAGTTAAATATTTGGGACACAAGATAACAAGGAGTGGTATACATACAGATGAGGATAAAATCTCAGCTGTCAAGGATTGGCTAAACCCACAGAACTTACACGATCTGAGAAGTTTTGTTGGGCTTTGCACGTACTACCAACGATTCGTACCGGGATTTGCTGACGTTTGCGAAAAGCTTACATGAATTAACGCAAAAGAACAAGCCATTCCAATGGAATAAACAGCATGAAGAAGCGTTCAGCGAGTTGAAGAAGTGGTTGTGCACAGCGCCAATACTTGCATACGCAGTACCAAATCGAAGATTCATCTTGGATACTGATGCAAGTAATAATGGTATTGGAGGGGTTTTGTCTCAAGAAATAGATGGGCAAGAACGGGTTATAGCATATTTTTCGAAAGTTTTATCAAAGCCGGAGTGACATTATTGTGTAACAAGGAGAGATCTGTTGGCCATAGTACAATGTTTAGCGCATCTTCGGAAGTATCTTTATGGCCAGTCATTTCTCATAAAGACAGATCATGGTGCTCTTACATGGCTGTTTCAGTTTAAGAATCTGGAAGGACAGATAGCCCGGTAGATCGAAAGATTGGGTTGCTTCGATTATACCATCCAACATCGGAAAGGAAGTGCTCACGGTAATGCAGATGCTCTGTCAAGACGACCGTGTCCCGTCGATTGCAAACATTGTGGTCGAGTGGAGAGTAAGGAACATGTCATTGACGTAAGACTTATACAAGTGTTTCCATTCGATGAGTGGACCAACGAAGAAATCAGAAAGGAGCAATCAAAAGACCCTGATCTATCGATCATATTAAAATTCGTGGAAGATCAGCACAGACCATTATGGAAGGAGATAGCTGATAAGAGCCCTATAGTTAAGGCATATTGGGCTCAATGATATAGTCTGGTAATCGAAGACGGTTGTTTAAAACGAATCTGGGAAAGTTCCGATGGTAGAAATAGACAATCATTGGTGGTGGTACCGAGAATCCGAATTCCAGAAATTTTGAGGGAATATCACGAGGGAACCAGTGGTGGCCATCTAGAAATCAATAAGACTCTAGCAAAAATGCACGAAAGATTTGACTGAGCAGAATACAGACAATCGGTCGCAGAATGGTGTCAAAAATGTGATCAATGCATGGCAGTTAAGGGTCCTGCGAAACGAAGCCATGGGAAAATGCAGCAGTATAATAGCGGAGCACCATTTGAGCGGATCACTATGGATATTGCAGGTCCATTTCCTACCAGCGAAAGCGGAAACAAGTATGTTTTAGTGGTGATGGATTATTTCAGTAAGTGGCCTGAAGTCTATCCAATACCGAACCAAGAAACAACAACAATCGCTTACGAAGTGGTAAATAATTGGATTAGTCGAAACGAGGTACCTATGGAACTGCATTCGGATCAAGGCCGCAATTCTAAGTCAGTGGTGTTCCAGAAAATGTGTCAATTATTCGGGATCAATAAAACAAGAACAACAAATTCCAATCCTCAGTCAGACGGCATGGTTGAACGGTTTAATGCTACGTTAGAAGAATTTTTAAAGAAAACCGTTGATGGAAACCAGCGTAATTGGGATAAAAATATGCCACTGTTCCTAGTGGCATATCGGTCAGCAACACATGATACAACGGGAACAACACCAGCTACCATCGTTTTGGACATAATTTAAGATAACCTGAAGACCTGAAGTTTGGGGCGATTCCTACGACAGCTTTGTGTGGACAAGCGTACGTCGATAAATTGAAGGAAGATATCGACGAGATACACAGATTTGTCAGAGAAAGGATACAAATTTCAAGTGAAAGGATGAAGGCACGATATGACATCCGTCAAATAATAGAGGATTCGAAGAAGGGCAGTTAGTCTGGCTTCACAACTTGCAACGGAAGAGAGGCTTATCACCAAAACTGCCACCTAGCTGGGAAGGACCATACAAGGTGATTACAAAATTCAAAGATGTAATTTACCGAATTCAGAAGGGCATCTGAGGAAAACCAAAGGTTGTACATTTGGAAAGGTTGGCTCTCTATAGAGGAAGGGAATTGGATCCTGTTCGGGACGAATAGGTTTGGGCGGAGGGTAGTGTTACGGACACGGGTGACATCTATGATTGAATAGAAGTATTAAGCTCGTATTTGGAAACCAGCATGAATCGCAGTATACAGGCGAAATAATAAATAAATGGAAAATTCTACTTTGATCGAGAAGCGGGCAAAATGCATAAACATAAACTTTCAGTCTGAATTGGGAAAGCGATAAATTAAAATCGGGAAAAACTAATAAAGAGTGAAATAGTGAAAAAGTAAAAGAAACACTAAAAGAAAAGTACTGTGAAAGTGATTTGTGGTGTTTACTAAATAAAAGTTCAAGTGAAAAATAAGCAAGTAGTTTAATTATTCACAATCCAGGTGATCGAGCCGAAGAGTGGTTTGAATCCCTGCTAGGAAAAAACGAAACAGTATTTCAATTGTCCAAAATGTGGGTAAAATGGACCATTTGACCCTACGCAACATAAAAATGCACGTAAAAATTAATAGTTTGTTCGAAATAACGGTAAAACATAACAATTTTTTGTAAACTTGTCTGTTAATATTTATTTCGAACCAAATTTTACATTCTAAGTGCATTTTAATATTGCGTGGGGTTACAATTTTCATTTTTACCACATTTTGGACTATTTAAATATAAAAGAATTGAATTGTGGTGACAAAACACACGCTTTGGTAGTATTTTTTGATTAATAATATTTTTTGTGTTTTTGTTTATTATTTGTCCATTTGAACGTCATTTTGAACAATATATACAAAACTCTTAACAAAATAATGGGTAAATGGAGAATGTCACCCCAAGTAACATAAAATTGCACCTTAAAATTAAATATTCAAATCGAAATAACGGTAAATAGACAAGTTGACACAAAACTTGTCGTTTTGCCGTTAATATGAACCAAATTTTTAAGTGCAATTTAATGTCATTTTGGAAGAAATTATCCATTTAACCGACATTTTGAACAATTTAAATATGAAACAATTGAGATAAGGTGAGAAAATAAACTATGGTAGAAATTTAGTATAATTTGTTTAAAATGACGTTTAAATGGACAAATCATGAATAAAATTACAAAACAAAAATCAATTATCACCACAAATCTATTTTGGTATATTATTAATTACGTTTAAATGGACAAATTATAAATAAAATTACAAAAAAAAAATAAAATTAGCAAAAATTACTACCAAAGCGTGTGTTTTATCACCACAAATCTATTTTGGTATATTCTAATTGTTCAATTTTTGGGTTAAATGGACAATATAACCCCTCGCAACATAAAAACGCACATCAACATGTAATATTTTGTTCAAAATAAGGGTTAAATAGACAAGTTTGGTTTAAACTTGTCTATTTTCCGTTATTGGGAACTAAATTTTAAATTTTTGCGTGCATTTTTATATTGCGTGGGGCTGAATTGAGCATTTTACGAAAATTTTGAACAATTTTAATAATATAAATTAAAATTGTCGCCGGTCGTAGCTTAATGGTTAAGAGACTTTCTCATCACGCCGCGGTCTCGAGTTCGATTCTCGCCGCTGACTTAAAATTAACATGCCACCGGATGACATAAAATGCGATTGTGTGTAAAAACATTCGTTGGGCTGACCACCTACAATGTGCACCACTCGTTACAATGGTTCGTAAGGTCTCAGTTGAGACGCGGTAAGGGCCGTTTACGGCCTCTATGCCATAGATTATTTTATTAATAATATAAAATTGAATTGTGGTGACAAAACCCACGCTTTGGTAGTATTTTTCGCTTATTAATATTTTTTTGTGTTATTTTGAATCCAATATTTAATTTTTAAGTGCATTTAATGTCATTTGGGCTGAAACTGTCCATTTAACCGACATTTTAAACAATGTCAATATGAAACAATTGGGATGTGTAATAAACCTCACTTTGGTAGAATTTTGGTATTAATTGTTAAAAATGACGTTCAAATGGACAAATAAAGATTAAAAACACAAAATAATATAAAATAGCAAAAATTACTACCAAATCGTGTGTTTTATCACCACAACTCAATTTTTTGTATACTCTTCTTGTCCAAAATGTGGGTAAAATGAACAATTTAACCCCGCGCAACATTAAAATGCACGTGAAAATTTAATATTATGTTTGAAATAACGGTAAAACAGACAAGTTTTGAGTAAACTTGTCTATTTGCCGTTATTTTGATCCAAATTCGTTATTTAAACGTGCATTTTTACATTGCGTGGGATTTAATTGTGCATTTCACTCACATTTTGAACCATTAAAATATCAAAAAATTGAATTGTTGTGAGAAAACACACGGTTTGGTAGAAATTTTTGCATATTAATATTTTTTTTTTGTGTTATTTTGAACCAAATATTTAATTTTTAATTGCAATTTAATGTCATTTGGGATAAAATTTTTCATTTAACCGACATTTTGAACAAATAAAATATGAAACAATTGAGTTGTGGTAATCAAACACACTTTGGTAGAACTGTTGGGTATTAATTGTTCAAAATGACGTTCAAATGGACAAATAGATAAAAACACAAAAAAATGTATATTAACAAAAAATTACTACCAAAGTGTGTGTTTTATCACCACATTTCAATTTTTTTATATGTAAATTGTCCAAACTATCGGTAAAATGGACCATTCAACCCAGCGCAAAATAAAATTTACGTTAAAATTTTATATCTTGTTCGAAATAACGGTAAAACTTACAAGTTTGGTGTAAACTTGACTATTTACCGTTATTTCGAACCAAATTTTAAATGTTAACGTGCTTTCTTATATTTCGTGGGGTTTAATTGTGCATTAACCCTACATTTTGAACAATTTAAATATCTAAAAATTGTGTTGTGGTAATAAAACACACGCTTTAGTGGTGATAAAACACACTTTGGTAGGATTTTGGTATTAATTGTTCTAAATGACGTAAAAATAGACAAAGAATAAATAAAAATACAAAAAAAAATATAAATTAGCAAAAATTACTACCAAAGCGTGTGTTTTATCACCACAAATCTCTTTTTGTATATTCCAATTGTCCAAAACTTTGGGTTAAATGGACCATTTTATCCCACGCAACATAAAAATGGACGTAAAAAATTAATATTTTTTTTAAAATAACGGTAAAATAGACAAGTTTTGTTTAAACTTGTCTATTAACCGTTATTTCGAACAAGTTTAAAATTTTAACGTGCATTTTTTTATTGCGTGAGGTTAAATTGTGCATTTTACCCACATTTTGAACAATTTAAATATCAAAAAATTGAATTGTGGTGACAAAACACACGGTTTGGTAGTAATTTTTGCTATTAAATATTTTTTTTTGCATTATTTTGAACCAAATATTTAATTTTAATGTACAATTGAATTTGGGTTGAAATTCTCTATTTAAACGACATTCTGAACAATTTCAATATGAAACAATTGTGATGAAGTGATAAAACACATTTTAATAGAATTTTGGTATTTATTGTTCAAAATGACGTTCAAATGGACAAATAAGGTTTAAAAAGACAAAAAAGATATAAATTAGCAATTAATACTACCGAAGCGTGTGTTTTATAATCGCAACTCATTTTTTTTATATTTCAATTGTTCAAAATGTGGGTAAAATGGACCATGTAACCCCACGCAACATAACAGTGCACGTAAAAATTTTATATTTTGTTCGAAATAACGATAACAAAGACAAGTTTTGTGTAAACTTGTCTATTAACCGTTATTTTGAACCAGATTTTAAATTTAAACGTGCATTTATACATTGCATGGTGTTAAATTGTGCATTTTAGCCTCATTTTGAACAATTAAAATATAAAAAAATTGAAATGTGTTGAGAAAACACACGATTTGGTTGTAATTTTTGCTTATTATTATTTTTTTTGTGTTATTTGAACCAAATATATACTTTTAAAAAGCAATAAAATGTCATTTGGGGTAAAATTCTTTATTAAACCGACATTTTGAACAATTTTAATGAAACAAATTGAGTTGTGGTGATATAACACATTTTGGTAGAATTTTGGGTAAAAATTGTTCAAAGTGACGTTCTACTGGACCAATAATGAATAAAACACAAGAAAAATATAATTTACAAAAATTACTACAAAAGCCTGTGTTTTATCACCACAAATCTATTTTTGTATTATATAATCCAATTGTCCAAAACTTTGGTAAAATGGACCATTTAACCTCACGCAACATTTAAATTCAAGTGAAAATTTAATATTTTGTTCAAAATAACGGTAAAATAGACAAGTTTGGTTTAAACTTGTGTATTTTCCGTTATTTCGAACAAAATATTAAATTGTTACGTAAATTTTTATATTGCGTGGGGTAAAATTCTGCATTTTACCCACATTTTGAACAATTTAAATAGAAAAAAATTGAATTGTGGTGACAAAACACACGCTTTGGTAGAAATTTTTCCTTATTAATATTTTTTTGTGTTATTTAAGCCAATTATTTAATTTTTAAGTGCAATTAAATGTCATTTGGGCTGAAATTCTCTATTAAACCAATTTTTTGAACATATTTAATATAAAACAATTAATAAAACACATTTTGGTAGAATTTTTGGGTATTAATTGTTCAAAATGACGTTCAAATGGACAAATAGATAAAAACACAAAAAAAAATGTATATTAGCAAAAACAACTACCCAAGCGTGTGTTTTATCACCACAACTCAATTTTTTTATATGCAAATTGTCCAAAGTATCAGTGAAATGGACCATTCAACCCAGCGCAAAATAATAATTAACGTAAAAATTGTATTTCTTGGTCAAAATAACGGTAAAACAGACAAGTTTTGTGTAAATTTGGCTATTTACCGTTATTTATTGAACCAAATTTTAATTTTTTTAACGTGCTTTTTTATATTGCGTGGGGTTAAATTGTGCATCTGACCCACATTTTGAACAATTTAAAAATCAAAAAATTGAATTGTGGTAATAAAACACACGACTTTACATACCTTATAGAATTTTTGCTCATTAATATTTTCTTTGTGATTTTGTTCATAATTTGTCCATTTGAACGTCATTATCAACGATATGTACCAAAATCTTAACAAAATAATCAGTTAATACAGAATTTCACCCCAAATGACATTAAATTGCACCTTCAAATTAAATATTTAAATCAAAATAACGGTAAATAGACAAGTTGATACAAAACTTGTCACTTTTACCGTTATTTTGAACCAAATATTTTATTTTAAAGTGCCATTTTATGTCATTTGACGTAAAATTCTCCATTAAACCGACATTATGAAAAATTTAAATAATTATACATTTGAACATATCGTTCAAAATGACTTTCAAATGGACAAATAATGAACAAAAACACAAAAAAATATAAATAAGCTAAACTTACTACCAAAGTGTGTGTTTTGTCACCACAATTAAATTTTTTTATATTTAAATTGTTCAAAACGTGAGAAAAATGCACAATTAAGCCCCACGCAATATAAAAATGCACGTTAAAATTAAAATTTGGTTCGAAATAACGGTAAAAAAACAAATTTCCACAAAACTTGCCTGTTTCACCGTTTTTTCGAACAAACTATTTACTTTTTACGTGCATTTCTATTTTGTGCGGGGTTAAAAGGTCCATTTTACCCACATTTTAGACAATTGAAATATAAAAAAGTTGAGTTGTAGTGATAAAACACACGTTTTGGAAGTAAAGTTTGCTAATTAATATTTTGTTTGTATTTTAATTCATTATTGGTCCATTTGAACGTCATTTTGAACAATTAATACCGAAATTCTTCCAAAAAGTGTTTTATCACCACTTGTCAATTGTTTTATATTAAAATTGTTAAAAATGTGGGTTAAATGAAAAATTTCAGCCCAAACGACATAAAATTGCACTTAAACATTAAATATTCAATTCAAAATATCACAAAAAAAAATATAAATAAGCAAAAATTACTACTAAAGCTTGTGTTTTTGTCACCACAATTCACTTTCTTTGTATTTAAATTGTTCAAAATGTGGGTCAAATGACCAATTTAACCCCACTCATCATTCAAAATCCATGTGAAAATTCAAAAATTTGGTTTTAAATAACGGTTTATAAATAAGTTTACACAAACCTTGTCACTTTACCCGTTATTTTTAACAAAAAGTTTAATTTTTCGTGCATTTTCATGTTGCGCGGGGTAAAATGGTCCATTTTACCCACATTTTGAACAATTGAAATATAAATAATTTGAGTTGTGATGATAAAACACACGCTTTGGTAGTAATTATTGCTTGTTTTTATTTTTTTTTGTGTTTTTTTTCCTTATTTTACACGCATTTAAAAAATGCATGTAAAAATTTAAAATTTGGTTCGAAATAACGGTAAATAGACAAGTTTACACGAAAGTTGTCTGTTTTACCGTTAGTTCGAACAAAATATTTAAGTTAAAATATTAAATATTAAAGTTTAAATGGTCCATTTTACCCACATCTTAGTAAATTGAAATATTAAAAAATTGATCTGTGGTGATAAAACACACGCTTTGGTAGTAATTTTTGCTTATTTATATTTTTGTCGTGTTTTATTCATTATTTGTCCATTTGAACGTCATTTTGAACAATTAATACCAAAATTCTACCGAAGTGTGTTGTATCACCACAACTCAATTGTTTCATATTAAAATTGTTCAAAAGGTCAGTTAAATGGAGAATTTCACCCCAAATGACATTAAATTGCATTTAAAAATAAAATATTTGGTTCAAAATAACGGTAAAAATGACAATTTTTGTGTCAACTTGTCTATTTACCGTTATTTCGATTAAAATATTTTATTTTAAGGTGCAGGTTTATGTCATTTGTGTTGAAATTCTCCATTTACGCACTATTTTGTTAAGATTTTGGTACATATTGTTCAAAATGACGTTCAAATGGACAAATAATGAACAAAAACACAAAAAAAATATTAATTAGCAAAATTTTCTACAATAGCGTGTGTTTTGTCACCTCAAATCAATTTTTTGATATTTAAATTGTTCAATTTGTGTGTAAAATGCACAATTTTACCCCAAGCAATATAAAAATGCACGTAAAAATTTACCGTTTTACCGTTATTTCGAACCAAATATTAAAGTTTTACGTCCATTTTAATGTTGCGCGGGGTTAAATGGTCCATTTTACCCGCATTTTGGACAATTGAAATATCAAAATAATTTAGTTGTGGTGATAAAACACACGCTTTGGTAGTAACTATTCCTATTTTTTTTCTGGTTTTATTCATTATTTGTCCATTTGAACGTCGTTTTGAACAGTAAATACAAAAATTCTACCAAAGTGTGATTTATCACCACAATTCTATTGTTTCATATTGAAATTGTTCAAAATGTCGCTTTAATGGACAATTTCACCCCAAATGACATTCAATGACCCTTAAAAATTTAAGATTTGATCCAAAATAACACAAAAAAAAAAATATTAATCAGCAAAAATTACTACCAAAACGTGTGTTTTGTCACCACTATTAAATTTTTTTAATATTTAAATTGTTCAAAATGTGGGAAAAATGCACAATTTAATCCCACTCAAAATAATAATGCACGTTAAAATTTCACATTTGGTTTGCAATAACGGTAAATAGTCAAGTTAACACAAAACTTGACTATTTTACCGGTTTTTCGAATAAAATATTTAATTTTTACGTGCATTATCATGTTGCTTGGGGTTAAATGGTCCATTTTACCTACATTTTGGACAATTGAAATATATAAAATTTGAGTTTTGGTGATCAAACACACGCTTTAGTAGTAATTTTTGCTAATTTATATTTTTTTGGTGTTTTAAATCATTATCGGTCGATTTGAACAACATTTAAAACAATTTTTACCAAAATTCTACCAAAGTGTGTTTTATCACCACACCTTTATTGTTTCATATTAAAATTGTTCAGAAAGTTGGTAAAGTGGAGAATTTAACCCCAAATGACATAAAATTGCATATAAAAATTAAACAATTGTTTCAAAATAACACAAAAAAAATATTAAGAAGCAAAAATTTCTACCAAAGCATGTGTTTTGTCACCACAATTCAATTTTTAAATATTTAAATTGTTCAAAATGTGGGTAAAATGCACAATTTGATCCCACTCAAAATGAAAATGGACGTTTAAATTTCAAATTTGGTTTGCAATAACGGTAAATAGACAAGTTAACACAAAACTTGACTGTTTTACCGTTATTTCGAACAAAATATTTAATTTTTACGTGCATTATTATGTTGCGCGGGGTTAAATGGTCCATTTTACCTTCATTTTGGACAATTAAAATATAAAAAAAATTGAGTTTTGGTGATCAAACACACGCTTTGGATGTAATTTTTGCTAATTTATATTTTTTTTCGTGTTTTTATTCATTATCGGTCGATTTGAACATCATTTAGATCAATTTTAACCAAAATTCTACCAAAGTGTGTTTTATCACCACAACTTTATTGTTTCATATTGAAATTGTTCAGAATGTTGGTTATGGAGAATTTTACCCCAAATGACATTAAATTGCACTTAAAAGTGAAGTATTTGGATCAAAATAATATAAAAAATAATATAAAAAAGAAAAAATTACTACCAAAGCGTGTGTTTTGTCACCACAATTCAATTTTTATTATATCAAAATTCTTCAAAATGTGGGTTAAATGCAAATTTTAACCCTTCGCAATATAAAAATTTAAAATTTGGTTCAAATTACGGTTTATTCACAAGTTGACACAAATTTTGTCTGTTTTACCGTTATTTAGAACCAAATATGAAATTTTTAAGTGCATTTTTATGTTGCACGGGGTTACATTGTCCATTTTACCTACATTTTGGACAACTAAAATATAAAAAAAAAGAGTACTAATGATAAAACACACGCTTTGGTAGTAATTTTTACTAATTTACATTTTTCTTGTTTTTTATTTATTTTTTGTCCATTTGAACGTCATTTTAATAAAATTTATACCGAAATTTAACTGAAGTGTGTTTTATCACCACAACATTTCTTTTATCAATTGTTGCATATTGAAATTGTTCAAAATGTCAGTTTAATGGAGTATTTCACCCAAAATGACATTAAGTTTGCATTTAAAAATTAAATATTTGGTTCGAAATAACACAAAAAAATATTAATAAGCAAAAATTACAACCAAAGCGTGTGTTTTGTCACCAAACAAGTCAATTTATTTATATTTAAATTGTTCAAAATAAGGGTAAAATTCACAATTTTACCACACACAATATCAAAATGCACTTTCAAATTAAAAATTTGTAACGAAATAACGATAAAAAGTCAAGTTTTACAAAACTTGTCGGTTTTACCGTCATTTGGAACAAAATATTAAATTTTTAACGTGCCTTATTAAGTTGCGTGGGGTCAATTTTACCCAAATTTTGGACAATTCAAATTAACAAAAATAGAGTTGTGGTGATAAAGTACACGCTTTGGTTGTAATTTTTGCTAATTTATATGTTTTCTGTTTTTTTTACTCTTTATTGAATTTGAATTTGAAAGTCATTCATATTTGAAAAATTTGAAAGTCATTCATATTTGAACGTCATTTTGAACAATTCATTCCAATATTCTACCAAAGTTTTTTTATCAACACAACTCAATTGTTTCATATTAAGTTGTTCAAAATTAAAAGGACAAGTTTTTTGCCCACTTGTCTATTAACCGTTATCACGGTTAAAATATTTAACTTTAAGGTGCAATTCTATTTCATTTTATGTGAAATTCTCCATTTTCCGATTATTTTGTATGGATTTTGGTACATATAGTTCAAAATGAAGTTCAAATGAACAAATAATGAACAAAAACACAAACAAAAATATAAATTAGCAAAAAATTACTACCAAAGCGTGTGTTTTGTCGCCTAAAATCAATTTTTTGATATTTAAATTGTTCCAAATGTGGGTTAAATGCACAATTTAACCCCACGCAATAAAAAAATGCACGTAAAAATTTAAAATTTGGTTCAAAATAACGGTAAATAGACAAGTTTACACTAAACTTGTCGGATTTACCATTATTTCGAACAACATATTAAATTTTTATGTGCATTCTAATGTTGCGCGGGGTTAAACGGTCCATTTTTTCCACATTTTGGACCATTGAAATATAAAAAAATTGAGTTGTGTTGATAAAACACACGCACGCTTTGGTTGTAATTTTTGTAATTTTTTTTCTGTTTATATTCCTTTTTTGTCCATTTGAACGTCATTTGGAACAATTAATACCAAAATTCAACCTTAGTTGGATTTATCACTACAATTCAATTGTTTCATATTGAAATTGTTCAAAATGTCGGTTAAATGGTAAATTTTAGCCCAAATGACATTAAATTGCTCTGAAAAATTTCATATTTGGTTCAAAATAACACAAAATAAATATTTATAAGCAAAAATTACTATCAAAGCGTGTGTTTTGTCACCACAATTCAATTTTGTTAATATTAAAATTGTTCAAAATGTAGGTAAAATGCACAATTTTACCCCTAGGAATATAAAAATGCACTTTAAAATTTAAAATTTGGTACGAAATAATGATAAATAGTCAAGTTTAACAAAACTTGTCAGTTTTACCGTTATTTAGAACCAAATGAAAAATTTTAACGTCCATTATAATGTTGCGTGGGGTTATATTGTCCATTTCACCCAAATTTTGAACAATTGAAATATACAAAAATGGAGTTGTGGTGATAAAGTACACGCGTTAATAGTAATTTTTGCTCATTTAAATATTTTCCGTATTTTTAATTCATTATTGAATAAAAATTTGAACGTCATTCATATTTCAACGTCATTTTGAACAATAAATACCAAAATTCTACCAAAGGTAATTTTTTCACCACAACTCAATTGTTTCAAATTTAAATTAGTCAAAATATCGCTTAAATGGAGAATTATACCCCGAATGACATTAAATTGCACTTAAAAATTGAATATTTGGTTCAAAATAACGGTAAAAACGATAATTTTTGTGTCAACTTGTCTATGTACCATTATCACGATTATAATATTTAATTTTAAGGTGCAATTCTATTTCATTTGGGGTGAAATTCTCCATTTACCCATTATTTTGTTAAGATTTTGATACATGTCGTTCAAAATGACGTTAAATGGACAAAAAATGAACAAAAACACAGAAAAAATATATATAAGCAAAAATTAATACTAAAGCGTGTGTTTTGTCGCCTCAAATGGATTTTTGATATTTAAATCGTTCAATTTGTGGGTAAAATGCACAATTTAACCCCACGCAAAAAAAAAAATGCACGCAGAAATATAAAATTTGGTTCGAAATAACGGTAAATAGACAAGTTTACACAAAACTTGACTGTTTCACCGTTATTTCGAATAAAATATTAAATTTTAACGTGCATTTTCATGTTGCGCGAGGTGAAATGGTCCATTTTACCTACATTTTGGACAATTGAATATATAAAATTTGAGTAATGGTAATAAAACACACGCTTTGGTAGTAATTTTTGCTCATTTCTAAATTTGTTTGTGTTTTTACACATTATTTGTCCATTTGAACGTCATTTTGAACAATAAGTACCAAATTTCTACTGAAGTGTGTCTTATCACCACAACATATGTTTAATCAATTGTTTCATATTGAAATTGTTCAAAATGTCAGTTTAATGGAGAATTTCACCACAAATAACGATAAATAGTCAAGTAACTAAATATTAAATTTTCACGTGCATTTTTATGTTGCGTGGGGTGATATTGTTCATTTTTCCCAATTTTTGAACAATTGGAATATACCAAAATAGAATTGTGGTGATAAAATACACGCTTTTGTTGTAATTTTTGCTAATTTATATTGTTTCTATATTTTTTATTCTTTATTTAATAAAAATTTGAACGTCATTCATATTTGAACGTCATTTTGAACAATTAAAACCTAAAATCTACCAAAGTTAATTTTATCACCACATCTCAATTGTTTTATATTTTAATTGTTCAAAATGTCGGTTAAATGGAGAATTTTACCCCCAATGATATTAAATTGCACTTCGAAATTGAAAATTTGGTTCAAAATAACGGTAAAAACGACCAGTTTTGTGTCAACTTGTCTATTTACCGTTATTTCGATCAAAATATTTAATTTTTGGGTGCAATTTCATGTCATTTGAGGTAAAGTTCTCCCTTGACCCATTATTTTGTTAAGATTTTGGTACATATCGTTCAAAATGACGTTCCAATGGACAAAAAATGAACAAAAACACAAAAAAAATATTATTTAGCAAAATATTCTACTAAAGCGTGTGTTTTGTCACCTCAAATCAATTTTTTGATATTTAAATTGTTCAATTTGTGGAGAAAATGCTCAATTTTACCACACGCAAAATAAAAATGCACGAAAAAATTTAAAATTTGGTTCGAAATAACGATAAATAGACAAGTTTACACTTAACTTGTCAGTTTTATCGTTATTTTGAACATAATATTTAATTTTTACGTGCATTTTAATGTTGCGTGGGGTTAAATGGTCCATTTTACCCGCATTGTGGGCAATTGAAATATCAAAAAAATTGAGTTGTGGTGATAAAACATACGCTTTGGTAGTAATTTTTGCTAATTAATATTTTTTTTGTTTTTTTAATCATTATTTGTCCATTTGAACGTCATTTTGAACAATTAATACCAAAATTCTACCTAAGTGTTTGTTAATCACCACAACTCAATTGTTGCATATTCAGATTGTACAAAATGTCGGTTAAATGGAGAATTTCACCCAAAATGATATAAAATTGCACTTAAAAATTAAATATTTGGTTCAAAGTAACACAAAAAAAATATTTATAAGCAAAAACTACTACTTAAGCGTGTGTTTTGTCACCACAATTCAATTTTTTTATATTTAAATTGTCCAAAATGTTGGTAAAATGCACAATTTAACCCCACGCATTATGAAAATGCACGTCAAAATTTAAAAAAAAATTTCGAAATAACGGTAAATAGACAAGTTTATAAAAACTTGTCGATTTTACCGTGATTTCGAACAAAACATTTGAATTTTACGTTCATTTTTATGTTGCGTGGGGTTATATTGTCCATTTTACCTGTGGAGGTCTTCTTTGGTTCACAAAGTAGAAATTGTGAATTAAAAAAAAAAATTTAATAATAATTTAAATAAAAAAGGTACTTACATGGAAAATTCACATGATAAATTGTTGGAATAAGTTAGTTGGTTATCATGTTGGTAGAGAGGGTTTCCTGTTTTGATTTTTTATTAAGAGTTTTTTTATGGGATTGGATTTGAAAAAAAAAAAGAAGAACGGAAGTGTAAAATTGGATTGGCTGGGAGTCGGACCTCAAAATAAAAACAAAAAGAAAGAAAAGAAAAAAATTGAACGAGGTGCCGAACGGAAAAAAAGTTAAGCAACGTTGACCAGAGAAATGACTTGGTTTGGAGATGAATTTTGGTGGATATGGATACGAATGATAAAACCAATCAATCAAGAAAAGAATCAAATAAATATTAACTTGTAAATTTAGAGAGATAACTACCTATCTAAATTATTAATCGCGGAGTTGAAGTTGCAATACGACGCTAACACGTGGTATGTTGAATAATCCTGAACATCATCTTGGGGACCCAGAGAATGCGAGTCAGAATCACCACTACCTATTTCACAGAAATTATAAACTGGTAGGAAGTTTCACGGACAACATTTTTTTCTGCGAAAACAAAAATTTTTTTGTGTTTTTGATCATATTTTGTCCATTTGAACGTCATTCTGAACGTTATGTACCAAAATCTTAACAAAATAATGAGTAAATGGAGTATTTCAACCCAAATGACATTAAATTGCACCTTCAAATTAAATATTTTGATCGAAATTACGGTAAATAGACAAATTGACACAAAACTTGTCGTTTTTACCGTTATTTTGAACCAAATATTTAATTTTTAAGTGCAATTTTATGTCATTTGGGGTGAAATTTTCCATTTAAATTTTCCATTTAATTTTCCATTTAGTTGTGATGAAAAAATTAACTTTGGTAGAATTTAAGTAAAAATTATTCAAAATGACAATCAAATATGAATGACGTTAAAATTTTTATTCAATTACTACTTAAGCGTTAGCAAATTAATTAGCAAACTACTAAATTACTACTAAAGCGTTTGTTTTAGAACCACAACTCTATTTGTGTGTATTCCAATTGTTCAAAATTTGGGTAAGATGGACAATATCACCCAACGCAACATTAAAATGCACGTAAAAATTTAATATTTTTTTTCGAAATAACGGTAAAACTGACAAGTTTGGTGTAAACTTGTCTATTTATCGTTATTTCGTACCAGATTTTAAATTTTTCGTGCATTTGTATATTGCGTGAGGTTTAATTGTGCATTTTTCCCAAATTTTGAACAATTTCAATTTAAAAAATTGAAATGTGGTGACAAAACACACGCTTTGGTTGTAATTTTTGCTAATTTATATTATATACTGGTAGGAAGTTTCACGGACAACATTTTTTTTCGAAAACAAAAATGTAAACGGAGTAAATGTGAAGACACAGTGCTTTCCCTGTTTTTTCTGGTGTTGTGAAAATTAATTTATTTTATTCACAAAAAGAATTTTTGAAAGTTCATTTAGTTTAAGTTTTCTTATTTGATATTGTTAAAGTTTTCTTATTTTCAACTTAATTAAGAAGTGTAAAATGGTTAAGGAAAAGTTTACATATATTGGTTATTTTTTTTGTAAATCTTTATTTAATCACCAATAATTGGAGGGTATCAAAGGGTTATTGGTGATTTTAATATAAATATTACAAGAGTGAAAAGATTTTCGTTAGGGTGTGGTTTTTTTTCAGTTTCGATGAAGCGCTTCATAGGAGAATTAACACACTTTTAAAAGGAACAAATTTTTGATTAACTTTATATATAATATCAAAACAAAATTTTGAATTGTTCTTGGAAATATTTATATGGGGAGACATTTTGAATTTTGGTAAGGGTATTATATTATTTGGTCAGTAAAATAAGTGATTTTTTTTATTTTGCGGTGATTAATGAAAGGTTGATTAACACAAGAATTTTTGTATTGTAGAATTAAATTGTTTTATTACTTAATATTAACATCTTTTCTTCCTATATGTTTTGATTTTGTCTATTTTCTTTATTATATATTATGTTCAAAATAAGTTCTTGTTTTTTTAATTTAAAATGAATAAATCAATAATTTTTTTTGGAATTTAAAGAGAAGTGAAATAAGTTATTTACTCAATTTATTTTTACTTTTTTTGCTATTTACATTTCCTGGAATAAAAGTTTTTTGCAGATGGTTCAAGTTATGTGTATAACTGAAGGTGTTTAGGGATCACCTAACTCAAAACGCTACATATCCAAATTTTGAACAATTGAAATATAAAACAATTGAGTTGTGGCGATAAAACACACGCTTTGGTAGTCATTTTTGCTAATTTATATTTTTTGTGGTTTTTATTCATACTTTGTCCATTTGAAAGTCATTTGAATAATAAATACCAAAATTCAACCGAAATGTAATTTATCACCACAACTCAATTGTTGCATATTGAAATTGTTCAAATGGAGTCGGTAAAATGGAGAATTTCACCCCAAATGGCATTAAATTGCACTTAAAAATTAAATATTTGGTTCAAAGTAACACAAAAAAAAAATAATTTAGCAACAATTACTACCAAAGTGTGTGTTTTGTCACCACAATTCAATTTAAATATATTGAAATTGTTCAAATTGTGGATAAAGTGGACAATGTAACCCCACGCAACATGAAAATGAACGTATAAAATAATATTTTGTTCGAAATAACGGAAAACAGACAAGTTTTGTATAAACTTGTCTATTTATCGTTAATTGGAATATAAAAAAATTGAGTTGTGGTGATAAAACACACGCTGTCATAGTAATTTTTGCTAATTTATATATTTTTTGTATGTTTAATTCTTTTTTTGTCCTTTTGAACTTCATTTTGATTAATTATTACCAAAATTCTACCGAAGTTTATTTAATCAACATAACTCAATCGTTTCATATTTAAATTCTTCAAAATGTCGGTAAAATGGAGAATTTCTCCCCAAATGACCTTAAATTGCACTTAAAAATTTAATATTTGGTTCAAAACAACCAATAAAAAGACAAGTTTTGTGTCAGCTTGTTTATTTACGGTTATTTCGATTAGAATATTTAATTTTGAAGTGCAATTTTATGTCATTTCAAGTGAAATACTCCATAAACCCATTATTTTTTTCTAAGAGTTTGCTACATATCGTTCAAAATGACGTTCAAATGGACAAATAATGAACAAAACACAAAAAAAATATTATTTAGCAAAAATTACTACTAAAACAGGTGTTTTGTCACCACAACTCAATTTTTTGATATTTAAATAGTTCAAAATGTGGGTAAAATGCACAATTTAACCCCACGGAATATAAACATGGACGTTAAAATTTAAAATTTGGTTCGAAATAACGCTTAATAGACATGTTAACAAAAAACTTGTCAGTTTTACCGTAACTTCGAAAAAAATATTATATTTTTTCGTGCATTTTTATGTTTCGCGGGGTTAAATGGTCCATTTTACCCACATTTTGGACAATTGAAATATAAAAAAATTGAGATGTGGTGTTAAAACACACGCTTCGGTAGTAATTTTTGCTAATTTTTATTTTCTTTTTGTATTTTTAATTCATTATTTGTCCATTTCAACGTAATTTTGAACAAGAAATACCAAAATTCTACCAAAATATGTTTAATCACCACAACTTAATTGTTTCACATTAAAATTGTTCAAAATGTCGGTTAAATGGAGAATTTCAGCCAAAATGACATTAAATTTCACTATAAAATTAAATATTTGGTTCGAAATAACACAAAAAAAATATTAATTAGCAAAAACTACTCCCAAAGCGTGTGGTTTGTCACCACCATTCAATTTTTTTATATTTAAATTGTTCAAAATGAGGGTAAAATGCACAATTTAACCTCACGCAATATACACATGCACGAAAAATTTTAAATTTGGTACGAAATAACGGTAAATAGACAATTTTATACAAAAAATGTCTTTTTTACCGTTATTTCGAACAAAATATTAAATGTTGACGCTTTGGTAGTAATTATAACGGTGTAGTAGTAACGGTGTTTTAACCGTTATTTCGAACCAAATTTTAAATTTTGACGTGCATTTTTATATTGCATGGGGTTAAATTGTGCATTTTTCCCACATTTTAAACAATTTATTAAAATCAAAAAATTTATTTGAGGTGACAAAACACACGCTTTAGTAGTAATTTTTGCTAATTAATATTTTTTTTGTGTTTTTGATCATATTTTGTCCATTTGAACGTCATTGTGAACGCTATGTACCAAAATCTTAACAAAATAATGAGTAAATGGAGTATTTTAACCCAAAGGACATTAAATTGCACCTTCAAATTAAATATTTTGATCGAAATTACGGTAAATAGACAAATTGACACAAAACTTGTCGTTTTTACCGTTATTTTGAACCAAATATTTAATTTTTAAGTGCAATTTTATGTCATTTGGGGTGAAATTTTCCATTTAAATTTTCCATTTAATTTTCCATTTAGTTGTGATGAAAAAATAAACTTTGGTAGAATTTAAGTAAAAATTATTCAAAATGACAATCAAATATGAATGACGTTAAAATTTTTATTCAATTACTACTTAACAGTTAGCAAACTAATAAGCAAACTACTAAATTAGCAAAAATTACTACTAAAGCGTTTGTTTTAGAACCACAACTCTATTTGTGTGTATTCCAATTGTTCAAAATTTGGGTAAGATGGACAATATCACCCAACGCAACATTAAAATGCACGTAAAAATTTAATATTTTTTTCTTCGAAATAACGGTAAAACTGACAAGTTTGGTGTAAACTTGTCTATTTATCGTTATTTCGTACCAGATTTTAAATTTTTCGTGCATTTGTATATTGCGTGAGGTTTAATTGTGCATTTTACCCAAATTTTGAACAATTTAAATTTAAAAAATTGAAATGTGGTGACAAAACGCACGCTTTGGTTGTAATTTTTGCTAATTTATATTTATTTTTTGTGTTATTTTATACCAAATATTTAATTTTTAAGTGCAATTTAATGTCATTTGGGCTAAAATTCTCCATTTGACCGACATTTTGAACAATTTTTAAATAAAACAATTGAGTTGTGGTGATATAAAAAAATACTTTGGTAGAATTTTGGAATTAATTGTTTAAAATGACGTTCAAATGGACAAATAGTGAATAAAAACCCAAAAAAAATAAAATAAGCCAAAATTACTACCAAAGCGTAAGTTTAATCGCCACAACTCAATTTTTGTTTATTTCAATTGTCCACAATGTGGGAAAAATGGACCATTTAACCCGCGCAACATAAAAATGCACGTAAAAATTTAATATTTTATTCGAAATTTAACCCCACGCAATATAATAATGCACGAAAAAATTAAAAATAATGTTCCAAATAACTGTAAATAGACAAGTTAACACAAATCTTGTCGGTTTGACCGTTCTTTAGAACAAAATATTAAATTTTTACGTGCATTTTATGTTGCGTGGGATAATATTGTCCATTTCACCCAAATTCTGAACAATAGGAATATACAAAAATAGAGTTGTTGTAATAAAACACACGCTTTTGTAGTAATTTTTGCTATTTAATAAATTTTTAGTGTTTTTATTCAATATTTGTCCATTTGAACGTCATTTTGAATAATTAAAACCAAAATTCTACCAAAGTGTGTTTTATCACCACATCTCAATTGTTTCATATTAAAATTGTTCAAAATGTCGGTTAAATAGAAAATTCCATCCCAAATGACATTAAATTTTGCTTACAAAAGAAATATTTGGTTCAAAATAACACAAAAAAAATATTTATAAGCAAAAATTACTACTTAATCGTGTGGTGTGTCACCACAATTCAATCTTTTTATATATAAATTGGTTAAAATGTAGGAAAAACGTACAATTTAACCCCACGCAATATAAATGCACGCAAAAATTCAAAATTTGGTACGAAATAACGGTAAATAGACAAGTTGACATAAAACTTGTCGTTTTAACCGTTATTTCGAACCAAATATTTAATTTTTAAGTGCCATTTAATGTTATTCGGGGTGAAATTTTCCATTTAACCGACATTTAAAACAATTTAAATATGAAACGTTTAAGATGTGGTGCTAAAATTATCTTTAATAGAACTTTGGTATTACTTGTTCAAAATGACCTTCAAATGTGAATGACGTTCAAATTTTTTTTCAATGGTAAATGTGGGTAAAATGGACCATTAAACCCTGCGCTACATAAAAATGCACGTAAAAATTTTATATTTTGTTCAAAACAACGGTAAAACAGACAACTTTTGTGTCAACTTGTCTATTTACAGTTATTTTGGACGAAATATTAAATTTTCACGTGCATTTTTATATTGCGTGGGGTAAAATTGTGCATTTTACCCAAATTTGGGTTCGAAATAATAGTAAAACTGACAAGTTTTGTATAAACTTGTCTATTTACCGTTATTTCGAACAAAATTTTAAATTTTTACGTGCATTTTTATATGGGATTAAATTGTGCATTTTACCAACATTTTTAACAATTTAAATATCAAAATCTATTTTTTTAAATTTAAATTGTTGAAGTGACAAAACCTACGCTTTAGTAGTAATTTTTGCAAATTAAATTTTTTTTGTGTTTTAGTTCATTATTTGTCCATTTGAACGTCATTTTGAACGACATGTACCAAAATCTTAACAAAACAATGGGTAAATGGAGAATTTCACCCTTAATAAAATAAAATTGCACCTTAAAATTAAATATTTTTATCGAAATAACGGTGAATAGACAAGTTGACACAAAATTTGTGGTTTTTACCGTTATTTTGAACCAAATATTTTTAAGTGCAATTAAATGCCATTTGGGGTGAACTTCTCCATTTCAGCGACATTTTGAACAATGTAAAAATGAAACAATTTGGATGTGGTGATAAAATAAACTTTGGTAAAATTTTGGTATTAATTGTTAAAAATGACGTTTAAATATGTATGACGTTCAAATTTTTATTCAATAATGAATACAAAATACAGAAAAATTAGCAAAAATTACTACCAAAACGAGTATTTTATCACCACAACTCCATTTTTATATAATCCAATTGTTCAAAATTTGGGTTAATGGACAATATAACCCCACGCAACATAAAAATGCACGTAAAAATTTAATAATTTGTTCACAATAACGGTAAAACAGACAAATTTTGTTGAACTTGCCTATTAATCGTTATTTCGAACCAAATTTAAAATTCTAAAGTGCATTTTTATATTGCGTGGGGTTAAATTGTGCAGTTCACCCACATTTTGAACAATTTCAATATAAAAAAATTGAACTGTGGTGACAAAACACACGCTTTGGTCGGAATTTTTACTGATTAATATTTTTTTTTGGTTATTTTCAATCAAATATTTAATTTTTAAGTGCAATATAATGTCATTTGGGCTGAAATTCTTCATTTAACCGACATTTTGAACAACTTCAATATGAAACAATTGAATTGTAGTGATAAGTCACACTTTGGTAGAATTTTGGTATTAATTTTTCAAAATTACGTTCAAATAGACTCATTTTAAATAAAAACAGAAAAAAAATAGCAAAAATAAATACCAAAACGTGTGTTTTATCACCACAACTCAATTTTTTTAAATTTTAATTGTCCAAAATGTGAGTAAAATGGACCATTTACCCCACGCAACCTAAAAATGCACGTTAAAATTGAATATTCTGTTCGAAATAACGGTGAATCCGACAAATTAAGTGTCAACTTGTCTATTTACTGTTATTTCGAACAAAGTTTAAAATTTTAAGGTGCATTTATATATTGCGTGGGGTTACATTGTGCATTTTACCCAAGAATGGAACAGTTTAAATATAAAAAATTGAATTGTGGTGACAAAACATACGCTTTGGTAATAATTTTTGCCAATTAATATTTTTTTTTGTGTTATTTTGAATGAAATATTTAATTTTTTAGTGCAATTTAATGTCATTTGGGCTAAAATTCTCCATTTAACTGAAATTTTGAACAATTTTAATATAAAACAATTGAATTGTGGTGATAAATCAAACTTTGGTAGAATTTTTGTATTTTTTGTTCAAAATGACGTTCAAATGGATAAATAATGAATAAAAACATAAAAAAAAAATTAATTAGCAAAACTTACTACCAAAGCGTGGATTTTATCACCACAACTCAATTTTTTGATGTTTTAATTGTCCAAAATGTGGGTAAAATGGACCATTCAACCCCGCAAAACATTAAAATGCACGTAAAAATTAAATATTTTGATGGAAATAACAGTAAAACAGCCAAGTTTTGTGTTAACTTTTCTATTCACCGTTTATTCGTAAACAATTTTAAATTTTAAAGTGCATTTTGATATTGCGTGGGGTTAAATTGTGCATTTTACCCACATTTTGAACAATTAAAATATTAAAAAATTGAATTGTAGTGACAAAACACACGCTTTTGAAGTAATTTTTGGAAATTTTTTTTTTGTCTTATTTTGAACTCATTATTTAATTTTTAAGTGCAATCTAATGTCATTTGGGCTGAAATTCTCCATTTCACCGAATTTTTTACCACTTTCAATATGAAACAATTGAGTTGTGGTGATCAAATTTACTTTGGTAGAATTTTGGTATTTATTATCGAAAATGACGTATAATGAGTAAAAAATACAAAAAATATATAAATTAGCAAAAATTGTTACCAAAGCGTGTGTTTTATCACCAGACCTCTATTTTTGTATATTCCAATTGTTCAAAATTTGGGAAAAATGTACAATATAACACCACGCATTTTAAAAATAAACTTAAAAATTGAATATTTTGTTCGGAATAACGATAAAACGTACAAGTTTTGTGTTAACTTGTCTTTTTATCGTTATTTTGTACCAAATTTTAATTTTAAGTTTTATTTTATATTGCGTGGGGTTAAATTGTGCATTTTAGCCAAGATTTGAACAATTTAAATATAAAAAAAATGAATTGTGGTGACAAACCATACGCTTTGGTAGTAGTTTTTGCTTATTTATATTTTTTTTTGTGTTACCTTGAACCTAATATTTCATTTTTAAGTGCAATTTAATGTCATTTGGGGTGAAATTCTCCATTTAACCGACATTTTGAACAATTTTAATATAAAACAATTGAGTTGTGGTAATTAAATTAACTTTGATAGAATTTGGGTATGAATTGTTAAAAATGACGTTTAAATTGACAAATAATGAAATAAATCAGGAAAAATATAAACTAGTAAAAATTACTACCAAAGTGTGTGTTTTATCACCACAACTCAATTTGTTTATGTTTAAATTATCCAAACCGTCGGTAAAATGGACCATTCAACCCCGCGCAACATAAAAATGCATGTAAAAATTAAATATTTTGTTTCGAAATAACGGTAAAACAGACAAGTTTTGTGTAAACTTGTCTATCAACCGTTATTTCGAGCAAAATTTTTCATTTTTACGTGCAAATTTATATTGCATAGGGTTTAATTGTGCATTTTACTCACATTTTGAACAATTTAAATATCAAAACATCTAGTTAAGGTAACAAATCACACGCTTTAGTAGTAATTTATGCTAATTAATATTTTGTGTTTTTGTTCATTATTTGTCCATTTGAACGTCATTTTGAACGATATGTACCAAAATCTTAACAAAAGTATTTGTAAATGCAGAATTTCACCCCAAATGACATTAACTTGTAAATGAAATAAATTTAATAAAAATAATGGTAAATAGGAAATAACGTACAATTTAACCCCACGCAATATAAATGCACGCAAAAATTCAAAATTTGGTACGAAATAACGGTAAATAGACAAGTTGACATAAAACTTGTCATTTTTACCGTTATTTTGAACCAAGTATTTAATTTTGAAGTGCCATTTTATGACATTTTGGGTGAAATTCTCCATTAAACCGACATTTTGAAAAATTTAAATATGAAACAATTTTGTTGTTGTGATAAAATTAACTTTGGTAGAGTTTTGGTATTTATTGTTCAAAATGACGTTCACATGGACGAATAATGAACAAAAAATACAAAAAATATATAAATTAGCATAAATTACTACCAAAGCGTGTGTTTTATCACCACAACTCGATTTGTGTATATTCCAATTGTTTTAACTTTGGGTAAAATGGACAATATAAAACAGACAAGTTTTGTGTTAATTTATCGTTATTTCGTACCAAATTTTAAATTTATTCGTGCATTTCTATATTGCGTGGGGTTAAAGTGTGCATTTAATTCACATTTTGATTAATTTTAAATTAAAAAAATTGAATTGTGGTGACAAAATACGCTTTGGTAGTAATTTTCGGTTATTAATATTTTTTTTTTGTGTTATTTTGAACCAAATATTTCATTTTTAAGTGCAATATTATGTAACTTGGGGTGAAATTCTCCATTTAATCTACTTTTAGAGCAATTTCAATATGAAACAATTGAGTTGTGGTGATAAAACACACTTTGGTAAAATTTTGGTTAAAATTGTTCAAAATGACATTCAAATGGATGAATAAAAACACAAAAAAAATTTAATTAGCAAAAATTATTACAAAAAAAAGTGTTTTATCACCACAACTCAATATTTTTATATTTCAATTGTCCATAATGTAGGTAAAATTGACCATTAAGCCCTGCACACTATGTAAATGCACGTAAAAATTTAATATTTTGTTCGAAATAACGGTGAGACATTCAAATTTTGTGTAAACTTGTGTATTTACCGTTATTTCGAACCAAATTTTAAATTTTAACGTGCATTTTTATATTGCGTGGGGTAACATTGTGCATTTTACCCACATTTTGAACAATTTAAAAATAAAAAAATACAATTGTGGTGACAAAACACACACTTTGGTAGTAATTTTTCCTTATCAATATTTTTTTTGTGCTATTTTGAATCTAAAATTTAATTTTTAAGTGCAATTTAATATCATTTGGGGTGAAATTTTTCATTTTACCGACATTTTGAACAATTAAAATATAAAACAATTGAGTTGTGGTGATAAAATTAACTTTGGGAGAATTTTGGTATTTATTGTTCGAAATGACAATCAAATATGAATGACAGTTAATTGTTATTCAATAATGAATTTAAAATACAAAAAATATATAAATTAGCAGAAATTACTTCCAAGACGTTTATTTAATCACCACAACTCTATTTTTGTATATTCCAATTTACAATAAATAGACAAGTTTACAAACAACTTGTATGTTCACCGCAATTTCGAACAAAATAGTTAATTTAACGTGCGTTTTACCATGCGCGGGTTTAATCGGTTCATTTTACCTACATTTAGAACAATTGAAATATAACAAAATTGAGTTGTGGTGATAAAACACACGCTTTGGTAGTTATTTTCGCTAATTTATATTTTTTGTATTTTCATTCATTATTTGTCCATTTGAACGTCATTTTGAACAAATTATACCAAAATTCTAGCAAAGTGTGATTTATCACCACAAATCAATTGTTTTATATTTTATTGTTCAAAATGTCGGTTAAATGAAGAATTTCACCCCAAATGAAATTCAATTGCACTTGAAAATTAAGTATTTGGTTCAAAATAACGGTAAAAACGACAAGTTTTGTATCAACTTGTCAATTTACCGTTTTTTCGATTTTAATATTTTATGTTAAGGCGCAATCAAATGTCATTTGAGTGAAATTCTGCATTTACCCAGTATTTTGTTAAAATTTTGGTACATAACGTTCAGAATGATGTTCAAATGACAAATAATGGACAAAAACACAAAAAAATATTAATTAGCAAAAATACTATTAAAGCGTGTGTTTTGTCACCACAACCCAATTTTTAGACCTTTTAATTGTTCAAAATGTGGGTTAAATGCACAATTAAACCCCACGCAATATAATAATGCAAGTTAAAATTTAAAATTTGGTTCGAAATAACAGTAAATAGACAAGTTTACACAAAACTTGCCTGTTTTACCGTTATTTCGAACAAAATATAAAATTTTAACGTGCATTTTTATGTTTTGCTGGGTTTAATAGTCCATTTTACCTACATTTTGGACAATTGAAATAAAAAAAAAATTGAGCTGTGGTGATAAAACACACGCTTTGGTAATAATTTTGGCTATTTTATATATTTTTTTGTGTTTTATTCAATATTTGTCCATTTGAACGTCATTTTGAACAATTAATACCAAAATTCTGCCAAAGGGTGTTTTATCATCCTAACTCAATTGTTTCATATTGAAATTGTTCCTAATTTCGGTCAAATGGAGAATTTCACCCCAAATGACATAAAATTGCACGTAACAATTAAATATTTAGTTCAAAATAACACAAAAAAAATATTAAAAAGCAAAAATTTCTACCAGAGCGTGTGTTTCGTCACCACAATTTAATTTTTTTATATTTAAATTGTTTAAATGTGGGTTAAATGCACAATTTAACCCTACGAAATATAAAAATGCACGAAAAAATATTATATTTGTTTTTAATTAACGAGAAATAGACAAGTTTACACAGAACTTGTCTGTTTTACCGATATTTCGAACAAAATATTAAAGTTTTACGTGCATTTTTTTGTTGCGTGGGGTTATATAGTCCATTCTACTCAAATTTTGAACAATTGGAAATTATAAAAATAGATTTGTGGTGATAAAACACACGCTTTGGTAGTTAACTTTACTAATTAATATTTTGTTTGTATTTTTATTCATTATTTGTCCATTTGAACGTCATTTTGAAAAATAATACCAAAATTCTACCCAAGTGTATTTTATCACCACAACTCAATTGTTTCATATTAAAATTGTTCAAAATGTCGGTTAACTGGAGAATTTTAGTTCAAATGACATTAAATTGCACTTTAAAATTAAATATAATGTTCAAAATAAAACAAAAAAAAATATTAATAAGCAAAAATTACTACCAAAGCGTATGATTGTCACTACAATTCAATTTTTTTTATTTAATTTGTATAGAATATGGGTAAAATTTGCAATTTAACCCCATGCAATATAAAAATGCACGTTCAAATTTAAAATTTGGTTCGAAATAACGGTTAACTTGTCTGTTTAACGAAATAACTGGTCTGTTTAACCGTTATTTTGTACAAAATATAATATTTTTACGTGCATTTTTATGTTGCGCGGGGTTCAATGGTCCATTTTACCTACATTTTGGACAATTGAAAAATAAAAAAATTGAGTTGTGGTTCTAAAACACACGCTTTGGTAGTAATTATTGCTTATTTATTTTTTTTTGCATTTATTGCATGAAGTTTAATTGTTCATTTAACTCAAATTTCGAACAATTATCATATAAAAAAATTGAATTGTGGTGACAAAGCACACGCTTTGGTAGTAATTTTTGCTTATTAGTATATAATTTTTGTGTTATTTTCTTCCAAATATTTTATTTTTAAGTGCAATTTTATGTCATTTGGGTTGAAATTCTCCATTTAATCGACATTTTGAACCATTTCAATATGAAACAATTGAGTTGTGGTGATAAAACACATGTTGGAACTGTTTCAGTATTAATTGTTCAAAATGAAGTTCAAATGGACAAATAATAAATAAAAACAGAATTAAAATATAAATTAGAAAAAATTACTATCAAAGCGGTATTTTTATCACAAGAACTCAATTTTTTTTAAATTTCATTTGTCCAAAATGTGGGTAGAATGGACCGAAAAACCCCGCGGAACATAAAAATGCACCTAAAAATTAATTATCTTATTCGAAATAACGATAAAATAGAAAAGTTTTGTTTAATCTCTTCTATTTACCGGAGCGATTAAATTTTCATTTTACCCATTATTTTTACAATTTAAATATAAAAAAATTGAATTCTGGTGACAAAACACACGCTATGGTAGTAATTTTTGCTTAGTAATATCTTTTTTGTTTTATTTTGATCCAAATATTTCATTTTTAAGTGCAATTAAATGTCATTTGAGGTAAAATTCTCCATTTAACCGACAGTTTGCAAAATTTCAATATGAGACAATTGAGTTGTGGTGATAAAACACACTTTGGTAGGATTTTGGTATAAATTGTTCCAAAGAACGTTCAAATGGACTAATAAAGAATTAAAACACAAAAAAATATAAAATTACAAAAATTACTACCACAGCGTGTGTTAAATCAAAACAACTCAAACTTAATATATTTCTGTTGTCCATAATGTGAGTAAAATGAACCATTAAAGCCCGCGCAACGTGAAAATGCACGTGGAAAATAAAATTTTTGTTTCGAAATTACGATAAAACAGACAAGTTTTGTGAAACTTGACTATTTATCGTTATTTCGTGCCAAATTTTATATTTTTAAGTGCATTTTTATATTGCGTGGGGTTAAATTAAGACTTTGACCCACAAATTGAACAATTTTAATATCAAAAAATTGATTTGAGGTGAAAAAACACACGCTTTAGTAGTAATTTTTGTTTTTAAATATTTTTTTTTGTGTTGTTCAAAACCAAATATTTAATTTTTTAGTGCAATTTAATTTAATTTGGGCTAAAATTCTCCGTTTAACTGACATTTTGAACAATTTCAATATAAACAATTAAATTGTGGTGATAAATCACACTTTGGTAGAATTTTTGTATTAATTGTTCAAAATGACGTTCAAATGAACAAACAATTAATAAAAACAGAAAAAAAATTGCAAAAATTACTACCAAAGCGTGTGTTTTATCACCACAACTCACTTTTTTATATATTTCAATTGTCCAAAATGTCAGTAAAATTGAACATTTAACCCCGCGCAACATAAAAATGCACGTAAAAATTAAATATTTTGTTCGAAATAACGGTAAAACCGACAAGTTAAGCGTCAACTTGTCTATTTACCGTTATTTCGAACAAAATTTTTATTTTGAGTGAGGCATTTGTATTGTGCATTTTACCCACATTTTGAACAATTTAAATATTAAAAAAAAATTGATTTGTAGTGTCAAAATACACGCTTTCGTAATAGTTTTTGCTAATTAATATTTTTTTTGTGTGTTATTTTGAATCAAATATTTAATTTATTAGTGCAATTTAATGTCATTTGGGGTAAAATTCTCCATTTAACCGACATTTTGAACAGTTTCAATATAAAACAATTGAGTTGTGGTGATTAAATTAACTACGGTAGAATTTTGGTATTTCTTGTTCAAATTGACGTTAAAATGGACAAATTATGTATAAAAATACAAACAAAATATAAATTAGCAAAAATTACTACCAGAGCGTGTGTTTTATCACCACAAATCTATTTATGTATATGCCAATGGTTCAAATCCAAAAATAACGGTTAAACATACAAGTTTTGTGTAAATTTGTCTATTTACCGTTATTTTGAACCAAATTTTTAATTTTAACGTGCTTTTTATATTGCATGGAGTCTAATTGTTCATTTAACTCAAATTTTAAACAATTTTAATAAAAAAAAATTGAATTGTGGTGACAAAGCACACGCTTTGGTAGTAATTTTTGCTTAAAAGTATATAATTTTTGTGTTAGTTTGTTCCAAATATTTTATTTTTAAGTGCAATTAAATGTCATTTGGGCTGAAATTCTCCATTTAACCGACATTTTAAACAATTTCAATATGAAACAATTGAGCTGTTGTGGTAAAACTTACTTTGGTAGAATTTTGGTATGAATTGTTAAAAATGACGTTCAAATGGATAAATAAGGAATAAAAGCAGAAACAATATAAATTAGCAAAAATTACTACCAAAGCGTGTGTTTCATCACCTTAACTCAACTTTTTTATATTTCAATTGTCCAAAACGTCGGTAAAATGGACCATTCAACCCCGCGCATTCTAAGAATGCACGTAAAAATTTATTATTTTGTACGAAATAACACTCAAACACACAAGTTTCGTGTTAATTTGTCTATTTACTGTTATTTCGAACCAAATTTGAAATTTTTGCGTGTATTTTTATATTGCGTGGGGTAAAATTTTGCATTAAACCCACATTTTGAACAATTGAAATATATAAGGATTGAATTGTGGTGACAAAACACACGGTTTGGTAGTAAGTTTTGCTTATTAATGTTTTTTTTTGTGTTATTTTGTACCAAATATTTCATTTTTAAGGGCGATTTAATGTCATTTGGGGTGAAATTCTCCAATTAACTGACATTTTGAACAATTTCAATATGAAACAATAAAGTTGTGGTGATAAAACACACTTTGGTAGAGTTTTGGGAAAAATTGTTCAAAATGACGTTCAAATGGACAAATAATGAACAAAAACACAGAGAAAATATAGATTAGAAAAAATTACTATCAAAGCGTATGTTTATCACCAGCACTCAATTTTTTTATATTTCAATTGTCCAAAATGTGGGTAAAATGGGCAATTTATCCCGCGCAACTTAAAAATACACGTAAAAATTTAATATTTTTTTCGATATAACGGTAAAACAGACCAGTTTTGTGGTAACATGTCTATTTACCGTTATTTCGAAACAAATTTTAAATTTTTATGTGCCTTTTCATATTGCATGGGGTAAATTGTCCATTCTTCCCACAAATTGAACAATTTAAATATAAAAAAATTGAATTGTGGTGACCAAACACACGCTTTGGTAGTAATTGATGCTAAAAAATATGTATTTTTAGTTATTTCGAACCAAATATTTAATTTTTAAGTGCAATTTAATAACATTTGGAACGAAATTCTCCATTTAACCGACATTTTGAACAATTTCAATAAGAAACAAATGAATTGTAGTGATAAAACACACTTCGGTAGAATTTTGGTATTAATTGTTCAAAATGACGTTCAAATGGACAATTAATGAATAAAAACACAAAAAAAATATAAATCAGCCAAAATTACTACCAAATCGTGTGTTTTATCACCACTATTCATATTTTTTATATTTTAATTGTCCAAAATGTGGGTAAAATGAACCATTTAACCCCGCGCAACATAAAAATTCACGTAAAAATTTAATATTTCGTTCGAAATAACGGTAAATCGGACAAGTTCTGTTTCAACTTGTCTATTACCCGTTATTTCCAACCAAATTTGAAATATTGACGTGCATTTACATATTGCGTGGGGTTAAATTGTGCATTTTACCCACTTTTTGAACCATTTTTATATCAAAAAATTGAGTTGAGGTGACAAAATACACGCTTATGTAGTAATTTTTGCAAAATAATTTTTTTAAAAACCAAAAGGTTTTTGTTCATTAATTTTCCATTTGAACGTCATTTTGAAAGACATTTACCAAAATCTAAACAAAACAATGGGTAAATTGAGAATTTCAGCCCAAATGAAATTAAATATACCTTAAAATTAAATATTTGAATCATTATAATGGTGAATAGACAAGTTCACACAAAACTTGTCGATTTTACCGTTATTTTGAACCAAATATTCAATTTTTAGTGCAATTTTATGTCATTTGGGGTGAACTTCTCCATTTTATTGACATTTTGAACAATTGAAATATAAAAAAATTGAGTTGTGGTGATAAAATTAATTTTGGTAGAATTTGAGTATTCATTGTTCAAAATGACAATCGAATATGAATGACGTTCAAATTTTTATTCGATAATGAATAAAAAATACAAAAAACTAATAAATTAGCAAAAACTACTACCAAAGCGTGTGTTTTTTCACCACAACTCTATTTTTGTATATAACAATTGTTCAAAATTTGGATAAGATGAACAATATAACCCCACGCAACATAAAAATGCCGGTTAAAATTTAATTTTTTGTTCGAAATAACGGTAAAACAGACCAGTTTTGTGGTAACTTGTATATTTATCGTTATTTCGTACCATATTTTAAATTTAAAAGTGCATTTTTATATTGCAAGGGGTTAAATTGTGCATTTAACCCACATTTCGAACAATTAAACTTACGCTTTGGTAGTAATTTTTGCTTATTTATATTTTTTTTTAGTTATTTTGAACCAAATATTTAATTTTTAGGTGCAATTTAATGTCATTTGGGGTGAAATTCTCCATCTAACCGACATTTTGAACAATTTCAAAATGAAACAATTGAGTTGTGGTGATAAAACACACTTCTGTAGAATTTTGGTATTAATTGTTCAAAATGACGGTAAAATGGACAAATAAGGAATAAAAACATAAAAAAAAATACAAATAAGCAAAAATTACTACCAAAGCATGTGTTTTATTACCACAACTCTTTACAAAATATTTAATTTTTATGTGCAATTTATGTCAGTTGGGGTGAAATTCTCCTTTTAACCGACATTTTAAACCATTTAAAAAGGAAACAATTGAGTTGTGGTGCTTAAATTAACTGTAATAGAATTTTGGTATTTATTGTTTAAAATGACGTTCAAATAGACAAATACTGAATAAAAACACAAATAAATATTACTAGCCAAAATAACTACCAAAGCGTGTGTTTTATCACCACAACTCAATTTTTTTGGTATTTCAATTGTCCAAAATGTGGGTAAGATGGACCATTTAACCACGAGAAACATAAAAATGCACGTAAAAATTTAATATTTTGTTCGAAATAACGGTAAAACAGACAAGTTTTGTGTAAACTTGTCTTTTTACCGTTATTTCGAACAAATTTTTAAATTTTAACGTGCTTTTTTAGATTGCGTGGGGTTTAATTGTGCATTTTACCCACATTTTGAACAATTTTAATATCATTAAATTGAGTTGAGGTGACAAAACACACGCTGTAGTAGTAATTTTTGCAAATTTAATTTTTTTTGTGTGTTTGTTCATTATTTGTCCATTTGAACGTCATTTTGAACGATATATACCAAAATCTTAACAAAACAATGGGTAAATGCAAAATGAAATCAAATTACACCTTAAAATTAAATACTTTAATCGAAATAACGGTAAATAGACAAGGTGACATAAAACTTGTCATTTTAACTGTTATTTCAAACCAAATATTTAATTTTTATGTGCAATTTTATGTTATTCGGGGTGAAATTTTCCATTTAACCGACATATAAAACAATTTAAATATGAAACATTTAAGATGTGGTGATAAAATTAACTTTGGTAGAACTTTGGTATTACTTGTTCAAAATGACCTTCAAATATGAATGACGTTCAAATTTTTTTTCAATATTGAATAAAAAATACAGAAAATATAAAAATTAGCAAAAATGACTACCAAAGCGTGTATTTTATCACCACAACTCTTTTCTCGTATATTCCAATTGTTCAATGTGTTTTGTCACCACATCTCAATTTTTTTATATTTAAATTGTTCAAAATTAAAATTTGGTACAAAATAACGATAAACAGACAAGTGAACACAAAACTTGTCTGTTTACCCGGTATTTCGAACAAAATATTAAATTTTTACGTGCAATTTTATGTTGCGTGGGGTCATATTGTCCATTTTACCCAAATTTATTGAACAATTAGCAAATACAAAAATTGAGTTGTGGTGATAAAACACACGCTTTGTTAGAATGGTTTGCTAATTAAAATTTTTTGTATTTTGTATTCATTTGAACGTCCGTTTGAACGTCCTATTGAAAAATAAGTACCGAAATTCTTCCAAAAAGTGTTTTATCACCAAAACTCTATTGTTTCATATTGAAATTGTTCAAAATGTCCGTTAAATGAAGAATTTCACACCAAATGACAAATAATTGCACTTAAAAATTAAATTTTTGGTTTAAAATAACGGTTAAAACGAAAAAATTCCTGTCAACTTGTCTATTTAACGTTATTTCGGTTAACATATTTTATTTTAAAGTGCAATTAAATGTCATTTGGGCTAAAATTCTCCTTTAACCGACATATTGAACAATTTTTAAATAAAACAATTGGGTTGTGGTGATAAAATATACTTTGGTAGAATTTTGGTATTAATTGTTCAAAATGACGGTTAAATGGACAAATAAGACATAAAAATATAAAAAAAAATATAAATTAACAATAATTACAACCAAAACGTGAGTTTTGTCATCACAACTCAATTTTTTTATATTTTAATTGTTCAAAATTTGGGTAAAATGGACCATTAAACCCTGCGCTACATAAAAATGCACGTAAAATTTTTATATTTTGTTCAAAACAACGGTAAAAAAGACAAGTTTGGTGTTTACTTGTCTATTTACCGTTATTAAGAACGAAATATTAAATTTTAACGTGCATTTTTATATTGCGTGGGATTAAATTGTGCATTTCACCCAAATTTGGGTTCGAAATAATAGTAAAACTGACAAGTTTTGTATAAACTTGTCTATTTACCGTTATTTCGATCAAAATTTTAAATTTTTACGTGCATTTTTATATGGGGTTAAATTGTGCATTTAATCAACATTTTGAACAATTTAAAAATAGAAAACTATTTTATTAAATTTAAATTGTTGAAGTGACAAAACCCAAGCTATAGTAGTAATTTTTGAAAATTAAATTTTTTTTCGTGTTTTAGTTCATTATTTGTCCATTTGAACGTCATTTTGAACGACATGTACCAAAATCTTAACAAAACAATGGATGAATGGAGAATTTCACCCTTAATAAAATAAAATTGCACCTTAAAATTAAATATTTAAATCGAAATAACGGTAAATAGACAAGTTGACACAAAACTTGTCGTTTTTACCGTTATTTTGAACCAAATATTTTTAAGTGCAATTAAATGCCATTTGGGGTGAACTTCTCCATTTCAGCGACATTTTGAACAATTTAAAAATGAAACAATTTGGATGTGGTGATAAAATAAACTTTGGTAAAATTTTGGTATTAATGGTTTAAAATGACATTAAAATATGTATGACATTCAAATGTTTATTCAATAATAAATGCAAAATACAGAAAATATATAAATAAGCAAAAATTACTACCAAAACGTGTATTTTATCACCACAACTCCATTTTTGTAAAATCCAATTGTTCAAAATTTGGGTAAATGGACAATATCACCCCACGCAACATAAAAATGCACGTAAAAATTTAATAATTTGTTCACAATAACGGTAAAACAGACAAGTTTTGTTGAACTTGACTATTTATCGTTATTTCGAACCAAATTTTAAATTTTTAAGTGCATTTTTATATTGCGTGGGGTTAAATTGTGCAGTTAACCCACATTTTGACCAATTTTAATATCAAAAAATTGAATTGTGGTGACAAAACACACGCTTTGGTCGGAATTTTTGCTTATTAATATTTTTTTGTGTTATTTGAAACCAAATATTTAATTTTAAGTGCAATTTAATATCATTTGGGGTGAAATTTTCCATTTGGCCGACATTTTGAACAATTTAAATATAGAACAATTGAGTTGTGGTGATTAAATAAACTTTGAGAGAATTTTGGTATTTTTTGTTCGAAATGACAATCAAATATGAATGACGTTCAAATTTTTATTCAATAATGAATTTAAAATACAACAAATATATAAATTAGCAAAAATTACTTCCAAAACGTTTATATAATCACAACAACTCTATTTTTGTATATTCCAATTTACAATAAATAGACAAGTTTACAAAAAACTTGTATGTTACACCGTAATTTCGAACAAAATAGTAAATTTAACGTACGTTTTAACCTTGCGCGGGGTTAAATGGTCCATTTTACCCACATTTTGGACGATTGAAATATAAAAAATTGAGTTGTGGTGATAAAACACACGCTTTTGTAGTAATTTTTGCTAATTTATATTTTTTTCTGTTTTTATTCAATATTTGTCCATTTGAACGTCATTTTGCCCACTTAATACCAAAATACAAGCAAAGTGTGTTTTATCACCACAACTCAATTGTTTTATATTTAATTGTTCAAAATGTCGGTTAAATGAAGAATTTCAGCCCAAATGACATTAAATTACACTTAAAAATTAAATATTTGATTCAAAATAACACAAAAAAAATATTAATAAGCAAAAATAACTACCAAAGCGTAAATTTTGTCACACCAATTCAATTTTAAATATATAAATTGTTCAAAATGTGGGTAAAATACCTTATTAAATTTTTTCATATTTCAATTGTTCAAAATGTCAGTTTAATGGATAATTTCACCCCAAATGACATTAAATGGCACTTAAAAATTAAATATTTGGTTCAAAATAACACAAAAAAAATATTAATAAGCAAAAATTTCTATCAAACCGTGTGTTTTGTCACCACAATTCAATTTCTTTCTAAAAGAATTGTTCAAAATGTACTTTAAATACAAATTTTTATCCCACGCGTTATAAAAATGCACTTTAAAATTAAAAATTTGGTTCGAAATAACAGGAAATAGACAAGTTTACACAAAACTTGCCTATTTTACCGTTATTTCGAACAAAATATTTAATTTTTACGTGCATTTTTATGATGCGTGGGGTTAAATGGTCCATTTTTCCCAAAATTTGAGCAATTAGAATAAACAAAATAGATTGGTGGTAATAAAACACACGCTTTGATAGTAATTTTTGCTAATTTATATTTTTTTTGTGTTTTTATTCATAATTTGTCAATTTTAACGTTATTATAAACAAGTTATACCAACCTTTTACCAAAGTTAATTTGATCACCACAACTCAATCGTTTCATATTTAAATTGTTCAAATTGTAGGTAAAATGGAGAGTTTCACCCAAAATGACATAAAATTGTCCTTAAAAATTTTATATTTGATTCATAATAACGGTAAAAAACGACAAATTTTGTGTCAACTTGTCAATTAACCGTAATTTCGATTAGAATATTTAATTGTTGGGTGCAATTTTATGTCATTTGGGGTAAAAAATCTCCATTAACCCATTTGTTCATTAAGATTTTGGTACTCACCGTTCAAAATGACGTTCAAATGGACAAATAATGAACAAAAACACAAAAAAATATTATAAAGCAAAATATACTACCAAGTGTGTGTTTCGTCACAACAATTAAATTTTTTTATATTTAAATGTTTGAAAATGTAGGTAAAATGCAAATTTTTTCCCCACGCAATATCAAAATGCACGTTAAAATTTAAAATTTGGTTCGAAATAACGAGAAATAGAAAAGTTTACACAAAACTTGTCTGTTTTACCGTTATTTCGAACAAAATAGTATATTTAACGTGCAATTTTATGTGCGGGGTAAATGGTCCAATTTTCTCACAATGTGAACAATTGAAATATAAAAAAATTAAGTTGTGATGATAAAACACCCGCTTTGGTAGTAATTATTGCTAATTAATATTTTTTTTTGAGTTTTTATTCCTTATTTGTCCATTTGAACGTCATTTTGAACTGTTTATACCAAAATTCTACCAAAGTGTGTTTAATCACCACACCTCAATTTTTTCATTTTGAAATTGTTCAAAATGTCAATTTAATGGAGAATTTCAGCCCAAATGACATTAAGTTGCACTTAATAATTGAATATTTGGTTCACAACAACACAACAAAAATATTTAAAAGCAAACATTACTACCAAAGCGTGTATTTAATGATATTAAAATTGTTTAAAAAGTGGGTAAAATGCACAATTTAACCCCACGCAATCTAAAAGTGCATTTAAAAATTTAAAAATTTGTTAATTTGAACCAAATATTAATTTCTTACTTGCATTTTTTATGTTGCGCGGGGTTAAATGGTCCATTTAAACCCCATTTTCGACAATTGAAATACCAAAAAAATTGAGTTGTGGTGATAAAACACACGCTTTGGTAGTAATTTTTGCTAATTTTTATTTTTTTTGTAGCTTTATTCATAATTTGTCCATTTGGACGTCATTTTGAACAAGTAATACCAAAATTCTACCAAAGTTCATTTAATCACCACAACTCAATTAATTCATATTTAAATTGTTCAAAATGTCGGTTAAATGAAGAATTTAACCCCAAATGACATTCAATTGATTTTGAAAATTAAGTTTTTTGTACCGTTATTTCGATTTTAATATTTTATTTTTAGGTGCAATCAAATGTCATTTCGGGTGAAATTCTGCATTTACCCAGTATTTTGTTAAGATTTTGGTACATAACGTTAAGAATGATGTTCAAATGACAAATAATGGACGAAAACACAAAAAAAATATTAATTAGCAAAAAATACTACTAAAGCGTGTGTTTTGTCACCACAACCCAATTTTAAGATATTTAAATTGTTCAAAATGTGGGTAAATGAACAATTAAACCCCACGCAATATTAAAATGCAAGTAAAAATTTAAAATTTGGTTCGAAATAACGGTAAATATACAAGTTTACATAAAACTTGTCTGTTTTACCGTTATTTCGAACAAAATAGTAAATCTTTTGTGCATTTTAATGTTGCGCGGGGATAAATGGTCCATTTTACTCACAATTTGAACAATTATTTGTCCATTTGAACGTCATTTTAAACCAGTTATACCAAAATTCTATCAAAGTTAATTTTATCACCACAACTCAATTGTTTCATATATAAATTGTTCAAAATGTCGGTAAAATGGCGAATGTCACCCCAAAAGACATAAAATTGCACTTGAAAATTAAATATTTGGTTCAAAATAACGGTAAAAACGACCAGTTTTGTATTAACTTGTCTATTCACCGTTATTTCGATTTAAATATTTAATTTTAAGGTGCAATTTTATGTCATTTGGGGTGAAATTCTGCATTTACCTATTATTTTGTTAATATTTTGGTAAATATCGTTCAGAATGATGTTCAAATGGAAAAGTTATGCACAAAATTTGTTTCAAAATAACGGTTAATACACAATTTTACATCAAACTTGTCTGGTTTACCGTTTTTTCGAACAAAATATTAAATTTTGACGTGCATTTTAAAAATGCGTTGGGTTAATGGCCCATTTTGCCCACATTTTGGACAATTGAAATATAAACAAATTGAGTTCTTACGATAAAACACGCGCTTTGGTAGTAATTTCTGCCTATTTATTAATTTTTATGTTTATATTCATAATTTGTCCATTTGAACGTCATTTTGAACAATAAATACCAAAATTCTACCAAAGTGTGTTTTATCACCACAACTCAATTGTTTCATATTAAAATTGTTCAAAATGTCAGTTTAATGGAGAATTTCACCCCAAATGACATTCAATTGCCCTTTAAAATTAAATAATTGGTTCAAAACAACATAAAAAAAGACATGTTTAAGCAAAAATTACTACCAAAGCGTGTTTTGTCACCACAATTCAATCAAATGCACAATTTAACCCCACGCAATATAAATGCACGCAAAAATTTAAAATTTGGTTCAAAATATCGGTAAATAGACAAATTTACACAAAACTTGTATGTTTTACCGTTATTTCGAACAAAATGCTAAATTTTTACGTGCATTTTTATGTTTCGCGTGGTAAATTAGTCCATAAGACCCACATTGTGACCAATTGAAATATAAAAAAATTGAGTTGTGGTGATAAAACACACGCTTTGGTAGTACTTTTGGCTAATTATATTTTTTTTGTGTTTTTATTCATTATTTGTCCATTTGAACGTCATTTTAAACAATTAATACCAAAATTCTACCAAAATTAATTTTATCACCTTAACTCAATTGTTTCATAATAAAATTGTTCAAAATGTCGGTAAAATAGAGAATTTCACCCCAAATGACATTAAATTGAACTGAAAAATTAAATATTCGGTTCAAACTAACGGTAAAAAACGACTTAATTTGTGTAAACTTGTCTATTTACCGTTATTTTGATTAAAATATTTAATTTAAAGGTGCAATTTTATGTCAACTGTAGTAAAATTCTCTATTTTTGCTTTATTTTGTAAAGATTTTGGTACATATCGTTCAAAATGACGATATGCAATTTGATGTCATTTGTGGTAAAATTCTCTATTTTACCATTATTTTGCTAAGATTTTGGTACATATCGTTCAAAATGACGTTCAAATGGACAAATAATGAACAAAAACACAAAAAAATAATAATTAGCAAAAATACTACTAAAGCGTGTGTTTTGTCACCACAACTCAATTTTTTGATATTTAAATTATTCAAAATGTGGAAAAAATGCACAATTTAACCCCACGCAATATAAAAATGCACGTTTAATTTTAAAATTTGGTTCAAAATAACGGTAAATAGACAAGTTTACACAAAACTTGTCTGTTTTACCGATAGTTCGAACTAAATATTAAATTTTAACGTGCATTTCTATTTTGCGCGGGGTTAAATGGTCCATTTTACCCACATTTTGGACACTTGAAATATTAAAAAATTGAGTTGTGGTGAAAAACTCACGCTTTGGTAGTAATTTTTGCAAATTTAATTTTTTTTTGTGTTTTTATTCATTATTTGTCCATTTGAACGTCATTTGGAACAATTTATACCAAAATTCTACCAAAGTGTGTTTTATCACCACAACTCAATTGTTTTATTCAAAAATTGTTCAAAATGTCGGTCAAATGGAGAATTTCAGCCCAAATGACATTAAATTGCACTTAAAAAATTAAATATTTGGTACAAAATAACAGAAAAATTATATATAAATTAGCAAAAATTACTACCAAAGCGTGTGTTTTGTCACAACAATTCAATTTTTTTAAATTGAAATGTTCAAAATTTGGGTAAAATGCACAATTAAACCTCACGCAATATACAAATGCACGAAAAATTTATAAGCTGGTAGAAAATAACGATAAATAGACAAGTTTACACAAAACTTGTCGGTTTTACCGTTATTTCGAACCAAATATTTAATTTTTACGTGCATTTTAATGTTGCGTTGGGTAATATTGTCCATCTTTTCAAAATTTTGAACAATTGGAATACACACAAAAAGAGTTGTGGTGATAAAACACACGCTTTGGTTGTAATTTTTGCTAATTTATAAATTTTTTGTATTTTTTATTAATTTTTAATAAAAATTTTAACGTCATTCATATTTGATTGTCATTTTGAATAATTAATACTTAAATTCTACCAAAGTGAATTTTATCACCACAACTCAATTGTTTTATATCTTAATTGTTCAAAATGTCGGTTAAAGGGAAAATTTCACCCCAAATATTTGGTTTAAAATAACGATAAAATTGACAAGTTTTGTGTAAATTTTTTTATTTACCGTAATTTCGATCAAAATATTTAATTTTGAGGTTTAATTTGATATCATTTGGGGTGAAATTCTCCATTTACCCATTATTTTGTTAAGATTTTGAGTACATATCGTTCAAAATGACGTTCAAATAGACAAAGAATGAACAAAACACAAAAAAATATTAATTAGCAAAAAATAACTACTTAAGCGTTTGTTGTCACCTCAAATTAATTTTTTTATATTAAAATTGTTCAAAATGTGGGAAAAATGCACAATTGAACCCCATGCAATTAATAAATGCACGTCAAAATTAAAAATTTGTTTCGAAATAACGGTAAAGAGACAAGTTTACACAAAACTTGTCTGTTTTACGGTTATTTCGAACAAAATATTAAATTTTTACGTGCATTTTTATGTTGCGCGGGGTTAATGGTCCATTTAACCCACATTTTAGACAATAAAAATATAAATAAATTGAGTTGTGGTGATGAAACACACGCTTTGGTAGTAATTTTTGCTAATCTATATTTTTTTGTGTTTTTATTCATTATTTGTCCATTTGAACGTAATTTTTTACAATTAATACCAAAATTCTACCAAAGTGTGTTTTATCACCACAAGTCAATTGTTTCATTTTAAAATTGTTCAAAATGTCGGTCAAATCAAGAATTTTAGCCCAAATGACATTAAATTGCACTTCAAAATTAAATTTTTGGTACAAAATAACACAAAAAAATATTCATTAGCAAAAATTACTACCACAGCGTGTGTTTTGTCACCACAATTCAACTTTTTTATATTGAAATTGTTCAATATTTGAGTAAAATGCACAATCTAACCTAACGCAATTAACACAAGCACGAAATTTTTTAAATTTGGTTCGAAATAACGGTGAATAGACAATTTTACTCAAACCTTGTCTGTTTTACCGTTATTTGGAACACAATATTAGATTTTTACGTGCATTTTTATGTTGCGCGGGGTTTAATGGTCCATTTTACCGACATTTTGAACAATTGAAATATAAAAAAATTGAGTTGTGATGATGAAACACACGTTTTGGTAGTAATTTTGGCTTATTTATATTTTTTTTGCGTTTTTATTCCTTATTTGTCCATTTGAACAACATGAACAATTAATACCAAAATTCTACCAAAGTGTGTTTTGTCACCACATCTCAATTGTTTCATATTGAAATTGTTCAAAATGTCGGTTTAATAGAGAATTTTACCCCAAATGACATTAAATTGCACTTAAAAAAGAAATGTAAGGTTCAAAATACCACAAAAAAAATATTAATTAGCAAAATCTACTACTAAATCGGATGTTTTGTCACCACAATTCAATCTTTTTATATTAAAATTGTTCAAAATGTGGGTAAAATGCACAATTAAACCCCACACAAGATGAAAGGCATGTACAAATTTCAAATTTGTTTCAAAATAACGGTAAATACACAATTTTACATCAAACTTGTCTGGTTTACCGTTTTTTCGAACAAAATATTAAATTTTGACGTGCATTTTAAAGTTGCGTTGGGTTAATGGCCCATTTTGCCCACATTTTGGACAATAAAAATATAAATAAATTGAGTTCTTATGATAAAACACGCGCTTTGGTAGTAATTTCTGCCTATTTATTATTTTTTGTGTTTATATTCATAATTTGTCCATTTGAACGACATTTTGAACAATTAATACAAAATTCTACCAAAGTGTGTTTTATCACCACAACTCAATTGTTTCATATTGAAATTGTTCAAAATGTCGGTTTAATGGAGAATTTCACCTCAAATGACATTGAATTGCCCTTTAAAATTAAATATTTGGTTCAAAATAACGGTAAAAACGACTTAATTTGTGTCAACTTGTCTATTTACCGTTATTTTGATTAAACTATTTAATTTTAAGGTGCAATTTTATGTCAATTGTAGTAAAATTCTCTATTTTTCCATTGTTTTGTAAAGATTTTGGTACATATCGTTCAAAATGACGATATGCAATTTGATGTCATTTGTGGTAAAATTCTCTATTTTACCATTATTTTGTTAAGATTTTGGTACATATCGTTCAAAATGACGTTCAAATAGACAAATAATGAACAAAAACACAAAAAAATAATAATTCAATTCACTCAATTTTTTGATATTTTAGTTGTTCAAAATGTGGGAAAAATGCACAATTTAACCCCACGCAATATAAAAATGCACGTTTAAATTTAAAATTTGGTTCAAAATAACGGTAAATAGACAAGTTAACACAAAACTTGTCTGTTTTACCGATAGTTCGAACTAAATATTAAATTTTAACGTACATTTCTATTTTGCGCGGGGTTAAATGGTCCATTTTACCCACATTTTGGACACTTGAAATATTAAAAAATTGAGTTGTGATGAAAAACACACGCTTTGGTAGTAATTTTTGCTAATTTAATTTTTTTTTGTGTTTTTATTCATTATTTGTCCATTTGAACGTCATTTGGAACAATTTATACCAAAATTCTACCAAAGTGTGTTTAATCACCACAACTCAATTGTTTAATTCAAAAATTGTTCAAAATGTCGGTCAAATGGAGAATTTCAACCCAAATGACATTAAATTGCACTTAAAAAATTAAATATTTGGTACAAAATAACACAAAAAATATATATGAATTAGAAAAAATTACTACCAAAGCGTGTGTTTTGTCACAACAATTCAATTTTTTTAAATTGAAATGTTCAAAATTTGGGTAAAATGCACAATTTAACCTCACGCAATATACAAATGCACGAAAAATTTAAAATCTGGTAGAAAATAACGATAAATAGACAAGTTAACACAAAACTTGTCGGTTTTACCGTTATTTCGAACCAAATATTTAATATTTACGTGCATTTTAATGTTGCGTTGGGTAATATTGTCCATCTTTTCAAAATTTTGAACAATTGGAATACACACAAAAAGTGTTGTGGTGATAAAACACACGCTTTGGTAGTAATTTTTGCTAATTTATAAATTTTTTGTATTTTTTATTCATTTTTGAATAAAAATTTTAACGTCATTCATATTTGATTGTCATTTTGAATAATTTATACTTAAATTCTACCAAAGATAATTTTATCACCACAACTCAATTGTTTTATATCTTAATTGTTCAAAATGTCGGTTCAATGGAAAATTTCACCCCAAATATTTGGTTCAAAATAACGATAAAAACGACAAGTTTTGTGTCAATTTGTCTATTTACCGTAATTTCGATCAAAATATTTAATTTTGAGGTAAAATTTGATGTCATTTGGGGTGAAATTCTCCATTTACCCATTATTTTGTTAAGATTTTGGTACATATCGTTCAAAATGACGTTCAAATGGACAAAGAATGAACAAAAACACAAAAAAAATATTAATTAGCAAAAAATAACTACTTAAGCGTTTGTTGTCACCTCAAATTAATTTTTTGATATTAAATTTGTTCAAAATGTGAAAAAAATGCACAACTTAACCCCATGCAATATAAAAATGCACGTCAAAATACACAAGTTTTTACTAAACTTGTCTGTTTTACCATTATTTCGAACAAAATATTTAATTTTTTCGTGCATTTTTATGTTATGCGGGTTTAATGGTCCATTTTACCCACAGTTTGGACAATTAAAATTATAAAAAAATTGAGTTGTGGTGATAAAACACACGTTTTGGTAGTTACTTTTGCTAATTTAAATTTTTTTGTGTTTTTATTCCTTATTTGTCCATTTGAACGTCATTATGAACAATTAATACCCAAATTCTACCAAAGTGTGTTTTGTCACCACATCCCAATTGTTTCATACTGAAATTGATCAAAAGGTCAGTTTAGTAGAGAATTTACCCCAAATTACATTAAATTGCACTTAAAAAAGAAATATTTGGTTCAAAATAACACAAAAAAAAATATTAATAAGCAAAAATTACTACTTAATCGTGTGTTTTGTCACCACAATTCAATCTTTTTATATAAAAATTGTTCAAACTGTGGGTAAAATGCACAATTTAACCTCATGCAATATGAAAAGGCACTTTAAAATTTAAAACTTGTTTCGAAATAACGGTAAATAGACAAGTTTACACAAAACTTGTCTGTTTTAACGTTATTTCGAACAAAATATTAAATTTTGACGTCCATTTTAAAGTTGCGCGGGGTTTATGGCCCATTTAACTCACATTTTGGACAATTGAAATATAAAAAAATTGAATTCTGGTGATAAAACACACGCTTTGGTAGAATTCCTGCTAATTTATATTTTTTTTGTATTTTTTTTTATTATTTGGCTATTTTAACGTTATTTTGAACAATTATTACCAAAATTCTACCAAAGTGTGTTGTGTTACCACAACTCAATTGTTTTATATCTTAATTGTTCAAAGTGTCGGTTAAATTGAGAGATTCACCCCAAATGACATTAAACTACACTTAAAAATGAAATATTTGGTTCAAAACAACACAAAAAAAAACATTAATAAGCAAAAATTACTACCACAGCGTAAGTTTTGTAACCACCATTCAATTCTTTTATATTTCAATTGTTTAAAATGTGGGTAAAATGCACAATTTAACCCCACGCAAAATAAAAATGCACGCAAAAATTTAAAATTTGGTTCGAAATAACGGCAAATAGACAAGTTTACACAAAACTTGTCTGTTTTACCGTTATAACCGTTGCGCGGGGTAAATGGTCCATTTAACCCACATTTTGGACAATTGAAATATAAAACCATTTAGGTGTGGTGATAAAACACACGCTTTGGTAGTTATTTTTGCTAATTTATATATTTTTTTTGTGTTTTTATTCATTATTTGTCCATTTGAACCTCATTTTGAACAATTAATACCAAAATTCTACCAAAGTTACTTTTACCACCACAACTCAATTGTTTCATATTTAAATTGTTCAAAATGTCGGTTAAATGGAGAATTTCACCCCAAATGACATTAAATTGAACTTTAATATTTAATATTCGGTTCAAAATAACGGTAAAAACGACAAGTTTTCTGTCATCTTGTCTATTTACCGTTATCTCGATTAAAAATTAAATTTTAAGGTGCAATTCTAAGTCATTTGGGGGTGAAATTCTCCATTTTCCCATTATTTTGTTAAGATTTTGGTAGAAATCGTTCAAAATGACGTTCAAATGGACAAATAATGAACAAAAACACAAAAAATACAATAAGCAAAAATACAAGCGTGTGTTTTTGTCGCCACAACTCCATTTTTTGACATGTGAATTGTTCAAAATGTGGGAAAAATGCACAATTTAACCCCACGCAATATACACATGCACGTCAACATTTAAAATTTGGTTCGAAAAAACGGTAAATAGACAAGTTTCTCAAAACTTGTCTGTTTTACCGTTATTTCGAACCAAATATTAAATTTCGACGTACATTTTAAAGTTGAACGGTGTTTAATTGTCCATTTTACCCACATTTTGGACAATTGGCACATAAAAAAATTGAGTTGTGGTGATAAAACACACGCTTTAGTATTAATTTTTGCTAATTTATATTTTTTTTTCTGTTTTTGTTCATTATTTGTCCATTTGAACGTCATTTTAAACAATTAATACAAAAATTCTACAGAAGTGTGTTTTATCATCTCAACTCAATTGTTTAATTTTGAAATTGTTCAAAATGTCGGTTTAATGGAGAATTCCACCCCAAAAGATATTAAACTGCCCTTAAAAATTAAATAGTTGGTACAAATAACACAAAATAATTAATAATAAGAAGGAATTTCTACCAAAGCGTGTGTTTTGTCACCACAATTCAATTTTTTTATTTTAAAAAAGTTCAAAATTTTGGTAAAATGCACAATTAAACCCCACGCAATATGAAAATGCACGTAACAATTTAAAATTTGGTTTGAAATAACGGTAAATAGACAATTTTACTCAAACCTTGTCTGTTTTACCGTTATTTCGAACAAAATATTAAATTTTTACGTGCATTTTTATGTTGCGCGGGGTTCAATGGTCCATTTTACCCACATTTTGTAAAATTGAAATATAAAAAAATTGAGTTGTGATGATAAAACACACGCTTTGGTAATAAATATTGCTAATTTATATTTTTTTTTGTGTTTTTATTCCTTATTTGCCCATTTGAACGTCATTTTGAACAATTAATACCAAAATTCTTCCAAGTGTGTTATATCAACACATCTCAATTGTTTCATATTGAAATTGTTCAAAATGTCGGTAAAATAGAGAGTTTTACCCCCAAATGACATTAAATTGCACTTAAAAAAGAAATATTTGGTTCAAAATAACACAAAAAAAATATAAATAAGCAAAAATTACTACCAAAGCGTGTGTTTTGTCACCTCAAATCAATTTTTTGATATTCAAATTGTTCAAAATGTGGGTTAAATGGACTTAATAACCCCAAGCAAAATGTAAGTGCTCGTAAAAATTTAATATTTTGTTCGAAATACCGGTAAAACAGACCAGTTTTGTATAAACTTGTCTATTAATTGTTAATTGGAATAAACAAAAATTGAATTGTGGTGATAAAACACACGCTTAGGTATAAATCTTTGCTAATTAATATTTTTGGTTATGTTTGTATTCATTATTTGTCCTTTTGATCGTCATTTTGAACAATTAATACCAAAATTCTACCAAAGTGTGTTTTATCACCACAACTCAATTGTTTCATATTCAAATTGTTCAAAATTATCGGGTATATGGAAAATTTTACCCCGAATGACATAAAACTGCCCTTAAAAATGAAATATTTGGTTCAAAACATTACAAAAAAAACATTAAAAAGCAAAAATTACTTCCACAGCGTGTGTTTTGTCACCACAATTTAATTCTTATATATTTTAATTGTTTAAAATGTGGGTTAAATCCACAACTCAACCCCACGCAATATAAAAATGCACGCAAAAATTTAAAATTTGGTTCGAAATAACGGTAAATACACAAGTTTACACTAAACTTGTCTGTTTTATCGTTATTTCGATCAAATTTTAAATTTTTACGATTATTTTTATGTTGCGCGGGGTTAAATGGTCCATTTTTCCCACATTTTGGACATCGAAAATATTAAAAAAATTGAGTTGTGGTGATAAAACACACGCTGTGGTAGTAATTTTTGCTAATTTTTATTTTCTATGCGTTTTTATTCATTATTTGTCCATTTGAACGTCATTTGGAACAATTAATACCAAAACTCTACCAAAGTGTGTTTTATCAACACAATTCAATTAATTCATATTAAAATTGTTCAAAATGTCGGTCAAAAAGAGAATTTTAGCCCAAATGACATTAAATTGCACTTAAAAATTAAATATTTGGTAAAAAATAACACAAAAAATAAAAATTTATTAGCAAAAATTACTACCAAAGCGTGTGTTTTGTCACCACAATTCAATTTTTTGATATTGAAATTGTTCAAAATTAGGGTAAAATGCACAATTTAACCTCACGCAATATACAAATACACGAAAATTTGTTAATTTGGTTCGTAATAACGGTGAATAGACAAGTTTACAGAAATTTGGTCTGTTTTACCGTTATTTCGAACTTAATATTAGATTTGTACGTGCATTTTGATGTTGCGCGGGGTTAAATGGTCCATTTTACCCACATTTTGAACAATTGAAATATAAAAAAATTGAGTTGTGATGATAAAACACACGCTTTGGTAGTATTTTTTGCTAATTTATATTTTGTTTGTGTTTTTATTCCTTATTTGTCCATTTGAACGTGATTATGAACAATTAATACCAAAATTTTACCAAAGTGTGTTTTGTCACCACAACTCAATTGTTTCATTTTAAAATTGTTCAAAATGTCTGTTTAATAGAGAATTTTACCCCAAATGACATAAAATTGCACTTCAAAAAGAAATATTTGGTTCAAAATAACGGTAAAAACGACAAGTTTTGTGTCAAATTGTTAATTACCATAATTTCGATCAAAATAATTAATTTTAAGGTGCAATTGTTTGTGTTTTGAGGTACAATTTTCCATTTTCCCATTATTTTGTTAAAATTTTGGTACATATCGTTCAAAATGACGTTCAAATGGACAAAGAATGAACAAAAACACAAAAAAAATATTAATTAGCAAAAATACTACTAGAACGTGTGTTTTGTCACCTCAAATAAATTTTTTGATATTAAAATTGATCAAAATGTGAATAAAAACACACAATTTTACCCCACGCAATATGAAAATGCACGTAAAAATTTAAAATTTGGTTCAAAATAACGGTAAATACACAAGTTTTCACAAAACTCGACGGTTTTACCGTTATTTCAAACAAAATATTAAATTTTTACGTGATATATTATGTTGCGCTGGGTTGAATGGTCCATTTTGCCCACATTTTGGACAATTAAAATATAAAAAAATTGAGTTGTGGTGATAAAACACACGCTTTGGTAGTAATTTAGTAGTAATTTTTGCTTATTTAAATTTGTTTTGTGTTTTTATTCATTATTTGTCCATTTGAACGTCATTTGGAACAATAAATACCAAAATTCTACCAAAATGTGTTTTATCACCACAACTCAATTATTCCATATTGAAACTGTTCAAAATGTCGGTCAAACGGAGAATTTAAGCCCAAATGACATTAAACTGCCCTTAAAAATTAAATATTTCGTACAAAATAACACAAAATATTAATATTTATTAACAAAAATTACTACAAAAGCGTGTGTTTTGTCACCACAATTCAATTTTTTTATAATAAAATTGTTCAAAATTTGAGTAAAATGCACAATTTAACCTCACGCAATATACACATGCACGAAAAATTTAAAATTTGGTTCGAAATAATATATATATTTACAGAAAACTTGTCTGTTTTACCGTTTTTTTGAACAAAATATTAGATTTTAAAGTGCATTTTTGTGTTGCGCGGTGTAAATGGTCCACGAGACCCACATTTTGGACACTTAAAATATAAAAAATTGAGTTGTGGTGATACACACGCGGTGATAAACACACGCGTTGGTAGTAATTTTTGCTAATCAATTTTTTTTTTGTGTTTTTATTCATTATTTGTCCATTTGAACGTAATTTTTTACAATTAATACCAAAATTCTACCAAAGTGTGTTTTATCACCACAACTCAATTGTTTCATTTTAAAATTGTTCAAAATGTCGGTTAAATGGAGATTTTCACCCCAAATGACATTAAATTGCACATAAAAATTAAATATTTGGTTCAAAATAACACGCAAAAAAATATTAATTAGCAGAAATTACTACTTAATCGTGTGTTTTGTCACCACAATTCATTTTTTTTATATTTCAATTGTTTAAATTGTGGGTGAAATGCAAAATACAACCTCACGCAAAATAAAAATGCACGCAAAACTTAAAAATTTGGTTCGAAATAACGGTAAATACACAATTTTACAAAAAAGTTGACTGTTTGACCGTTATTTTGAACCAAATATTATATGTTTTCATGCATTTTAATGTTTCTCGTGGTTGAATGGGTCATTAAACTCACATTTTGGACAATTGAAACATAAAAAAATTGAGTTGTGATGATAAAACACACGCTTTGGTAGTAATTTTGGTTTATTATATTTTTTTGTGTTTTTATTCATTATTTGTCCATTTGAACGTCATTTTAAACAATAAATACAAAAATTCTACCAAAGTAAATTTTATCACCACAACTGAATTGTTTCATATTTAAATTGTTCAAAATGTCGGTTTAATGGAGAATTTTACCCCAAATGACATTAAATTGAACTTAAAAATTAATTATTCGGTTCAAAATAACGGTTAAAACCACTTGTTTTGTGTCAACTTGTCTATTTACCGTTATTACAATTAAAATTTTTAATTTTAAGGTGCAATTATATGTCATTTGGGGTGAAATTTTCCATTTACCCATTATTTTGTTAAGACTTTGGTACATGTCGTTCAAAATGACGTTCAAATGGACAAAAAATTAACAAAAACACAAAACAAATTTAAAGTAGCAAAAGTTACTACTTAAGCGTGTGTTTTGTCACCTCAAATAAGTTTTTTGATACTAAAATTGTTTAAAATGTGGGAAAAATGCACAATTTAAACCCATGCAATTAAAAAATGCACGTCAAAATTTAAAATTTGGTTCGAAATAACGGTAAATAGACAAGTTTACACAAAACTTGTCTGTTTGACAAGTTTAAACAAAACTTGACCCACATTTTGGACAATAAAAATATAAAAAAATTGAGTTGTGGTGATAAAACATACGCTTTGGTAGTAATTTTTGCTAATCTATATTTTTTTTGTGTTTTTATTCATTATTTGTCCATCTGAACGTAATTCTTTACAATTGATACCAAAATTCTACCAAAGTGTGTTTTATCACCACAACTCAATAGTTTCATTTTAAAATGGTTCAAAATGTCGGTCAAATCAAGAATTCTAGTCCAAATGACATTAAATTGCACTTAAAAAAGAAATATAAGGTTCAAAATACCACAAAAAAAAATATTAATTAGGTAAAATTACTACTTAATCGTGTGTTTTGTCACCACAATTCAATCTTTTTATATTAAATTTGTTCAAAATGTGGGTAAAATGCCCAATTAAACCCCACACAATATGAAAGGCATGTACAAATTTCAAATTTGTTTCGAAATAACGGTAAATACACACTATAACACCAAACTTGTCAGTTTTACCGTTTTTTCGAACAAATTATTAAATTTCGACATGCATTTTTAAGTTGCGTTTGGTTAATGGCCCATTTTGCCCACAATTTGGACAATTTGAAATAAAAAAAAAATTGAGTTCTTATTATAAAACACACGCTTTGGAAGTAATTTCTGCTAATTTATTATTTTTTGTGTTTTTATTCATTATTTGTCCATTTGAACGTCATTTTGAAAAATTAATACCAAAATTCTACCAAAGTGTGTTTTATCACCACCACTCAATTGTTTCATATTGAAATTGTTCAAAATGTAGGTTCAATGGAGAATTTCCCCCCAAATGACATTAAATTGCCCTTAAAAATAAAATATTTGGTTCAAAACAACACAAAAAAAAGTATTTGTAAGCAAAAATTACTACCAAAGCGTGTGTTTTGTCACCACAATTTAATCAAATGCACAATTTAACCCCACGCAATATAAATGCACGTTTAAATTTAAAATTTGGTTCGAAATAACGGTAAATAGACAATTTAACACAAAACTTGTCTGTTTTACCGTTATTTCGAACAAAATATTAAATTTTGACGTGCATTTTTATGTTGCGCGGGGTAAAAAGTCCATAAGACCCACATTGTGGACAATTGAAATATAAAAAAATTGAGTTGTGGTGATAAAACACACGCTTTGGTAGTAATTTTTCCTAATTTTAATTTTTTTTGTGTTTTTATTCATTATTTGTCCATTTGAACGTCATTTGGAACAATTTATACCAAAATATACCAAAGTGTGTTTTATCACCACAACTCAATTGTTTTATTCAAAAATTGTTCAAAATGTCGGTCAAATGGAGAATTTCAGCCCAAATGACAGTAAATTGCACCTAAAAATTAAATATTTGGTACAAAATAACACAAAAAATATCTATAAATTAGCAAAAATTACTACCAAAGCGTGTGTTTTGTCACCACAATTCAATTTTTTTAAATTGCATCGTTCCAAATTTGGGTAAAATGCACAATTAAACCTCACGCAATATACAAATGCACGAAAAATTTAAAATCTGGTAGGAAATAACGATAAATAGACAAGTTTACACAAAACATGTCGGTTTTACCGTTATTTCGAACCAAATATTAAATTTTAACGTGCATTTTAATGTTGAATGGGGTTATATTGTCCATCTTTCCAAATTTTGAACAATTGGAATACACACAAAAAGAGTTGTGGTGATAAAACACACGCTTTGGTTGTAATTTTTGCTAATTTATAAATTTTTTGTATTTTTTATTCATTATTGAATAAAAAATTTTACGTCATTCATATTTGATTGTCTTTTTGAATAATTTATATTTAAAGTCTACCAAAGTTAATTTTATCACCACAACTCAATTGTTTCATATCTTAATTGTTCAAAATGTCGGTGAAATGTATAATTTAACCCCAAATGACATAAAATTGCACTTTAAAATTAAATATTTGGTTCAAAATAACGGTAAAAACGACAAGTTTTGTGTCAACTTGTCTATTTACCGTAATTTCGTTCAAAATATTGAAATTTAAGGTGCAATTTTATGTCATTTGGGGTGCAATTCTCCATTTACCCATTATTTTGTTAAGATTTTGGTACATATCGTTCAAAACGATGTTCAAATGGACAAAGAATGAACAAAAACACAAAAAAAATATTAATTAGCAAAAATTACTACTTAAGCGTTTGTTTTGTGTCCTCAAATAAATTTTTTGATATTAAAATTGTTCAAAATGTGGGTAATCCACAAGTTAACCCCATGCAATATAAAAATGCACATCAAAATTCCAAATTTGTTTCAAAATAACGGTAAATACACAAGTTTTCACTAAACTTGTCTGTTTGACGGTTATTTCGAACCAAATATTAAATTTTGACTTGCAGTTTTATGTTGCGCGGGGTTAAATGGTCCATTTAACCCACATTTTGGACAATTTAAATATACACGTTTTTGTAGTGTTTCTTGCTAATGTTTACTTTTTTTGTGTTTTTGTTCATTATTTGTCCATTTGAACGTCATTTTGAACAATAAATACCAAAATTTTACCAAAGTGTGTTTCATCACCACAACTCAATTGTTTCATATTGAAACTGTTCAAAATGTCGGTCAAATCAAGAATTTTAGCCCAAAATGATATTAACTTGCACTGAAAAATTTAATGTTTGGTATAAAATAAAACAAAAAATAAATATAAATTAGCAAAAATTACTTTCAAAGCGTGTGTTTTGTCACCACAATTCAATTTTTTTATATTGAAATTGTCCAAATTTGAGTAAAATGCACAATCTAACCTCACGCAATAAACACACGCACGAAAAATTTTAAATTTGGTTCGAAGTAACGGTAAATAGACAATTTTACTCAAACTTAATCTGTTTTACCGTTTTTTCGAACACAATATTAGATTTTAGCGTGCATTTTAATGGTTAAATGGTCCATTTTACCCACATTTTGATCAATTGAAATATAACAAAATTGAGTTGTGATGATAAAACACACGCTTTGGAAGTAATTATTGCTGATTTAAATTTTTTTTGTGTTTTTATTCATTATTTCTCCATTTAAACGTCATTTGAACAATTAATACCAAAATTTTACCAAAGTTTGTTTTGTCACCACATCTCAATTGTTTCATTTTGAAATTGTTCAAAATGTCGGTTAAATAGAGAAACGAACCCCAAATTACATTTTATTGCACTTGAAAAAGAAATATTTGGTTCAAAATAACACAAAAAAAAATATTAATAAGCAAAAATTACTACTTAATCCTGTGTTTTGTCACCACAATTCAATCTTTATATATAAAAATTTTTCAAACTGTATGTAAAATGCACAATTGAACCACATGCAATATGAAAAGGCACGTTTTTATCTAAAATTTGTTTCGAAATAACGGTAAATACACAATTTTACACAAAATTTGTCTGTTTTACCGTTTTTTCGAACAAAATATTAAATTTTTACGTGCATTTTAAAGTTGCGCGGGGATAATGGCCCATTTTATTTTACTCACATTTTGGACACTTGAAATTTTTAAAAAATTGAGTTCTGGTGATAAAACACACGCTTAGGTAGTAATTTCTGCTAATTTATATTTTTCTTCTGTTTTTATTCATTATTTCTTCATTTGAACGTTATTTTGAACAATTATTACCAAAATTCTACCAAAGTGTGTTTTGTCACCACAACTCAATTGTTTCATATTAAAATTGTTCAAAGTGTCGGTTAAATGGAGAGATTCACCCCAAATGACTTTGAACTACACTTACAAATGAAATATTTGAATCAAAACAACACAAAAAAAAACATTAATAAGCAAAAACTACTACCACAGCGTGTGTTTTGTCACCACCATTTAATCCTTATAAATTTTAATTGTTTAAAATGTGGGTAAAATGCACAATTTAACCCCACGCATAAATCAAAATGCACGGAAAAATTAAAAATTTGGTTCGAAATAATGGCAAATAAACAAGTTTACACAAAACTTGTCTGTTTTACCGTTATTACCGTTGCGCGGGGTAAATGGTCTATTTTACTCACATTTTGGACACTAAAAAAAGAACAAAATTGAGGTGTGTTGATAAAACACACGCTTTGGTAGTAATTTTTGGTAATTAATATATTTTTTTGTGTTTTTATTCATTATTTGTCCATTTGAACCTCATTTTGAACAATTAATACCTTAATTATACCGAAGTTAATTTTATCACCACAACTCAATTGTTTTATATTTAAATTGTTCAAAATGTCGGTTAAATGAGTGAAGTTCATTTTTATGTTGCGTGAAGTTATATTGTCCATTTTACTTAAATTTTGTACAATTTAAATATAAAAAAACTAGATTTGTGGTGATAAAACACATTCTTTGGTAGAAGGTTTTGCTAAATTATATTATTTTTGTATTTTATTTCATTATTTGTCCATTTTAACTTCATTTTTTACAATTAATATCAAAATTCTACCAAAGTTATTTTTATCACCAGAATTCAATTTTTCATATTAAAATTTTTCAAAATGTCGGTTTTATGTACAGCTTTACCCCAAATGATTTTAAATTGCACTTTAAAATTAAATATTTGGTTCAAAACAACCGTTTAAACGAATAGTTTTGTGTCAACTTGTTTATTTACCGTTTTTTCGATTAGAATATTTAACTTTGAAGTGCAATTTTATGTCATTTTGGGTAAAATTATCCATTTACTCATTATTTTGTAAAGATTTTGGTACATATCGTTCAAAATAACATTCAAATGGACAAATAATGAACAAAAACACAAAAAAAATATTAATTAGCAAAAATTAGAAATTAAGCGTGTGTTTTGTTACCTCTACTCCAATTTTTGATATTTAAATTGTCCCAAATGTGGGTTAAATGCGGAATTTAATTCCACGCAGTATAAAAATGCACGTCAAAATTTAAAATTTGGTTTGAAATAACCGTAAATAGACAAGTTAACACATAACTAGTCTGTTTTACCGTTATCTTTGAACAAATTATTAGTTTTTTATGTGCATTTTTATGTTGCGCGGGGTTAAATGGTCCATTTTAACTACATTTTTGACAATTGAAATATAAAAAAATTGAGTTGTGGTGATAAAACACAGGCTTTGGTAGTAATTTTTGCAAATTTATATTTTGTTTGTACTTTTTTTTCATTATTTGTCCATTTGAACGTCATTTTGAACAATGAATACCAAAATTCTACCAAAATGGGTTTTATCACCTCAACTCAATTTTTTAATATTTAAATGGTCCAAAATGTCGGTAAAATGGAGAATTTTAAACATTAAATTGCACTTAAAAATAAAATATTTGGTTCAAAATAACGGATGGAACGACAAGTTTTGTGTCAAATTGTCTATTTACTGTTTTTTTGATTAAAATATTTCATTTTGGAATTCATGATGAAATTCTCCATTCACCCATTTGTTAAGATTTTGGTACATGTCATTCAAAATGAGGTTCATATGGACAAATAATGAACAAAAACACAAAAAAAAATTAATTTGCAAAAAGTTTTTCCAAAGCGTGTGTTTTGTCACTACAATGCAATTTTTAGATATTTAAATTGTTTAAAATGTGGATAAAATGCACAATTCAACCTCACGCAACATTAAACTGCATTTAAAAATTGGAATATTTGGTTCGAAATAACGGTAAATAGACAAGTTTAAGCAAAATTTGTCTGTTTTACCGTTATTTAGAACAAAATAATAAATTTTTACGTGCATTTTTATGATAAGTTGGGTTAAATGGTCCATGTTACCTACATAACATGAAAAATTGAAACAAACATTGGACACATTGGACAATTGAAATATAAAAAAATTGAGTTGTGGTGATAAAACACACGCTTTGGTAGTAATTTTTGCTAATTTATTTTTTTGTGTTTTTGTTCATTATTTGTCCATTTGAACGTCATTTTGAACAAATAATACAAAAATTCTACCAAAGTGTGATTTATCACCACAACTCAATTGTTATATAATTAATTTTTTTTTAAAATGTCGGTTAAATGGATAATTTCACCTCAAATGAGATTTTATTGCACTTAAAAATTAAATATTTGGATCAAAATAACACAAAAAAATATAAATAAGCAAAAGTTACTACCAAAGCGTGTGTTTTGTCACCAAAATTCAATTTTTTTATTTTAATAACGGTAAATAGACAAGTTGTTAATGATTTTGATTTAATGATCAAAACCATTTTCATAAAGATCGAAGGCTACTGTATTGCCCAGCTCAGTCTGGTGGAGGTTGGTTGATCGATTTCGTGGGATTTTAATAGTTCACACTTCGATCCATTGAAATAATAATAATAATAAACATATGTCTGTTTGTTTGAATGAACTGAATTATTAATATTTAATACACTTTTACCACGACTTACACGTCCATAGCCCCTCACGACTTTTCTTATTAAACTTTCATACTAATAAACAAAAAATGCATTATTCGGGCGAATGCCAAAATAAAAAAAAAGTTGAAAGGAAGTATCGTATAATATTAAGAAAAATTCGATTTAATATATTCTTTATATAAAACATTTGTTAATCTATTAATGCAAATAAAATTAAACTTAAAAACTACACACACTTAACTTTATGACACCAATAACCAAAATAAACTTATATTAGATATATAAAAAAAAAACTTAAATACTAAGGTGCCTCTTTAATAATTATTATATCAGAATAATGTTGGGCGCCTTCGGGTGTCCTCACTAGGAACGTTTCTCAAAAATTTTGCTGCATACCAATCGATTATTCCGGATATTTATTATTATAAATTTATTTTTACTCCACGATATTTTAAGTTTTATAAATATTTATATTTTTTTTTTTATAATTAAATGTTTAATTAATTTTATTTTTGAAAAGTTTTTTATTATTATAACTATAAGTTTTATCAATTATTATGAAATTGAATTTTTCTTTTAATTTTTATCTTTACGCCTCAAGTTGTTCTCGTCTTGACGGTCCAAATCCAAAGAGATCGAATCCTATTCGATGTCCAAAAATGTGCATTTTTTTCCTTTTGTTTGAATTTTACATCAGCTGATTACCCACAATCAATGCATTTTTATTATTATTTTTTTTATGATACCTGTATACTATTACCAATACAGTTTATTTTACGACCAACAAGGGTGCACACCGATGTCGTATCATTAAATTTATAATTTCGAAAACCAAAGAAAAGTGATTTTAATCAAAATCATTTGAAACGAATTGTGATTCATCACAGTCACGGGGACGTACTCACGAAACCCTGAAAGTCTCATACCCGGGCAAAATAAAAACCTAATTGTTATCAAATAATCTTAAATATTAATCAAAACTATGTGGTTATATATCTAGCGTGATAAACTCCAATGCTCTTCCCGTCTCTTTCGAGCTCGTATGCTACTTTTCCAATCCTCTTTACAATTGTGGCATCAATAAACTTGCGAGCTTATTTGCCGGAAAACTTCTTTGAAGCATTACTTTGCGTGTAGTTTTTAACAAATACGTTTTGCCCAACGGTAAATTCACGGTGAGCACTTCTAAGATTGTATGTGTGTGCTGATCTTTTATATCCTTTTTTTATGTGTAAGGGAATAAGCCCTCGACATTTATTCATGCGATCAGCTTTATATTGAGGCGAGATGTCTCGTTCACCAATTAGGTTTAGTTCGCGAAGAAGACGGTATTCCGTTGCATGCGATATAAGGTGCTGACCTAATAAAATGAAGTGCGGCGAAAATTTAGTTGAATTATGGATAGCATTGCGAAGTGCATGACCAATTTCTGGCAGATGACTGTCCCAATTGTGGCAATCCTCACCGATATAGGCTCGCATTGCGGCTAAAATAGGCCGATTCACACGCTCAGATATGATTTACCCCATATTTATCAAATATTTAATGAAATGAATCTTTTTATTGTACTTTTTTCTACCTTTTATTTTATTATATATTTGTTAATTAATAATTTAGACAACATAATATTTTGGTCTATCAGACCATTATGAAATGTATTAAAAACACAGAAACTAGAATAAAAATAAATTAAATTTAAATAAATAGAAACATGGAAAAAATTATGACTAGAACTACTATAAGTATCACTTACTATTAAAATCTCGAATTTTGTTATATTTAATTTGAACAATAATTATCCATACTGGAAATTTATTTATTTTAATTTAAATAAGTTATTTAAAAAACAAAAACGTTTTTTATACTAGACAAGTCAATGTTTCGTCGGACATAAAAATAATAAAAATTATACAAAAAGTTATGCTTACAAAAAACTTATTGGGAAATTTAACCAAAATAAAACATAGAATTCACATATAAATTATATTCACTTAAGCCAAAAAAATCATCAATAATTTCCAACAAGAACATTTTAAACTAATATAACAGTTCATGTGAATGTAATATGACCCTAATACTAATTACTTAAAACCCGTAAATCAAAAATTATTGTCAAATTGATAAAAACAAAAAACAGGGAAAACACCTTTTTTGGTTAATAAATATATTTTTATTTTGACAATCAAAAATATTGGATTATTCTTAAAAATTGTGTTTACTGAACGTTTTTGTAAAGGGCATCTAAAATAAACTTATATGTGGGGTTAATATTCTATGTATCTGTCTTAAAATTAATGTTGTTGTTGTTATTGAGTATATGGAAGCATTCCAAATACAGCCTATTTTTATATGTTTTTTCTATGTTAAAAATATAAGTGTCATTGAAGTTTGGTGTATGTCTGATAAAGTGAGTGTTTTGGGCCAAAGCTGAAGTGTTCTTGTTTAATCGTTTGTCGCTTTTATGTTTTTGTATTCTACTTTTTTATGAATTTGAAGTTTGGCCTTTGTATGTTTTTTCGCATGAACAGGGTATTGAATATACAACATGAGTATGTTGATCATGAGGAATATTGTCTTTCAATTTTGAAAATTTATCTTCCAATTTATTTTTAATTTTAAAAAAAACTCTATTAGCGCCCATTGACTTTAAAATTTTTTTAAGGTTAATAGATTAAGTTAAAATATACGTTAGTATTGCGTTGAATGATTGTGCTTGATTAAAGTTTTCAGAATTGATACTATTGGTTGGTATCAGATTGTCTAGTTTATAAGCTATATCTCTTCTCATTTTTTTAACTAGATGGTTTGGATAGTTATTTTTCTTTAGATACTGTTCAATCAATGTTGTATTTTTAATTCTATATGAATGGTCGCTCAAGGTCAAAACTCGTTAAATAAAACTTCTTGCAACATTTAATTTCATATATTTGGGAAGGCATGAATTATTGTTAAATATACGTTCAGATGATGTCGGTTTCGCAAACCAATTGGTAACAATATGGTTTTCGTTTTTAATTAATATTAGGTTCAAGTAATTCAATTTATTATCAGCTTCTTTTTCGACTGTGAACTTCAAATTTTGTTCAAATGACTCTAAAAAGGTTTTAAATGTATTGATTTCGGACTCAGGGATTATCAGTAGAATGTCATCGATATATTTTAAAATAAAGGTTGGTTGATAAGTACTCAACGATAGTGCATATTTGAATAAATTTTCCATAACGATGTCAGCAAGTATGGGAGACAAAGGGTTACCCATGGCTAACCCTGATAGCTGTATATAAAATTCGTTATAAATTCGAATGAAAAATAATTATTTTTGGTAAGTATTATTTTCAGCAAATCTATAAAATCGTTTTTTCTTATATGGTTACATGGTTTGATTTCTATCCATCGTTCATTAATAATGTCTTAAATTTTATTGATCGGTATATTTGTGAATAAGCTTACAACATCGAAAGAAACTAGTTTATCATGTTCAGTGCTTCTAATGTCTTTAATTTGTGATTTAACATCATAAGAGTTTTTTACATTAAACGGACTTTCAAAGGTAAGATCATTTAAAATGGAAACTAAATGTTTGGAAATGAGGTAAGTTAATGCGTTTATATTTGACACTATAGGTCTTAATGAAATTCCTGGTTTATGTAGTTTCGGTAGCCCATACATGCGAGGTGTTATTGGAAAATTATTTTTAATATTATTATAAATTTGTTCTGTGATCTGTCCAGTCATGTGTAGTGATATTATTTTATATTCTAATTCGCTGTGACTTCGTGGAATTTTTGATATTTTTTTACAAATTGTTTCATTTGATAAAAGTTCGTTCATTTTATTAACATTATCATTTTTATACATGATAACAGATTTTTTACTTTAATCATTATTTAGAATAATTATATTTGTAATGTTGTTAATGAAATTTTTAAAAGATTTAATTGCTGTGATGAAAGATTTTTCTAGTGTTGTTGGCTGTTTATTACTCTTAAAAAAATTTAGGACTTCCACTAACATATTAAATCTGTGTGCATGTTGTAGTTCAATATCGGTAACAGTTTTTAATGAATATTCTAACATTTCCAAAATGATAAGAGATATAGCTTATAAACTAGACAATCTGATACCAACAAATAGTGTCGATTCTGAAAACATTAATCAAGCACAATCATTCAACGCAATACTAACGTATGTTCTAACTTTATCTATTAACCTTAAAAAAATTCTTAAGTCAATGGGCGCTAAAAGAGTTTCTTTTAAAATTAAAAATAAATTGGAAGATAAATTTTCAAAATTGAAAGACAAAATACCACATGATGAACATACTCATGTTGTTTATTCAATACCCTGTTTGTTCAAATAATTTTCACACAACGCGCTGTTGCGATATTTCATCGCTCTAGCCTTGATTTTCGTTTTCTGTGTTTAACTAGCAGGCTTGTGGCAGAATAATGTTTTTATCCGCACAGCGCGCACATTAAAGAAACCAATTTAAATAAATCGTGTTGCAACAAAATTTTTTTATTAAAAATTCCATAAATACAACATTTTGGTGCCGAAACCCGGGAGCTAGTATTGTCACACATTAATTGAAGTTTTAATTAATTATAGGCGTGAAATTGTAGCGGTGTTAGACGAAATCATCAGGTATATCTGGTAAGATTTTAAGAATGGCGGTGTACGTGCAAAATGTTTATGATAAAATTGGAATTGTTATTTGTACGTGTAATGTTGTAAATTTGTGGTGAAGTGATTCATTATTACTGGTTTATTATTGTGAAATATATTACTCACATTGTGAAATGCATGAAATTATTTGGATAAATTCCACGAGGCATGCACTGCTGGAATGTTCAACCGCATTGTTATTGCACTGAACGTTTCATAAGGCACCGTCCATTTTTTTCTTTTGTAACCGCTAGGTACATTACCTGCAGTTAATTAATAATTGTTTTGGTTTTTGTATAGTTGCTAACTACGTGGTGATTGCGTCGATTACTTGATACATCACCTGCAATATTACAATTATGGTTGTATATTTGCTATAACCATGCGGTGATGGCTTCGATTACTAGATACATCACCTGCAATATTACAATTATGGTTGTATATTTGCTTACCATGCGGTGATGGCGTCGATTACTAGATACGTTACCTGCAGTTAATTAATAATTGTTCTGGTCTTTGTATAGTTGCCAACTACGTGGTGATGGCGTCGATTACTAGATGCATCACCTGCAATATTACAATTAGGGTTATATATTTGCTATAACCATGCGCTTATGGCGTCGATTACTAGATACATTACCTGCAAATATTCTATAATTGTTTTTTTTGCATATTGTTCCTATACACGGTGATGGCGCCGATTACCAGATACATCACTTGCAACTATTTGAAGTTAAAAATAATATTAATATTATAATAATTTTCACATCTTCGGGCATGGCCAGTAGTACTATTTGGAATCTGACCGGGTCTGCATTATAACAGGGTAGCCAAATGAAGGGTAGCGCTAAAATCAAGGGGCTGGTGAAAGAACGAACCATAGCCATTAAACTTATTAACCGACTCAACATTAAATGTCAATCACCGGAAGGTCAATCATGGAACGAGGCGATCATCGACATGCAAAAATCAGCCCTCGAACGTCACTGGGCTCTGTTTCAAAACAAACAGTTGGAAATAGCTGAGTCACCTAACCTCACTGAAGGCAGGCGCACTCGTAATGAGGAGGGTGCTCTAAGAATGGCGACCTTGTACCACAATACTAAGTAAAGGTTAGCTGCATTCATGAATATTGCCAAGCCTAATCATAATCGGACAGTACCAAAGGTGTCCGAAATCAAGCTACCTAAATACGATGGTAGCTATACGGGTTGGACATCGTGGCGCGCCCAAGTCGTTTGTAAAATTTTGAACACCGAACTACCAGCTGATTCGAAAATCGATCTGCTTATGTCGGCATTGATTGGCGAAGCCAAGTCTTGCGCTGCTGAAACCGAGCATCGGGATGAAGACGAGTTGGATCGTATTTGGAGGAAACTAGAAGATACCTACGACACCCTATTCAAATTGTGACGGCTCATATCAATGCGATTCTGGACATTCCAGCCATGTAATTTTGCCAATCAGATCGTCTACGTTCAATCATTGATACCATTGAGAAAGAATTAAGGGCGTTAAATCGGTTTGATTGTAATACCGACGCTTGGAGTCCATTTATGGCAGTGTTTATCTTGCGTAAACTGGACAAATCGACCAGGGCTGCATGGTAAATGGACCATGATCCCGTGGCTCCACCGTCACTTCGGGATTTGCTACCATTCCTCGAACGCCGTATTCCAGCGATACAAAATTTAAAGGCCAATCAAGTGCCAAAAGCCAGTCAAAATAACCGAAATAATATCGAGCAACTAAATGAGAATCGTCGAGTTAGTGAGAAGAAATGAGAATCGTCGAATAGTTGCTAACTACGTGGTGATTGCGTCGATTACTTGATACATCACCTGCAATATTACAATTATGGTTGTATATTTGCTATAACCATGCGGTGATGGCTTCGATTACTAGATACATCACCTGCAATATTACAATTATGGTTGTATATTTGCTTACCATGCGGTGATGGCGTCGATTACTAGATACGTTACCTGCAGTTAATTAATAATTGTTCTGGTCTTTGTATAGTTGCCAACTACGTGGTGATGGCGTCGATTACTAGATGCATCACCTGCAATATTACAATTAGGGTTATATATTTGCTATAACCATGCGCTTATGGCGTCGATTACTAGATACATTACCTGCAAATATTCTATAATTGTTTTTTTTGCATATTGTTCCTATACACGGTGATGGCGCCGATTACCAGATACATCACTTGCAACTATTTGAAGTTAAAAATAATATTAATATTATAATAATTTTCACATCTTCGGGCATGGCCAGTAGTACTATTTGGAATCTGACCGGGTCTGCATTATAACAGGGTAGCCAAATGAAGGGTAGCGCTAAAATCAAGGGGCTGGTGAAAGAACGAACCATAGCCATTAAACTTATTAACCGACTCAACATTAAATGTCAATCACCGGAAGGTCAATCATGGAACGAGGCGATCATCGACATGCAAAAATCAGCCCTCGAACGTCACTGGGCTCTGTTTCAAAACAAACAGTTGGAAATAGCTGAGTCACCTAACCTCACTGAAGGCAGGCGCACTCGTAATGAGGAGGGTGCTCTAAGAATGGCGACCTTGTACCACAATACTAAGTAAAGGTTAGCTGCATTCATGAATATTGCCAAGCCTAATCATAATCGGACAGTACCAAAGGTGTCCGAAATCAAGCTACCTAAATACGATGGTAGCTATACGGGTTGGACATCGTGGCGCGCCCAAGTCGTTTGTAAAATTTTGAACACCGAACTACCAGCTGATTCGAAAATCGATCTGCTTATGTCGGCATTGATTGGCGAAGCCAAGTCTTGCGCTGCTGAAACCGAGCATCGGGATGAGGACGAGTTGGATCGTATTTGGAGGAAACTAGAAGATACCTACGACACCCTATTCAAATTGTGACGGCTCATATCAATGCGATTCTGGACATTCCAGCCATGTAATTTTGCCAATCAGATCGTCTACGTTCAATCATTGATACCATTGAGAAAGAATTAAGGGCGTTAAATCGGTTTGATTGTAATACCGACGCTTGGAGTCCATTTATGGCAGTGTTTATCTTGCGTAAACTGGACAAATCGACCAGGGCTGCATGGTAAATGGACCATGATCCCGTGGCTCCACCGTCACTTCGGGATTTGCTACCATTCCTCGAACGCCGTATTCCAGCGATACAAAATTTAAAGGCCAATCAAGTGCCAAAAGCCAGTCAAAATAACCGAAATAATATCGAGCAACTAAATGAGAATCGCAACAAGCGCTATGCTTCTGATTTTCATGATAATCAATCCAAACGCTCAAAAACGGATAGGGATAGATCAAACAACCAACAATCATCAAACTCATTCGCAAGTAATAAGAAAGTGAATACTTGTGTATACTGCAACGGAAATCATCCTACGTGGAATTGGGAGAAACTAGCTAAATTAGAATACACGGAGCGACTGAATAAAATTAAAGATATGAATGTATGCAATTCTTGTCTATCGAATCAGCATTCACAAAATGAATGTACGTGGAAAGGGTGCAAAGGATGTGACTATGCTAAACACAATCGCATGAATTGTTCTAAATATCCTGTGATGCGAGTAAATTATATCAAAAATAACCGTTATAACGAGGTTCATAAATGACGAGGTAGCAGAAATCAACGTTCATCGTATCATATCAGCGCTGAGAATCCAATTCCATCTGCAATTATGCAGGCAAACCAAAAAGCGATAGATGAACAATCCAATCACGACGATGTTCTAGCAATAATTGGCACGGCATTGTGTAGATTACAACAAACGAACGCGACAACTGGGAATGTTCGCGTACTTTGTGACCCGGGATCACAGATAAATTTGATAGCACTAGAATGTGTTCAAATAAGGAAACTCGTTCAGAAACTATGTAAAATTATGATTTCAACCATTGGTAACTCAGGGCCGATGAAATCATTGGGCATGGTGGACTGCGTGTTGCTTCATCGCCATGACCCATCAACTACAATGCCGGTACGTTTCGTCATTGTCAAAAAGATAACAGGTGTAAATCCACAGGAAGGATTTAAGTGTTCACTGACTAGTCAACTTTGTGAGGATAGACTCGCTGATCCAACATTTTCTGCACCTGGTCATGTTGATGCCTTAGTTGGTGTATCCACTTAAAAAAATTTAATTGTGGTGAAAAACACACGCTTTGGTAGTAATTTTTGCTTATTAATATTTATTTTTTGTGTAATTTTGGATTAGTTTTTTAATTTTAAAGTGCAAGTTAATGTCTTTGGGCTGAAATTCTCCATTTGACCGACATTTTGAACAATTTTAAAATGAAACAATTGAGTTGTGGTGATAAAATCACTTTGGTAGAATTTTGGTATTAATTGATCAAAATGACGTTCAAATGGACAAATAAAGCATAAAAACACAACAAAACAAAATATAAATTACCAAAAATTACTACCAAAGCGTGTGTTTTATCACCACAACTCAATTTTTTAATATTTCGATTGTCCAATGGTTCAAAACAACACAAAACAAATATTAATAAGCAAAAATAACTACTTAATCGTGTGTTTTGTCACCACAATTAAATTTTTATATGTAAATTGTTCAAATGTGGTGTTACATTCACAATTTAACCCCACGCAATATATAAAAGCACGTAAAAATTTAAAATTTTGTTCGTAATAACGGTTAATAGACAAGTTTTCACAAATTTGGTCTATTTTACCGTTATTTCGAACAAAATATTAAATTTTTACGTGCATTTTGATGTTGCGCGTTGTTGAATGGTCCATTTTACCCACATTTTGGACAATTGAAATATAAAAAAATTGAGTTCTGGTGATAAAACACACGCTTTGGTAGTAATTTTTGCTAATTTCTATTTTTTTGTGTTTTTATTCATTATTTGTCCTTTTGAACGTCATTTTGAACAATTAATACCAAAATTCTACCAAAGTGTGTTTTATCATCCCGACTGAATTGTTTCATCTTGAATATGTTCTTTTTGTCGGTTAAATCGAGAATTTCGACCCATATGACATTCAATTGAACTTAAAAATTTAATATTTGGTTCAAAATAACACAAAAAAAAATAATCAAAAGCAAAAATTTATACCAAAGCGTGTGTTTTGTCACCACAATTCATTTTTTTTATATTGAAATTGTTTAAAATTTGAGTAAAATGCACAATCTAACCTCACGCAATTAACACACGCACGTAAAATTTTAAATTTGGTTCGAAATAGCGGTAAAACAGACGAGTTTTGTATTTAATTGTGGTGATAAAACACACGCTTTGGTAGTAATTTTTGCTAATTTATATTTTTGGTTATGTTTTTGTTCATTATTTGTCCATTTGATCGTCATTTTAAACAATTAATACCAAAATTCTACCAAAAATTGTTTTATCACCACAACTAAATTGTTTCATATTCAAATTGTTCAAAATGTCGTTAAAATGGAGAATTTCACCCCAAATGACATTAAACTGGCCTTAAAAATTAAATATTTGGTTCAAAACAACACAAAAAAAATATAAATAAGCAAAAATTACGACCAAAGCGTGTGTTTTGTCACCTCAAATCAATTTTTTGATAGTAAAATGGTTCAAAATGTGGATTAAATGGACTTTATAACCCCAAGCAATATGTAAGTGCACGTAAAAATTTAATATTTTGTTCGTTATATCGGTAAAACAGACCAGTTTTGTATTTACTTGTCTATTTATCGTTTATTGGAATAAACCAAAATAGAATTGTGGTGATAAAACACACGTTTTGGTATAAATCTTTGCTAATTAATATTTTTGGTTATGTTTGTATTCATTATTTGTCCATTTGATCGTCATTTTGAACAATTAATACCAAAATTCTACCAAAGTGTGTTTTATCACCACAACTCAATTGTTTCATATTCAAGTTGTTCAAAATGTCGGTTTAATAGATAATTTTACCCCAAATGACATTAAAATGCCCTTAAAAATGAAATATTTGGTTCAAAACAAAACAAAAAAAAACATTAAAAAGCAAAAATTACTTCCACAGCGTGTGTTTTGTCACCACAATTTAATTCTTATATATTTTAATTGTTTAAAATGTTGGTTAAATCCACAATTCAACCCCACGCAATATAAAAATGCACGCAAAATTTAAAATTTGGTTCGAAATAACGGTAAATACACAAGTTTACACTAAATTTGTCTGTTTTACCATTATTTCGATCAGACTTTAAATTTTTACGTGCATTTTGATGTTGCGCGGGGTTAAATGGTCCATTTTACCCACATTTTGGACAATAAAAATATAAAAAAATTGAGTTGTGGTGATAAAACACACGCTGTGGTAGTAATTTTGGCTAATTTTCATTTTTTATGCGTTATTATTCATTATTTGTCCATTTGAACGTCATTTGGAACCATTAATACCAAAACTCTACCAAAGTGTGTTTTATCAACACAATTCAATTTTTTCATAGTGAAATTGTTCAAAATGTCGGTCAAATGGAGACTTTTAGCCCAAATGACATTCAGTTGCACTTTAAAATTGAATATTTGGTAAAAAATAACACAAAAAATAAATATTTATTAGCAATAACTACTACCAAACGTGTGTTTTGTCACCACAACTCAATTTTTTGATATTGAAATTGTTCAAAATTTGAGTAAAATGCACAATTTAACCTCACGCAATATACTAATGCACGAAAAATTTTAATTTGGTTCGAAATAACGGTTAATAGACCAGTTTACACAAATTTGGTCTGTTTTACCGTTATTTCGAACTAAATATTAGATTTTTACGTGCATTTTGATGTTGCGTGGGGTTTAATGGTCAATTTAACCCACCTTTTGAACAATTGAAATATAAAAAAATTGAGTTATGATGATAAAACACACGCTTTGGTAGAAATTATTTTTAATTTATATTTTATTTGTGTTTTTATTCCTTTTTTTTCCATTTGAACAACATGAACAATTAATACCAAAATTCTACCAAAGTGTGTTTTGTCACCACATCTCAATTGTTCCATATTGAAATTGTTCAACATGTGGGTAAAATGCACAATTTAACCCCACGGATTATAAAAATGCACGCAAAAATTAAAAATTTGGTTCGAAATAACGGTCAAATACACAATGTTACACAAAATGTGACTGTTTAACCGTTATTTCGAACCAAATATTATATGTTTACATGCATTGTAATGTTTCTCGTGGTTGAATGGTTCATTTAACCCACATTTTGGACAATTGCAATATAAAAAAACACAAAAAAAATATTCATTAGCACAAATTACTACCACAGCGTGTGTTTTGTCACCACACTTCATTTTTTTTATATTGAAATTGTTCAATATTTGAGTAAAATGCACAATCTAACCTAACGCAATTTACACACGCACGAAATTTTTTAAATTTGGTTCGAAATAACGGTAAATAGACAATTTTACTCAAACCTTGTCTGTTTTACCGTTATTTCGAACACAATATTAGATTTTTACGTGCATTTTTATGTTGCGCGGGGTTTAATGGTCCATTTTACCGACATTTTGGACAATTGAAATATAAAAAAATTGAGTTGTGATGATGAAACACACGCTTTGGTAGTAATTTTGGCTTAATTATATTTTTTTTGTGTTTTTATTCCTTATTTGTCCATTTGAACAACATGAACAATTAATACCAAAATTCTACCAAAGTGTGTTTTGACACCACATCTCAATTGTTCCATATTGAAATTGTTCAAAATGTCGGTTAAGTAGAGAATTTCACCCCAAATGACATTAAATTGCACTTAAAAAAGAAATGTAAGGTTCATAATACCACAAAAAAAATATTAATTAGCAAAATCTACTACTAAATCGGATGTTTTGTCACCACAATTCAATCTTTTTATATTAAAATTGTTCAAAATGTGGGTAAAATGCAAAATTAAACCCCACACAATATGAAAAGACACGTACAAATTTCAAATTTGTTTCAAAATAACGGTAAATACACAATTTTACATCAAACTTGTCTGGTTTACCGTTTTTTCGAACAAAATATTAAATTTTGACGTGCATTTTAAAGTTGCGTTGGGTTAATGGCCCATTTTGCCCACATTTTGGACAATTGAAATATAAATAAATTGAGTTCTTATGATAAAACACGCGCTTTGGTAGTAATTTCTGCCTATTTATTATTTTTTGTGTTTATATTCATAATTTGTCCATTTGAACGTCATTTTGAACAATTAATACCAAAATTCTACCAAAGTGTGTTTTATCACCACAACTCAATTGTTTCATATTTAAATTGTTCAAAATGTCGGTTTAATGGAGAATTTCACCCCAAATGACATTCAATTGCCCTTAAAAATTAAATATTTGGTTCAAAACAACATAAAAAAGACATGTTTAAGCAAAAATTACTACCAAAGCGTGTTTTGTCACCACAATTCAATCAAATGCACAATTTAACCCCACGCAATATAAATGCACGCAAAAATTTAAAATTTGGTTCGAAATATCGGTAAATAAACAAATTTACACAAAACTTGTATGTTTTACCGTTATTTTGAACAAAATGCTAAACTTTTACGTGCATTTTTATGTTTCGCGGGGTAAATAGTCCATAAGACCCACATTGTGACCAATTGAAATATAAAAAAATTGAGTTGTGGTGATAAAACACACGCTTTGGTAGAACTTTTGGCTAATTATATTTTTAATTGTGTTTTTATTCATTATTTGTCCATTTGAACGTCATTTTAAACAATAAATACCAAAATTCTACCAAAGTTAATTTTATCACCTTAACTCAATTGTTTCATAATAAAATTGTTCAAAATGTCGGTAAAATAGAGAATTTCACCCCAAATGACATTAAATTGAACTGCAAAATTAAATATTCGGTTCAAAATAACGGTAAAAACGACTTAATTTGTGTAAACTTGTCTATTTACCGTTATTTTGATTAAAATATTTAATTTTAAGGTGCAATTTTATGTCAATTGTAGTAAAATTCTCTATTTTTCCATTATTTTGTAAAGATTTTGGTACATATCGTTCAAAATGACGATATGCAATTTGATGTCAGTTGTGGTAAAATTCTCTATTTTACCATTATTTTGTTAAGATTTTGGTACATATCGTTCAAAATAACGTTCAAATGGACAAATAATGAACAAAAACTTTTTGATATTGAAATTGTTCAAAATTTGAGTAAAATGCACAATTTAACCTCACGCAATATACTAATGCACGAAAATTTTTAATTTGGTTCGAAATAACGGTTAATAGACCAGTTTACACAAATTTGGTCTGTTTTACCGTTATTTCGAACTAAATATTAGATTTTTACGTGCATTTTGATGTTGCGTGGGGTTTAATGGTCAATTTAACCCACCTTTTGAACAATTGAAATATAAAAAAATTGAGTTATGATGATAAAACACACGCTTTGGTAGAAATTATTTTTAATTTATATTTTATTTGTGTTTTTATTCCTTTTTTTTCCATTTGAACAACATGAACAATTAATACCAAAATTCTACCAAAGTGTGTTTTGTCACCACATCTCAATTGTTCCATATTGAAATTGTTCAACATGTGGGTAAAATGCACAATTTAACCCCACGGATTATAAAAATGCACGCAAAAATTAAAAATTTGGTTCGAAATAACGGTCAAATACACAATGTTACACAAAATGTGACTGTTTAACCGTTATTTCGAACCAAATATTATATGTTTACATGCATTGTAATGTTTCTCGTGGTTGAATGGTTCATTTAACCCACATTTTGGACAATTGCAATATAAAAAAACACAAAAAAAATATTCATTAGCACAAATTACTACCACAGCGTGTGTTTTGTCACCACACTTCATTTTTTTTATATTGAAATTGTTCAATATTTGAGTAAAATGCACAATCTAACCTAACGCAATTTACACACGCACGAAATTTTTTAAATTTGGTTCGAAATAACGGTAAATAGACAATTTTACTCAAACCTTGTCTGTTTTACCGTTATTTCGAACACAATATTAGATTTTTACGTGCATTTTTATGTTGCGCGGGGTTTAATGGTCCATTTTACCGACATTTTGGACAATTGAAATATAAAAAAATTGAGTTGTGATGATGAAACACACGCTTTGGTAGTAATTTTGGCTTAATTATATTTTTTTTGTGTTTTTATTCCTTATTTGTCCATTTGAACAACATGAACAATTAATACCAAAATTCTACCAAAGTGTGTTTTGACACCACATCTCAATTGTTCCATATTGAAATTGTTCAAAATGTCGGTTAAGTAGAGAATTTCACCCCAAATGACATTAAATTGCACTTAAAAAAGAAATGTAAGGTTCATAATACCACAAAAAAAATATTAATTAGCAAAATCTACTACTAAATCGGATGTTTTGTCACCACAATTCAATCTTTTTATATTAAAATTGTTCAAAATGTGGGTAAAATGCAAAATTAAACCCCACACAATATGAAAAGACACGTACAAATTTCAAATTTGTTTCAAAATAACGGTAAATACACAATTTTACATCAAACTTGTCTGGTTTACCGTTTTTTCGAACAAAATATTAAATTTTGACGTGCATTTTAAAGTTGCGTTGGGTTAATGGCCCATTTTGCCCACATTTTGGACAATTGAAATATAAATAAATTGAGTTCTTATGATAAAACACGCGCTTTGGTAGTAATTTCTGCCTATTTATTATTTTTTGTGTTTATATTCATAATTTGTCCATTTGAACGTCATTTTGAACAATTAATACCAAAATTCTACCAAAGTGTGTTTTATCACCACAACTCAATTGTTTCATATTTAAATTGTTCAAAATGTCGGTTTAATGGAGAATTTCACCCCAAATGACATTCAATTGCCCTTAAAAATTAAATATTTGGTTCAAAACAACATAAAAAAGACATGTTTAAGCAAAAATTACTACCAAAGCGTGTTTTGTCACCACAATTCAATCAAATGCACAATTTAACCCCACGCAATATAAATGCACGCAAAATTTAAAATTTGGTTCGAAATATCGGTAAATAAACAAATTTACACAAAACTTGTATGTTTTACCGTTATTTTGAACAAAATGCTAAACTTTTACGTGCATTTTTATGTTTCGCGGGGTAAATATTCCATAAGACCCACATTGTGACCAATTGAAATATAAAAAAATTGAGTTGTGGTGATAAAACACACGCTTTGGTAGAACTTTTGGCTAATTATATTTTTAATTGTGTTTTTATTCATTATTTGTCCATTTGAACGTCATTTTAAACAATAAATACCAAAATTCTACCAAAGTTAATTTTATCACCTTAACTCAATTGTTTCATAATAAAATTGTTCAAAATGTCGGTAAAATAGAGAATTTCACCCCAAATGACATTAAATTGAACTGCAAAATTAAATATTCGGTTCAAAATAACGGTAAAAACGGCTTAATTTGTGTAAACTTGTCTATTTACCGTTATTTTGATTAAAATATTTAATTTTAAGGTGCAATTTTATGTCAATTGTAGTAAAATTCTCTATTTTTCCATTATTTTGTAAAGATTTTGGTACATATCGTTCAAAATGACGATATGCAATTTGATGTCAGTTGTGGTAAAATTCTCTATTTTACCATTATTTTGTTAAGATTTTGGTACATATCGTTCAAAATAACGTTCAAATGGACAAATAATGAACAAAAACACAAAAAAATAATAATTAGCAAAAATACTACTAAAGCGTGTGTTTTGTCACCACAACTCAATTTTTTGATATTTAAATTGTTCAAAATGTGGGAAAAATGCACAATTTTACCCCACGCAATATAAAAATGCACGTTTAAATTTAAAATTTGGTTCAAAATAACGGTAAATAGACAAGTTTACACAAAATTTGTTTGTTTTACCGAAAGTTCGAACCCAATATTTAATTTTTACGTGCATTTTAATGTTGCGTTGTGTAATATTGTCCATCTTTTCAAAATTTTGAACAATTGGAATACACACAAAAAGAGTTGTGGTCATTAAACACACGCTTTGGTAGTAATTTTTGCTAATTTATAAATTTTTTGTATTTTAAATTAATTTTTAATAAAAATTTTAACGTCATTCATATTTGAATGTCATTTTGAATAATTAATACTTAAATTCTACCAAAGTTAATTTTATCACCACAACTCAATTGTTTTATATCTTAATTGTTCAAAATTTCGGTAAAATGGAAAATTTCACCCCAAATATTTGGTTCAAAATAACGATAAAAACGACAAGTTTTGTGTCAATTTGTTTATTTACCGTAATTTCGATCAAAATATTACATTTTGAGGTTTAATTTGTTGTCATTTGGGGTGAAATTCTCCATTTACCCATTATTTTGTTAAGATTTTGGTACATATCGTTCAAAATGACGTTCAAATGGACAAAGAATGAGCAAAACACAAAAAAATATTAATTAGCAAAAAATAACTTCGTAAGCGTTTGTTGTCACCTCAAATTAATTTTTTGATATTAAAATTGTTCAAAATGTGGGAAAAATGAACAATTAAACCCCATGCAATTAAAAAATGCACGTCAAAATATTAAATTTGGTTCGAAATAACGGTAAATACACAAGTTTACACAAAACTTGTCTGTTTTACGGTTATTTCGAACAAAATATTAAATTTTTACGTGCATTATGTTGCGCGGGGTTAATGGTCCATTTTACTCACATTTTGGACAATAAAAATATAAAAGAATTGAGTTGTGGTGATGAAACACACGCTTTGGTAGTAATTTTTGCTAATCTATATTTTTTTTGTGTTTTTATTCATTATTTGTCCATTTGAACGTAATTTTTTACAATTAATACCAAAATTCTACCAAAGTGTGTTTTATCACCACAAGTCAATTGTTTCATTTTAAAATTGTTCAAAATGTCGGTCAAATCAAGAATTTTAGCCCAAATGACATTAAATTGCACTTAAAAATTAAATTTTTGGTACAAAATAACACAAAAAAAATATTCATTAAGAAAAATTACTACCACAGCGTGTGTTTTGTCACCTCAATTCAATTTTTTTATATTGAAATTGTTCAAAATTTGAGTAAAATGCACAATCTAACCTAATGCAATTAACACACGCACGAAATTTTTTAAATTTGGTTCGAAATAACGGTAAATAGACAATTTTACTCAAACCTTGTCTGTTTTACCGTTATTTCGAACACAATATTAGATTTTTACGTGCATTTTTATGTTGCGCGGGGTTTAATGGTCCATTTTACCGACATTTTGAACAATTGAAATATAAAAAAATTGAGTTGTGATGATGAAACACACGCTTTGGTAGTAATTTTGGCTTAATTATATTTTTTTTGTGTTTTTATTCCTTATTTGTCCATTTGAACAACATGAACAATTAATACCAAAATTCTACCAAAGTGTGTTTTGACACCACATCTCAATTGTTCCATATTGAAATTGTTCAAAATGTCGGTTAAGTAGAGAATTTCACCCCAAATGACATTAAATTGCACTTAAAAAAGAAATTTAAGGTTCATAATACCACAAAAAAAATATTAATTAGCAAAATCTACTACTAAATCGGATGTTTTGTCACCACAATTCAATCTTTTTATATTAAAAATTGTTCAAAATGTGGGTAAAATGCACAATTAACCCCCAACAATATGAAAAGTCACGTATAAATTTCAAATTTGTTTCAAAATAACGGTAAATACACAATTTTACATCAAACTTGTCTGGTTTACCGTTTTTTCGAACAAAATATTAAATTTTGACGTGCATTTTAAAGTTGCGTTGGGTTAATGGCCCATTTTGCCCACATTTTGGACAATTGAAATATAAATAAATTGAGTTCTTATGATAAAACACGCGCTTTGGTAGTAATTTCTGCCTATTTATTATTTTTTGTGTTTATATTCATAATTTGTCCATTTGAACGTCATTTTGAACAATTAATACCAAAATTCTACCAAAGTGTGTTTTATCACCACAACTCAATTGTTTCATATTGAAATTGTTCAAAATGTCGGTTTAATGGAGAATTTCACCCCAAATGACATTCAATTGCCCTTAAAAATTAAATATTTGGTTCAAAACAACATAAAAAAAGACATGTTTAAGCAAAAATTACTACCAAAGCGTGTTTTGTCACCACAATTCAATCAAATGCACAATTTAACCCCACGCAATATAAATGCACGCAAAAAGTTAAAATTTGGTTCGAAATATCGGTTAATAGACAAATTTACACAAAACTTGTATGTTTTACCGTTATTTCGAACAAAATGCTAAATTTTTACGTGCATTTTTATGTTTCGCGGGTAAATAGTCCATAAGACCCACATTGTGACCAATTGAAATATAAAAAAATTAAATTGTGGTGATAAAACACACGCTTTGGTAGAACTTTTGGCTAATTATATTTTTTATTGTGTTTTTATTCATTATTTGTCCATTTGAACGTCATTTTAAACAATAAATACCAAAATTCTACCAAAGTTAATTTTATCACCTTAACTCAATTGTTTCATAATAAAATTGTTCAAACTGTCGGTAAAATAGAGAATTTCACCCCAAATGACATTAAATTGAACTGAAAAATTAAATATTCGGTTCAAAATAACGGTAAAAACGACTTAATTTGTGTAAACTTGTCTATTTACCGTTATTTTGATTAAAATATTTAATTTTAAGGTGCAATTTTATGTCAATTGTAGTAAAATTCTCTATTTTTCCATTATTTTGTAAAGATTTTGGTACATATCGTTCAAAATGACGATATGAAATTTGATGTCATTTGTGGTTAAAATTCTCTATTTTACCATTATTTTGTTAAGATTTTGGTACATATCGTTCAAAATGACGTTCAAATAGACAAATAATGAACAAAAACACCAAAAAATAATAATTAGCAAAAATACTACTAAAGCGTGTGTTTTGTCACCACAACTCAATTTTTTGATATTTAAATTGTTCAAAATGTGGGAAAAATGCACAATTTAATCCCACGCAATATAAAAATGCACGTTTAAATTTAAAATTTGGTTCAAAATAACGGTAAATAGACCAGTTTACACAAAATTTGTCTTTTTTACCGATAGTTCGAACAAAATATTAAATTTTAACGTGCATTTCTACTTTGCGCGGGGTTAAATGGTCCATTTTACCCACATTGTGGACACTTGAAATATGAAAAAATTGAGTTGTGATGAAAAACACACGCTTTGGTACTAATTTTTGCTAATTTAATTTTTTTGTTTTTTTTATTCATTATTTGTCCATTTGAACGTCATTTGGAACAATTTATACCAAAATTCTACCAAAGTGTGTTAAATCACCACAACTCAATTGTTTTATTCAAAAATTGTTCAAAATGTCGGTCAAATGGAGAATTTCAACCCAAATGACATTAAATTGCACTTAAAAAATTAAATATTTGGTACAAAATAACACAAAAAATATATATAAAATTAGCAAAAATTACTACCAAAGCGTGTGTTTTGTCACAACAATTCAATTTTTTTAAATTGAAATGTTCAAAATTTGGGTAAAATGCACAATTTAACCTCACGCAATATACAAATGCACGAAAAATTTAAAATCTGGTAGAAAATAACGATAAATAGACAAGTTTATTCAAAACTTGTCGGTTTTACCGTTATTTCGAACCAAATATTTAATTTTTACGTGCATTTTAATGTTGCGTTGGGTAATATTGTCCATCTTTTCAAAATTTTGAACAATTGAAATACACACAAAAAGAGTTGTGGTGATAAAACACACGCTTTGGTAGTAATTTTTGCTAATGTATAATTTTTTTGAATTTTTTATTCATTTTTGAATAAAAATTTTAACGTCATTCATATTTGATTGTCATTTTGAATAATTTATACTTAAATTCTACCAAACCCTTGCGCGGTTTAAATGGTCCATTTTACCCACATTTTGGACAATTGAAATATAAAACCATTTAGGTGTGGTGATAAAACACACGCTTTGGTAGTTATTTTTGCTAATTTATATATTTTTTTTGTGTTTTTATTCATTTTTTGTCCATTGAACCTCATTTTGAACAATTAATACCAAATTTCTACCAAAGTTACTTTTACCACCACAACTCAATTGTTTCATATTTAAATTGTTCAAAATGTCGGTAAAATGGAGAATTTCACCCTAAATGACATTAAATTGAACTTAAATATTAAAATATTCGGTTCAAAATAACGGTAAAAACGACAAGTTTTCTGTCATCTTGTCTATTTACCGTTATCTCGATTAAAATATTAAATTTTAAGGTGCAATTCTAAGTCATTTGGGGTGAAACTCTCCATTTACCCATTATTTTGTTAAGATTTTGGTAGAAATCGTTCAAATGACGTTCAAATGGACAAATAATGAACAAAAACACAAAAAATATTAATAAGCAAAAATACAAGCGTGTGTTTTGTCGCCACAACTCCATTTTTTGACATGTGAATTGTTCAAAATGTGGGCAAAATGCACAATTTTACCCCACGCAATATACACATGCACGTCAACATATAAAATTTGGTTCGAAAAAACGGTAAATAGACAAGTTTTCTCAAAACTTGTCTGTTTTACCGTTATTTCGAACAAAATATTAAATATCTACGTACATTTTAAAGTTGAACGGTGTTTAGTTGTCCATTTTACCCACATTTTGGACAATTGACATATAAAAAAATTGAGTTGTGGTGATAAAACACACGCTTTAGTAGTATTTTTGCTAATTTATATTTTTTTTTGTGTTTTGTTCATTATTTGTCCATTTGAACGTCATTTTGAACAATTAATACAAAAATTCTACAGAAGTGTGTTTTATCATCTCAACTCAATTGTTTAATTTTGAAATTGTTCAAAATGTCGGTTAAATGGAGAATTCCACCCCAAAAGATATTAAACTGCCCTTAAAAATTAAAAAGTTTGTACAAATAACACAAAATAATTAATAATAAGAAGGAATTTCTACCAAAGCGTGTGTTTTGTCACCACAATTCAATTTTTTTATTTTAAAAAAGTTCAAAATTTTGGTAAAATGCACAATTAAACCCCACGCAATATGAAAATGCACGTAACAATTTTAAATTTGGTTTGAAATAACGGTAAATAGACAATTTTACTCAAACCTTGTCTGTTTTTTCGTTATTTCAAACAAAATATTAAATTTTTACGTGCATTTTTATGTTGCGCGGGGTTCAATGGTCCATTTTACCCACATTTTGTAAAATTGAAATATAAAAAAATTGAGTTGTGATGATAAAACACACGCTTTGGTAATAAATATTGCTAATTTATATTTTTTTTTGTGTTTTTATTTCTTTTTTGCCCATTTGAACGTCATTTTGAACAATTAATACCAAAATTCTTCCAAAGTGTGTTATATCAACACATCTCAATTATTTCATATTGAAATTGTTCAAAATGTCGGTAAAATAGAGAGTTTTACCCCAAATGACATTAAATTGCACTAAAAAAGAAATATTTGGTTCAAAATAACACAAAAAAAATATAAATAAGCAAAAATTACTACCAAAGCGTGTGTTTTGTCACCTCAAATCAATTTTTTGATATTAAAATTGTTCAAAATGTGGGTTTAATGGACTTAATAACCCCAAGCAATATGTAAGTGCTCGTAAAAATTTAATATTTTGTTCGAAATACGGGTAAAACAGACCAGTTTTGTATAAACTTGTCTATTAATTGTTAATTGGAATAAACAAAAATAGAATTGTGGTGATAAAACACTCGCTTTTGGTATAAATCTTTGCTAATTAATATTTTTGGTTATGTTTGTATTCATTATTTGTCCATTTGATCGTCATTTTGAACAATTAATACCAAAATTCTACCAAATTGTGTTTTTATCACCACAACTCAATTGTTTCATATTCAAATTGTTCAAATTGTCGGTTAAATGGAGAATTTTACCCCAAATGACATTAAACTGGCCTTAAAATGAAATATTTGGTTCAAAACATCACAAAAAAAACATTAAAAAGCAAAAATTACTTCCACAGCGTGTGTTTTGTCACCACAATGTTAATTCTTATATATTTTAATTGTTCTGAATGTGGGTTAAATCCACAATTCAACCCCACGCAATATAATAATGCACGCAAAAATTTAAAATTTGGTTCGAAATAACGGTAAATACACAAGTTTACACTAAACTTGTCTGTTTTATCGTTATTTCGATCAAATTTTAAATTTTTACGATTATTTTTATATTGCGCGGGGTTAAATGGTCCATTTTCCCACATTTTGGACAACAAAAATATAAAAAATTGAGTTGTGGTGATAAAACACACGCTGTGGTAGGAATTTTTGCTAGTTTTTATTTTTTATGCGTTTTTATTCATTATTTGTCCATTTAACCGTCATTTGGAACAATTAATACCAAAACTCTACCAAAGTGTGTTTTATCAACACAATTTAATTTTTTCATATTGAAATGGTTCAAAATGTTGGTCAAAAGAGAAGTTTAGCCCAAATGACATTAAATTGCACTTAAAAATTAAATATTTGGTAAAAAATAACACAAAAAATAAATATTTATCAGCAAAAATTACTACCAAAGCGTGTGTTTTGTCACCACAATTCAATTTTTTGATATTGAAATTGTTCAAAATTTGGGTAAAATGCACAATCTAACCTCACGCAATATACAAATGCACGAAAATTTGTTAATTTGGTTCGTAATAACGGTTAATAGATAAGTTTACAGAAATTTGGTCTGTTTTACCGTTATTTCGAACTTAATATTAAATTTGTTCGTGCATTTTGATGTTGCGCGGGGTTAAATGGTCCATTTTACCCACATTTTGAACAATTGAAATATAAAAAAATTGGAGTTGTGATGATAAAACACACGCTTTGGTAGTATTTTTTGCTAATTTATATTTTGTTTGTGTTTTCATTCCTTATTTGTCCATTTGAACGTGATTATGAACAATTAATACCAAAATTTTACCAAAGTGTGTTTTGTCACCACAACTTAATTGTTTCATATTTTAATTGTTCAAAATGTCTGTTAAATAGAGAATTTTACCCCAAATGACATAAAATTGCACTTCAAAAAAAAAATATTTGGTTCAAAATAACGGTAAAAACGACAAGTTTTGTGTCAAATTGTCTATTTACCGTAATTTCGATCAAAATATTTAATTTTTAGGTGCAATTGTTTTTGATTTGGGATACAATTTTCCATTTACCCATTATTTTGTTAAAGTTTTGAAACATATCGTTCAAAATGACGTTCAAATGGACAAAGAATGAACAAAAACACAAAAAAAATATTAATTAGCAAAAATACTACAAGAACGTGTGTTTTGTCACCTCAAATAAATTTTTTGATATAAAAATTGATCAAAATGTGAATAAAAACACACAATTTAACCCACGCAATATAAAAATGCACGTAAAAATTTAAAATTTGGTTCAAAATAACGGTAAATACACAAGTTTTCAGAAAACTCGACGGTTTTACCGTTATTTCGAACAAAATATTAAATTTTTACGTGATATATTATGTTGCGCGGGGTTAAATGGTCCATTTTACCCACATTTTGGACAATTAAAATATAAAAAAATTGAGTTGTGGTGATAAAACACACGCTTTGGTAGTAATTTTTCCTTATTTAAATTTGTTTTGTGTTTTTATTCATTATTTGTCTATTTGAACGTCATTTGGAACAATAAATGCCAAAATTCTACCAAAATGTGTTTTATCACCACAACTCAATTGTTCCATATTGAAACTGTTCAAAATGTCGGTCAAACGGAGAATTTAAGCCCAAATGACATTTAACTGCCCTTAAAAATTAAATATTTGGTACAAAATAACACAAAAAATTAATATTTATTAACAAAAATTACTACCAAAGCGTGTGTTTTGTCACCACAATTCAATTTTTTTATAATAAAATTGTTCAAAATTTGAGTAAAATGCACAATTTAACCTCACGCAATATACACATGCACGAAAAATTTTAAATTTGGTTCGAAATAACGGTAAATACACAAGTTTACACAAAACTTGTCTGTTTTACCGTTTTTTCGAACAAAATATTAGATTTTTAACGAGACCTACATTTTGGACACTAAAAATATAAAAAATTGAGTTGTGGTGATAAAACACACGCGTTGGTAGTAATTTATGCTAATCTATTTTTTTTTTGTGTTTTTATTCATTATTTGTCCATTTGAACGTAATTTTTTACAATTAATACCAAAATTCTACCAAAGTGTGTTTTATCACCACAACTCAATTGTTTCATTTTAAAATTGTTCAAAATGTCGGTTAAATGGAGAATTTCACCCCAAATGACATTAAATTGCACATAAAAATTAAATATTTGGTTCAAAATAACACGAAAAAAATATTAATTAGCAGAAATAACTACTTTATCGTGTGTTTTGTCACCACAATTCAATCTTTTTATATTTCAATTGTTAAAATTGTGGGTTAAATGCACAATACAACCCCACGCAATATAAAAATGCACGCAAAAATTAAAAATTTGGTTCGAAATAACGGTAAATACACAATTTTACACAAAAGTTGACTGTTTTACCGTTATTTCGAACCAAATATTATATGTTTACATGCATTTTAATGTTTCTCGTGGTTGAATGGGTCATTAAACTCACATTTTGGACAATTGAAATATAAAAAAATTGAGTTGTGATGATAAAACACACGCTTTAGTAGTAATTTTGGTTTATTATATTTTTTTGTGTTTTTATTCATTATTTGTCCATTTGAACGTCATTTTAAACAATAAATACAAAAATTCTACCAAAGTTAATTTTATCACCACAACTGAATTGTTTCATATTAAAATTGTTCAAAATGTCGGTTTAATGGAGAATTTTATCCCAAATGACATTAAATTGAACTTAAAAATTAATTATTCGGTTCAAAATAATAGTCAAAACCACTAGTTTTGTGTCAACTTGTCTATTTACCGTTATTTCAATTAAAATTTTTAATTTTAAGGTGCAATTTTATGTCATTTGGGGTAAAATTCTCCATTTACCCATTATTTTGTTAAGATTTTGGTACATATCGTTCAAAATGACGTTCAAATGGACAAAAAATGAACAAAAACACAAAACAAATTTAAAATAGCAAAAATTACTACTTAAGCGTGTGTTTTGTCACCTCAAATAAGTTTTTTGATACTAAAATGGTTCAAAATGTGGGAAAAATGCACAATTTAACCCCATGCAATTAAAAGATGCACGTCAAAATTTAAAATTTGGTTTGAAATAACGGTAAATAGACAAGTTTACACAAAACTTGTCTGTTAGACAAGTTTACACAAAACTTGACCCACATTTTGAACAATTGAAATATAAAAAAATTGAGTTGTGGTGATAAAACATCCGCTTTGGTAGTAATTTTTGCTTATCTATATTTTTTTTGTGTTTTTATTCATTATTTGTCCATCTGAACGTAATTTTTTACAATTAATACCAAAATTCTACCAAAGTGTGTTTTATCACCACAACTCAATTGTTTCATTTTAAAATTGTTCAAAATGTCGGTCAAATCAAGAATTCTAGCAAAAATGACATTAAATTGCACTTAAAAATTTAATATTTGGTATAAAATAACACAAAAAAAATGTTAATTAGCAAAAATTACTTCCACAGCGTGTGTTTTGTCACCACAATTTTTTATATTGATTTTATATTGAATATTTTATATTGAAATTGTTCAAAATTTGAGTAAAATGCACAACCTAACCTCACGCAACAAACACACGCACGAAAAATTTTAAATTTGGTTCGAAATAACGGTTAAAAGACAAGTTCTTAGAAATTTGGTCTGTTAAACCGTTATTTCGAACACAATATTAGATTTGAAGGTGCACTTTTATGTTGCGCGGGGTTAAATGGTCCATTTTACCTACATTTTGAACAATTGAAATATAAAAGAATTGAGTTGTGATGATGCAACACACGTTTTGGTAGTTATTATTTTTAATTTATATTTTTTTTGTGTTTTTATTCCTTTGTGGTCCATTTGAACGTCATTTTGGACAATTAATACCAAAATTCTACCAAAGTGTGTTTTGTCACCACATCTCAATTGCTCCATATTAAAATTGTTCAAAATGTCGGTCAAATGGAGAATTTTAGTCCAAATGACATTAAATTGCACTTAAAAAAGAAATATTAGGTTCAAAATAACACAAAAAAAATATTAATTAGGTAAAATTACTACTTAATCGTGTGTTTTGTCACCACAATTCAATCTTTTTATATTAAATTTGTTTAAAATGTGGGTAAAATGCCCAATTAAACCCCACACAATATGCAAGGCATGTACAAATTTCAAATTTGCTTCGAAATAACGGTAAATACACAATTTAACACCAAACTTGTCAGTTTTACCGTTTTTTCGAACAAAATATTTAATTTTGACATTCATTTTTAAGTTGCGTTTGGTTAATGGCCCATTTTGCCCACATTTTGGACAGTTGAAATATAAAAAAATTGAGTTCTTATTTTAAAACACACGCTTTGGTAGTAATTTCTGCTAATTTATTATTTTTTGTGTTTTTATTCATTAGTTGTCCATTTGAGCGTCATTTTGAAAAATTAATACCAAAATTCTACCAAAGTGTGTTTTATCACCACAACTCAATTGTTTCATATTCAAATTGTTCAAAATGTCGGTTTAATGGAGAATTTCACCCTGAATGACATTAAATTGCCCTTAAAAATAAAATATTTGGTTCAAAACAACACAAAAAAAAGTATTTGTAAGCAAAAATTACTACCAAAGCGTGTGTTTTGTCACCACAATTCAATCAAATGCCTAATTTAACCCCACGCAATATAAATGCACGTTTAAATTTAAAATTTGGTTCGCAATAACGGTTAATACACAATTTTACACCAAACTTGTCTGTTTTACCGTTATTTCGAACAAAATATTAAATTTTGACGTGCATTTTTATGTTGGGCGTGGTAAATAGTCCATAAGACCCACATTGTGGACAATTAAAATATAAAAAAATTGAGTTGTGGTGATAAAACACACGCTTTGGTAGTAATTTTTGCTAATTTTAATTTTTTTTGTGTTTTTATTCATTATTTGTCCATTTGAACGTCATTTGGAACAATTTATACCAAAATATACCAAAGTGTGTTTTATCACCACAACTCAATTGTTTTATTCAAAAATTGTTCAAAATGTCGGTCAAATGGAGAATTTCAGCCCAAATCTCATTTAATTGCACTTAAAAATTAAATATTTGGTACAAAATAACACAAAAAATATATAAAAATTAGCAAAAATTACTACCAAAGCGTATGTCGGATTTTCCGTTATTTTGAACCAAATATTAAATTTTAACGTGCATTTTAATGTTGCATGGGGTTATATTGTCCATCTCTTCAAATTTTGAACAATTGGAATACACACAAAAAGAGTTGTGGTGATAAAACACACGCTTTGGTAGTAATTTTTGCTAATTTATAAATTTTTTGTATTTTTTATTCATTATTGAATAAAAATTTTAACGTCATTCATATTTGACTGTCTTTTTGAATCATTTATATTAAAATTCTACCAAAATTTATTTTATCACCACAACTCAATTGTTTTATATCTTAATTGTTCAAAATGTCAGTTAAATGGATAATTAAACCCCAAATGACATAAAATTGCACTTTAAAATTAAATATTTGGATCAAAATAACGGTAAAAACGACAAGTTTTGTGTCAACTTGTCTATTTACCGAAATTTCGTTCAAAATATTGAAATTTAAGGTGCAATTTTATGTCATTTGGGGTGAAATTCTCCATTAACCCATTATTTTGTTAAGATTTTGGTACATATCGTTCAAAACGACGTTCAAATGAACAAAGAATGATCAAAACACAAAACAAATATTAATTAGCAAAAATTACTACTTAAGCGTTTGTTTTGTGTCCTCAAATAAATTTTTTGATATTAAAATTGTTCAAAATGTGGGTAATCCACAATTTAACCCCATGCAATATAAAAATGCACGTCAAAATTTCAAATTTGTTTCAAAATAACGGTAAATACACAAGTTTTCACTAAACTTGTCTGTTTGACGGTTATTTCGAACAAAATAATAAATTTTGACTTGCATTTTTATGTTGCGCGGGGTTAATGGTCCATTTAACCCACATTTTGGACAATTTAAATATACACGTTTTTGTAGTGTTTTTTGCTAATGTATACTTTTTTTGTGTTTTTGTTCATTATTTGTCCATTTGAACGTCATTTTGAACAATAAATACCAAAATTTTACCAAAGTGTGTTTAATCACCACAACTCAATTGTCTCATATTGAAACTGTTCAAAATGTCGGTCAAATCAAGAATTTTAGCCCAAATGATATTAACTTGCACTGAAAAATTTAATGTTTGGTATAAAATTACACAAAAAATAAATATTTATAAGCAAAAATTACTTTCAAAGCGTGTGTTTTGTCACCACAATTCAATTTTTTTATATTGAAATTGTTCAAAATTTGAGTAAAATACACAATCTTACCTCACGCAATAAACACACGCACGAAAAATTTTAAATTTGGTTCGAAATAACGGTAAATAGACAATTTTACTCAAACTAAATCTGTTTTTCCGTTTTTTCGAACACAATATTAGATTTTAACGTGCATTTTAATGGTTAAATGGTCCATTTTACCCACATTTTGATCAATTGAAATATAACAAAATTGAGTTGTGATGATAAAACACACGCTTTGGAAGTAATTATTGCTGATTTAAATTTTTTTTGTGTTTTTATTCATTATTTCTCCATTTAAACGTCATTTGAACAATTAATACCAAAATTTTACCCAAGGTTTGTTTTGTCACCACATCTCAATTGTTTCATTTTGAAATTGTTCAAAATGTCGGTTAATAGAGAATTTAACCCCAAATTACATTTTATTGCACTTGAAAAGGAAATATTTGGTTCAAAATAACACAAAAAAAAATATTAATAAGCAAAAATTACTACTTAATCGTGTGTTTTGTCACCACAATTCAATCTTTATATATAAAAATTGTTCAAACTGTATGTAAAATGCACAATTGAACCACATGCAATATGAAAAGGCATGTTTTTATCTTAAATTTGTTTCGAAATAACGGTAAATACACAATTTTACACAAAAGTTGTCTGTTTTACCGTTTTTTCGAACAAAATATTAAATTTTGACGTGCATTTTAAAGTTGCGCGGGGATAATGGCCCATTTTACTCACATTTTGGACAATTGAAATTTTAAAAAAATTTAGTTTTGGTGATAAAACACACGCTTTGGTAGTAATTTCTGCTAATTTATATTTTTCTTCTGTTTTTATTCATTATTTCTTCATTTGAACGTTATTTTGAACAATTATTACCAAAATTCTACCAAAGTGTGTTTTGTCACCACAACTCAATTGTTTCATATTAAAATGGTTCAAAGTGTCGGTTAAATGGAGAGATTCACCCCAAATGACTTTGAACTGCACTCTCAAATGAAATATTTGGTTCAAAACAACACAAAAAAAAAACATTAATAAGCTAAAACTACTACCACAGCGTGTGTTTTGTCACCACCATTTAATCCTTATAAATTTTAATTGTTTAAAATGTGGGTAAAATGCACAATTTAACCCCACGCAAAAATTAAAATGCACGGAAAAATTTAAAATTTGGTTCGAAATAATGGCAAATAGACAAGTTTACACAAAACTTGTCTGTTTTACCGTTATTACTTCTGCGGTATATTTTTGCGCGGGGTAAATGGTCCATTTTACCCACATTTTGGACACTAAAAAAATAAAAAAATTGAGGTGTGTTGATAAAACACACGCTTTGGTAGTAATTTTTGCTAATTAATATATTTTTTTTGTGTTTTTATTCATTATTTGTCCATTTGAACCTCATTTTGAACAATTAATACCTTAATTATATTAAAGTTACTTTTATCACCACAACTCAATTGTTTTATATTTAAATTGATCAAAATGTCGGTTAAATGAGTGAAGTTCATTTTTATGTTGCGTGAAGTTATATTGTCCATTTTCTTAAATTTTGTACAATTTAAATATAAAAAAACTAGATTTGTGGTGATAAAACACATTCTTTGGTAGTATTTTTTGCTAAATTTTATTATTTTTGTATTTTATTTCATTATTTGTCCATTTCAACTTCATTTTTTACAATTAATATCAAAATTCTACCAAAGTTATTTTTATCACCAGAACTCAATTTTCTTCATATTAAAATTTTCAAATGTCGGTTTTATGTACAGCTTTACCCCAAATGATTTTAAATTGCACTTTAAAATTAAATATTTGGTTCAAAACAACCGTTAAAACGAATAGTTTATGTCAACTTGTTTATTTACCGTTTTTTCGATTAGAATATTTAACTTTGAAGTGCAATTTTATGTTATTTTGGGTAAAATTATCCATTTACCCATTAGTTTGTAAAGATTTTGGTACATATCGTTTAAAATAACATTCAAATGGACAAATAATGAACAAAAACACAAAAAAAATATTAATTAGCAAAAATTACAAATTAAGCGTGTGTTTTGTTACCGCTTCTCCAATTTTTGATATTTAAATTGTCCCAAATGTGGGTTAAATGCGGAATTTAATTCCACGCAGTATAAAAATGCACGTCAAAATTTAAAATTTGGTTTGAAATAACCGTAAATAGACAAGTTAACACATAACTTGTCTGTTTTACCGTTATTTTGAACAAAATATTAATTTTTTATGTGCATTTTTATGTTGCGCGGGGTTAAATGGTCCATTTTAACTACATTTTTGACAATTGAAATATAAAAAAATTGAGTTGTGGTGATAAAACACAGGCTTTGGTAGTAATTTTTGCAAATTTATATTTTGTTTGTACTTTTTTTTCATTATTTGTCCATTTGAACGTCATTTTGAACAATGAATACCAAAATTCTACCAAAATGGGTTTTATCACCTCAACTCAATTTTTTAATATTTAAATGGTCCAAAATGTCGGTAAAATGGAGAATTTTAGCCCAAATGACATTAAATTGCACTTAAAAATAAAATATTTGGTTCAAAATAACGGATGGAACGACAAGTTTTGTGTCAAATTGTCTATTTACTGTTTTTTTGATTAAAATATTTCATTTTGGAATTCATGATGAAATTCTCCATTCACCCATTTGTTAAGATTTTGGTACATGTCATTCAAAATGAGGTTCATATGGACAAATAATGAACAAAAACACAAAAAAAAAATTAATTTGGAAAAAGTTTTTCCAAATCGTGTGTTTTGTCACTACAATGCAATTTTTAGATATTTAAATTGTTTAAAATGTGGATAAAATGCACAATTCAACATCACGCAACATTAAACTGCATTTAAAAATTGGAATATTTGGTTCGAAATAACGGTAAATAGACAAGTTTAAGCAAAATTTGTCTGTTTTACCGTTATTTCGAACAAAATAATAAATTTTTACGTGCATTTTTATGATAAGTTGGGTTAAATGGTCCATGTTACCCACATTACATGAAAAATTGAAACATACATTGGACACATTGGACAATTGAAATATAAAAAAATTGAGTTGTGGTAATAAAACACACGCTTTGGTAGTAATTTTTGCTAATTTATTTTTTTGTGTTTTTGTTCATTATTTGTCCATTTGAACGTCATTTTGAACAAATAATACAAAAATTCTACCAAAGTGTGATTTATCACCACAACTCAATTGTTATATAATTAATTTTTTTTTAAAATGTCGGTTAAATGGATAATTTCACCTCAAACGACATTTTATTCCACTTAAAAATTAAATATTTGGATCAAAAAAACACAAAAAAATATAAATAAGCAAAAGTTACTACCAAAGCGTGTGTCTTGTCACCAAAATTCAATTATTTTATTTTAATAACGGTAAATAGACAAGTTGTTAATAATTTTGATTTAATGATCAAAACCATTTTCATAAAGATCGAAGGCTACTGTATTGGCCAGCTCAGTCTGGTGGAGGTTGGTTGATCGATTTCGTGGGATTTTAATAGTTCACACTTCGATCCATTGAAATAATAATAATAATAAACATATGTCTGTTTGTTTGAATGAACTGAATTATTAATATTTAATACACTTTTACCACGACTTACACGTCCATAGCCCCTCACGACTTTTCTAATTAAACTTTCATACTTATAAACAAAAAATGCATTATTCGGGCGAATGCCAAAATAAAAAAAAAGTTGAGAGGAAGTATCGTATAATATTAAGAAAAATTCGATTAAATATATTCTTTATATAAAACATTTGTTAATCTATTAATGCAAATAAAATTAAATTTTAAAACTACACACACTTAACTTTATGACACCAATAACCAAAATAAACTTATATTAGATATATAAAAAAAAAACTTAAATACTAAGGTACCTCTTTAATAATTATTATATCAGAATAATGTTGGGTGCCTTCGGGTGTCCTCACAAGGAACGTTTCTCAAAAATTTTGCTGCATACCAATCGATTATTCCGGATATTTATTATTATAAATTTATTTTTACTCCACGATATTTTAAGTTTTATAAATATTTATATTTTTTTTTTTATAATTAAATGTTTAATTAATTTTATTTTTGAAAAGTTTTTTATTATTATAACTATAAGTTTTATCAATTATTATGAAATTGAATTTTTCTTTTAATTTTTATCTTTACGCCTCAAGTTGTTCTCGTCTTGACGGTCCAAATCCAAAGAGATCGAATCCTATTCGATGTCCAAAAATGTGCATTTTTTTCCTTTTGTTTGAATTTTACATCAGCTGATTACCCACAATCAATGCATTTTTATTATTATTTTTTTTATGATACCTGTATACTATTACCAATACAGTTTATTTTACGACAAACAAGGGTGCACACCGATGTCGTATCATTAAATTTATAATTTCGAAAACCAAAGAAAAGTGATTTTAATCAAAATCATTTGAAACGAATTGTGATTCATCACAGTCGCGAGGACGTACTCACGAAACCCTGAAAGTCTCATAATAATATGAAATTAATAAAAACTTAATTGTAATCAAATAATCTTAAATATTAATCAAAACTATGTGGTTATATATCTAGCGTGATAAACTCCAATGCTCTTCCCGTCTCTTTCGAGCTCGTATGCTTCTTTTTCAATCCTCTTTACAATTGTGGCATCAATAAACTTGCGAGCTAATTTGCCGGAAAACTTCTTTGAAGCATTACTTTGCGTGTAGTTTTTAACAAATACGTTTTGCCCAACGGTAAATTCACGGTGAGCACTTGTAAGATTGTATGTGTGTGCTGATCTTTTATATCCTTTTTTTATGTGTAAGGGAATAAGCCCTCGACATTTATTCATGCGATCAGCTTTATATTGAGGCGAGATGTCTCGTTCACCAATTAGGTTTAGTTCGCGAAGAAGACGGTATTCCGTTGCATGCGATATAAGGTGCTGACCTAATAAAATGAAGTGCGGCGAAAATTTAGTTGAATTATGGATAGCATTGCGAAGTGCATGACCAATTTCTGGCAGATGACTGTCCCAATTGTGGCGATCCTCACCGATATAGGCTCGTATTGCGGCTAAAATAGGCCGATTCACACGCTCAGATATGATTTACCCCATATTTATCAAATATTTAATGAAATGAATCTTTTTATTGTACTTTTTTCTACCTTTTATTTTATTATATATTTGTTAATTAATAATTTAGACAACATAATATTTTGGTCTATCAGACCATTATGAAATGTATTAAAAACACAGAAACTAGAATAAAAATAAATTAAATTTAAATAAATAGAAACATGGAAAAAATGAGTATCACTTGCTATTAAAATCTCGAATTTTGTTATATTTAATTTGTACAATAATTATCCATACTGGAAATTTATTTATTTTAATTTAAATAAGTTATTTAAAAAACAAAAACGTTTTTTATACTAGACAAGTCAATGTTTCGTCGGACATAAAAATAATAAAAATTATACAAAAAGTTATGCTTACAAAAAACTTATTGGGAAATTTTACCAAAATAAAACATAGAATTCACCTATAAATTATATTCACTTAAGCCAAAAAAATCATCAATAATTATAATTTCCAACAAGAACATTTTAAACTAATATAACAGTTCATGTGAATGTAATATGACCCTAATACTAATTACTTAAAACCCGTAAATCAAAAATTATTGTCAAATTGATAAAAACCAAAAAAAGGGAAAACACCTTTTTTGGTTAATAAATATATTTTTATTTTGACAATCAAAAATTTTGGATTATTCTAAAAATTGTGTTTACTGAACGTTTTTGTAAAGGGCATCTAAAATAAACTTATATGTGGGGCTAATATTCTCTGTATCTGTCTTAAAATTAATGTTGTTGTTGTTATTGAGTATATGGAAGCATTCCAAATACAGCCTATTTTTATATGTTTTTTCTATGTTAAAAATATAAGTGTCATTGAAGTTTGGTGTATGTCTGATAAAGTGAGTGTGTTGGGCCAAAGCTGAAGTGTTCTTGTTTAATCGTTTGTCGCTTTTATGTTTTTGTATTCTCCTTTTTTATGAATTTGAAGTTTGGCCTTTGTATGTTTTTTCGCATGAACAGGGTATTGAATATACAACATGAGTATGTTGATCATGAGGAATATTGTCTTTCAATTTTGAAAATTTATCTTCCAATTTATTATTTAATTTTAAAAGAAACTCTATTAGCACCCATTGACTTTAAAATTTTTTTAAGGTTAATAGATTAAGTTAAAATATACGTTAGTATTGCGTTGAATGATTGTGCTTGATTAAAGTTTTCAGAATTGATACTATTTGTTGGTATCAGATTGTCTAGTTTAAAAGCTATATCTCTTATCATTTTTTTAATTAGATGGTTTGGATAGTTATTTTTCTTTAGATACTGTTCAATCAATGTTGTATTTTTCATTCTATATGAATGGTCGCTCAAGGTCAAAACTCGTTAAATAAAACTTCTTGCAACATTTAATTTCATATATTTGGGAAGGCATGAATTATTGTTAAATATACGTTCAGATGATATCGGTTTCGCAAACCAATTGGTACAATATGGTTTTCGTTTTTAATTAATATTAGGTTCAAGTAATTCAATTTATTATCAGCTTCTTTTTCGACTATGAACTTCAAATTTTGTTCAAATGACTCTAAAAAGGTTTTAAATGTATTGATTTCGGACTCAGGGATTATCAGTAGAATGTCATCGATATATTTTAAAATAAAGGTTGGTTGATAAGTACCCAACGATAGTGCATATTTGAATAAATTTTCCATAACGATGTCAGCAAGTATGCGAGACAAAGGGTTACCCATGGCTAACCCTGATAGCTGTATATAAAATTCGTTATAAATTCGAATGAAAAATAATTATTTTTGGTAAGTATTATTTTCAGCAAATCTATAAAATCGTTTTTTCTTATATGGTTACATGGTTCGATTTCTATCCATCGTTCATTAATAATGTCTTAAATTTTATTGATCGGTTTATTTGTGAATAAGCTTACAACATCGAAAGAAACTAGTTTATCATGTTCAGTGCTTCTAATGTCTTTAATTTGTGATTTAACATCATAAGAGTTTTTTACATTAAACGGACTTTCAAAGGTAAGATCATTTAAAATGGAAACTAAATGTTTGGAAATGAGGTAAGTTAATGCGTTTATATTTGACACTATAGGTCTTAATGAAATTCCTGGTTTATGTAGTTTCGGTAGCCCATACATGCGAGGATTGGAAAATTATTTTTAATATTATTATAAATTTGTTCTGTGATCTGTCCAGTCATGTGTAGTGATATTATTTTATATTCTAATTCGCTGTGACTTCGTGGAATTTTTGATATTTTTTTACAAATTGTTTCATTTGATAAAAGTTCGTTCATTTTATTAACATTATCATTTTTATACATGATAACAGATTTTTTACTTTAATCATTATTTAGAATAATTATATTTGTAATGTTGTTAATGAAATTTTTACAAGATTTAATTGCTGTGATGAAAGATTTTTCTAGTGTTGTTGGCTGTTTATTACTCTTAAAAAAATTTAGGACTTCCACTAACATATTAAATCTGTGTTCATGTTGTAGTTCAATATCGGAACACTTTTTAATGAATATTTTAACAATTCCAAAATGATAAGAGATATAGCTTATAAACTAGACAATCTGATACCAACAAAAAGTGTCGATTCTGAAAACATTAATCAAGCACAATTATTCAACGCAATACCAACGTATGTTCTAATTTAATCTATTAACCTTAAAAAAATTCTTAAGTCAATGGGCGCTAAAAGAGTTTCTTTTAAAATTAAAAATAAATTGGAAGATAAATTTTCAAAATTGAAAGACAATATTCCACATGATGGACAAACTCATGTTGTATATTCAATACCCTGTTCATGCGAAAAAACATACAAAGGCCAAACTTTCAATTCATAAAAAAGTATAACACAAAAACATAAAAGCGGCATACGATTAAACAAAAACACTTCAGCTTTGGCACAACACACTCACTTTACCAGACATACACCAAACTTCAAAAACATTAATATTTTAACCATAGAAAAAACATATAAAAAAAGTTGAATGCTTCCATATACTCAATAACAACAACAACATTAATTTTAAGACAGATACAGAGAACATTAGCCCCACATTGATCTACGATTTAAGAAAAGTAACGCGTTTTGACATGACACGATCATACACATTTTTGAAGAGCATTTTGAAAAAATTGATGCAAACGTCTATGGTTGATAGTGAAAATGAATATCTTTAATTTAATCATGAAAAAATGTACTCCAACGTTCTAACACTGATGAAGAAAATACCGTTTTTTTATCGTGAGAATTTCACCTCAAATGACATTAGATTGCATTTTCAAATTAGATATTTGGTTCAATATAACGTAAAAAACGACAAGTTTTGTGTCAACTTGTCTATTTACCGTTATTTCAATTAGAATACTTAATTTTAAGGTGCAATTTTCTGTCATTTGGGGTGAAATTCTCCATTTCCCCATTATTTTGTTAAGTTTTTGGTACAAATCGTTCAAAATAACGTTCAAATGGACAAATAATGAACAAAAATACAAAAAAAATATTAATTAGCAAAAGTTACTACTAAAGCGTGTGTTTTGTCACCCCAACTCAATATTTGATATTAAAATTGTTCGAAATGTAGGTAAAATGCACAATTAAACCCTACGCAACATAGAAATGCACGTTAATTTTAAAATTTGGTTCAAAATAACGGTAAATAGACAAGTTTACACAAAACTTGTCTGTTTTACCGTTATTTCGAACAAAATATCAAATTTTGACGTGCATTTTTATGTTGCGTGGGGTTGAGTGGTCCATTTAACTCACATTTTGGACAATTGAAATATATACACAATTGAGTTTTGGTGATAAAACACGCGCTTTGGTAGAAATTGTTGCTAATTTATATTTTTATTGTGTTTATATTCAATTTTTGTCCATTTGAACGTCATTTTGAACAATTAATACCAAAATTCTACCGAAATGTGTTTAATCACCAAAACGCAATTGTTTCATATTGAAATTGTTCAAAATGTCGGTTAAATGGAGAATTTTAACTCAAATGACATTAAATTACACTTTAAAATTAAATATAATGTTCAAAATAAAACAAAAAAAAATATTAATAAGCAAAAATTACTACCAATGCGTATGTTTTGTCACCAAAATTCAATTTTTTTATATTTAATTTGTATAGCATATGGGTAAAATTGGCAATTTAACCCCACGCAATATAAAAATGCACGTTAAATTTAAAATTTGGTTCGAAATAACGGTTAATAGACAAGTTTACACAAAACTGGTCTGTTTAACCGTTATTTCGTACAAAATATTTAATTTTTACGTGCATTTTTATGTTGCGCGGGGTAAAATGGTCCATTTTACCTACATTTTGGACAATTTAAATATAAAAAAATTGAAATGTGGTGATAAAATGAACGCTTTGGAAGTAATTTTTGCTAATTTATATAATTTATGTATTTTCATTCATTATTTGTCCATTTGAGCGTCATTTTAACCAATAAATATCAAAATTCTACAAAAGTGTGTTTTATCACTACAACTATAATGTTTCATAGTAAAATTGCTCAAAATGTCGGTTAAATGAAGAATTTTAGCCCAAATAACATTAAATTGCACTTAAAAATTCAAAATTTGGTTTAAAATAACACAAAAAAAATATTAATAAGGAAAAATTACTACCAAAGCGTTTGTTTTGTCACCACAATTCAATTTTTTTATATTTGTATGGTTTTAATATTTGTATTTGTTGGCAAAATGCACAATTTAACCACACGCAACATCATATTGCACGTTTAAATTAAAAATTTGGTTCGAAATAACGGTAAATAAACAAGTAAACACACAATTTGCCTGTTTATCCGTTATTTCGAACAAAATATTAAATTTTTACGTGCATACTTATGTTGCGCGGGGTAATTTGGTCCATATTACACACATTTTGGACAATTGAAATATAAAAAATTGAGTTGTGGTAATAAAACACACGCTTTAGTAGTAATTATTGCTTATTTATTTTTTGTTTGTATTTTTTTTCATTATTTGTCCATTTGAACGTCATTTTAAACAATTTATACCAAAATTCTACCAAAGTTATTTTTATTTTAAAAAAATTGAGTTGTGGTGATGAAACACACGCCGTGGTAGTAATTATTGCTTATTTATTTTTTTTGTATTGTTTTTCATTATGCAACCCACATTTTGATTAATTTAAATATCAACAAATTGAGTTGTAGTGACAAAACATACGCTTTGGTTGTAATTTTTGCTAATTAATATTTTTTTTTTTGTTGTTCATTTTTGTCCATTTGAACGTCATTTTGAACGATATGTACCAAAATTTTAACAAACTAATGGGTAAATGGAGAATTTTACCCCAAATGACATTAAATTGCACCTTTAAATTAAAATTTTTTATCGAAATTACGGTAAATGGACAAGTTGACACAAAACTTGTCGTTTTTACCGTTATTTTGCACCAAATTTTTAATTTTTAAGTGCAATTAATTATCATTTGGGGTGAAATTCTCCATTGGCAGTGTTAGTCGTCACACTGAGTGGAAGTGTTTTTTTCCACTCGGTGTTTAATTAAATAAAATAAATTCGTTTGTATGTGTCTGTGGCTTAGTTTTTGGAATCTCAGATGAGTATCGTTATTATATTATTTTATATTTAATATTAAATTATATTATATTATGTATATATATATATATATATATATATATATATATATATATATATATATATATATATATATATATATATATATATATATATATTTATATATATTTATATATATATATATATATATATATATATATATATATTTATATATATATATATATATATATATATATATATATATATATATATATATATATATATATATATATATATATATATATATATATATATATATATATATATTTATATATATATATTGCATTATATATTTAGGTTTTAGTTTTATATATTATGGGGGATGTACATATATCGTATGTGTGTGTGTCAGTTTGCATGGTGTATACATTGCCAGTAATAGTATTGGTATATAGTTATATACATCAATTTCAATATCACACACACAATTTTTCGTTGAAAACGATTGAATGCGACACGTGTGTTTTTGTTTTATTTCTTTTGACGAGCCAATCCCATAATTCGATCTTCATAAATTTCCCCTTTCCTCTGGATGATTTTTTCTATTTTGTTTTGTGTATCATAATATATATATCAAGGTATACAGTGGGGGGAATTTTTGGAGATTTTTGAATTGTATTGTAACGCGTTCACTGCATGTGTATTTGTGTCTTTTTATATACATCAGATGTGGAAAACACAAATGCACATTCTATACTCTAAATTTTGATGTCCTATTGTCCTTGAAAACAATTGCATATAAATTTTTGTTAAAATTTTTGTTTTCTTAGTTGCATTAGTCAAATAAAATTCTTAATATGTATTTGACTATGTATTTCCCTTCCCTTTTGTTTTCTATATTTTGCTTATATTTATATAGATCAAGTATAGATCAATAATATTGCAATGCGTATACGGGCAATGTAAACAGGTTTGATATTGTTTATATTTGTGTATATATAATATAATATATAAATACATACAGTGCCTCACATAAATAACTGGTTTTTGGTTTTGCTATTTGATAGGTTTGCATGTAATGTTCTTGTATTTAATCATTGAGAATTTAAATTTAGTTTTTGGCTGTAATGCAATTAGGATTTTAATGCGGTGCCATGTAAAGATTAATGGTCGAAGGGTCAGTTTTTATACGACCAGGGAGGTGACTTGTATGTGGGGGGTATGGAACGGTTATGGTGGATATTCTGGTTTCCAGTGGATTTTATTCGTGTTTGAAATTTCATATGTAAGCGGAGGTTTTCGGCCTCTGCCTTGGTTGGATTGATTTTTATGTTTGTCTTAAGTGGGTTTAGTTTTGGAAGCTTCCTTTCAACTGCAGAGGTGCTGAGGGGTGCGGAGCGAATTGATGGCATGAAGTTCCAGGTATCGATAGAGGTTGCTTCCTCATGTTCTTGTTCGGTTTTGGCTCGGTCCGAGGTCTGGTGGCGTTCTTCGAAACTAGTCGCGGTATCGGGGCTTCCTATTGAACTGCAGGATTGATTGTTTAGTGATTTTAAGTCATGATTGTGGAGTTGTTTCAGTCTCGTTGACATTTGAATGTTGTTACTTTAAATTTTTCGTCGTTCGAATCGGGCCTACGCTTGACTTGGTTGCGGGTTTCGGGATTGAATGGTTTTCAGCCGTAGTCCCGGGGTGCGTTGCCGGTGATGGAGAATGCAGGTTTTGTCTTCTATCGGGTTTGAGTGTCCTTGTTTTGGAGAGTTGTAAAAGATGCGTATGCCTTCGTTCAGGGAGTCACTTTGCTTTAGGTGTGGCGGATCTGCTTCGATTTTTACTGTTTATGGGTTCAGTTCAGGCGCTGATTCAAATTTGCTACAGTTTTAAAAAGAGGAATAGTTGGTGTTGACTTCGAGGAGCTCCATTCATATCATTTGATAGGAAGTCGTATCTGAGTGCGAAATATAGTATAAGTTGAAGTAACGGTGTATAGTACAAGGGTGTGTGACACATAGGTAATAAGGAAAGTGTACACATTCTCAGGGATTTTGTAGGACAGGAGTGTTTAGTTTTGATGCAGAACACGAGTCTGTATCTTCCATTATCGAAGGTACATTTTGGGATTGTGGTTGAGGGTTGTTTAGTCTGGAAGTTAGTGACGGGTCGGGTGGAGATTTTACTGTAGGAGCGGGTAGTTGGAACTTTTAGAATGTTTGGGCGTCGGTGGGATTTTAGCAGTTTTGCAGTGGTGGTTTGGAAGCATTCAATTTTGTAGTATAGGGAGGTTTTGATGTTTTGGTTGGATTTTTGGAGAATGTCGCTCGATTCTGGAGTGGGCTGGGATTGTGCAGGAGTATCTTGGAGGAAGCGGTTTTTCTAGGTATTTGTAGCTGCATGCGTGTAATTTGTTGTTGGCCTCATGGTTGTAACAATTGCATTGTTAAAATTCGTTTTTTAACCATTCTGACCGCCCACAGCGGATTAATCACGATTACGTAGATATTTTACGCACTGTAATCGCAGCACAGTTGACGATTGAAGTTTTTCATTCATACGCAATAACTGGGGTTAAAACTTGTACTGTAAAGCTATGTATTTATGTAGTTGTAATGAATAGCGTAATACGAACTCGATCTAAACCGGATTGATTATTTTCGGCTATTTAAAAATTTTTTGCTGTCGGATTACACATAATTTTGCATATCTCATTTCTAGTCGTGGTTTACAAGTGAAATAATATAATTGCAAAAATAAAAAAATAAAAAAAAAGAAACAAAATTAAAAGCCATTTTTAAATTTACCAACTTAAAGAAAGCCTCATAAGGCATTTGTATTTAACTACCAATTCAACTAGCCAAGGTAAATTTTTGTGTTTCCTACATGTACATAAGTTCTCATACGAACTTACCCTTAGCCTTTTGTACATAACATTGAAACTTATCTTAATTTTTTGTGTATATAGAAGAACCCGCCAGTCGTGCAAGAAGTGGTAACAATCCATTCCAAATAAATAAAAAAAAACTGTAAGTTATTGCATGTTAAAATACTAATTACCGCCGTGAGATAATAAATCTAATCGAACACGAGCGACACATATACCACGAAACAGCGAGTTTCTTCTTGGCAAAAATAGATATAGTTAAGCTAAAACTATTTATAAGTTCGGTAAGAATTAAATTACCGCAAAGGCGCAGAACAGTGTTTTAAGGCTACCGCATGGTAACGAATGGTAGTAACGGGCATTTTCATCAGGCGATATACAATCAACTTTAATCTAATTCGGTTTATCAATTTGTATTACGTATTTATGTTCGCATTTAAAATTTATTATAAGTGTCCATATATCATACCTATATTGGGAACCATGGTTCATAACGTAGGCATTTAGAATTTCATATACAAAATTATTTATTATATACATTATTATATTTATTTTTTTTATACATTATTATATTTATTTATTATTATTATATTTATTTATTTATATAAATTATTATATACATTTATAATTGCATGAAGTCTAACAATATTAACTAACATACCATATCTTTATTTATTACGTTTACTTATTTACATAAAATTTATATACATCCATGCGCCTAAAAGTTGACTAATTTTTTTATATTACATTAATAAATTGTGCTTCGTACACTGTGCAACTAAAGCTTATTGTGCTGATTATTTCTACCTTTACACAAAAGTGATATAAAATTGTGATTATGGGTCCGCGGCAGTGATAGTGTCTAGGTTTTGAAATGAGTTATTAACTACTTATAAAGTGATGATTTAAGTTGAAGCAGTTCCTTTTTTTAAATATGGGAATACACCGATATTTGTGGTGTAAAATGTTTTCGTTTCGAGTTGGGGTAAGGAAGGGGGTCATCAACAGCTGATCACCGTAATCAAGGCCATTTCAAACAACGCGTTTTCCATTTACCTATGTAATAGTTTTAAAAAGTCATTAACTTTTGTTGGATTAGCTGATCGTGCGGTAAGTTTAATTATACATAGCAGCATTTCAAGCTCTAATTGGATGGTGAAAGAACTCCCCCATCTGACTGCCACCTAGCCAGGCAATGTGCTGCTTCACCAAATCAATCCAACTAGAGATCTGCTAATGATGTATGGTAAACTGTCATATGGTTATATGTAGCCATCTTAAACCAAGCCGATAAATTACCAATACATCGTTACAGTGGCGCCCAAATACTGGTTTTCGGAACAAATTACGGTTAGAAAGGTCGCAGATCAGTTATCAATAGTATACTTTGTTTGTTCTTAATTTAATTCAGTTTTATTCAATTTTGCCGAAGGAAAATTCATTTATTTTTTTTTATTTTTTCAAACTACAATTGTTTAAACCTTGATTTTCATATCCACTGAAATGTGTTATGATTTGTTTTTCAGCTGTACTAGATAGTAGTTTTGTGATATTTCGCTATTTCCATTTATTAAATGTTTGGTTGGTTAAACCAATTGTTGATTTTAGCGATATTCAACATCACGTTTATGTAAGTTAGATTCTGTTGTAATTTGGTAGTATGGTTTCTTTTCGTTAATTATCACCATAAGGGTTTTTGAGTATGAATGAAAAGATAGATTCCATATATATCGGCAATTTTTTGTTTGATTCAAGTAAATCTGAGAATAATGTCATCCGCGGGTGCGCGTTAATGCTTATGCATATATGGAGTACATTAACATCTCAGTCGAGATCAGTTCATACTTCCTTCGCGTAAAACTTTTCTATATCATTAAAAATTATCAAATCTAGTAAGTTTATATTATATCAATGTGTTGTTTGGAATGTCCAAGGGATTTTTTTTTAAATGGAAGCTGTGAAAACTTAAATCATCTTTCTTATGACAATTTTGTATTTATTTATTGAAACGTATAATACAATTATTGTATTACCATTAACTTATACACTATATTTCTGTAAATTTTACACATCGAGGTGTATATAGTCAAGTTAAATTTTAGATCGGTTTTGTATCTTGAAATCTTGTATGCTATTGTTTATTTTGAATTTAAATTACTTTATACTACATTTATCAAGTGTCTTTCGTGTGGTTATTTAAGTAGCAACAATGGATATAGAACACTTAGACTCTGATGAATTTTTAATCGAGTGTCGGATAAGAGGCATAGAAGAATCGATTTTTAAAAGGATGGCTTTGTCGAAAACTACACTAGAGCAAGAAGTTAGTGGACAAAAGGAACTTCCTAAAGAACCGCATCGTCAGGCAACTAAGAATCCCAAACGTGAAGTTAGTTACTGCGCAGACAAGCTTAGGAAAACCCAGGCTAAATTAGAAGAGTTGATGCAGGCGAGCGAGATGATTACTCCGGAGAACATAGCTATGATACATACTGTAGTAATTCATGTTCGGAACCGACTTCAAAGAATCAGTTATTCTAAATCAGCTTCAGATGTAGCTGAACAAGTTTTGACATCTTGCAACAAATTCCTAGAGTGTATTAATGAACTTAGGAATCAACAGACTACCTTACCAGAGGCTGAAAAATCCATTAAAGAAATCGTTTTCGCTATGGTGAGTGACGAATACTCAGATCCTGATTTAAATAGTGACAACGGAGAGCAAAATGTCGGAAACAAAATCAGTTCACCGATAATGGAAACAAAAGAACCCGTGCCCGGACCATCACACAACAGTAAAGATAATGTTCGCAGTCCTGCTGCTGCCATCAGCAACCAAGAGCAAATAAATCGTATCGCTGAAGAGTTATTCAGGAGGTTAACAACAGCAACATCAAGTAATATAAATGTCCAAGAATCTAGCAGTCCAGAGGAAAATAATGTACCAATTCAGTCATCTACAATAATCGAACCACCACCACAAATTGTCTCTATACCAGGTTTCAATCCAGGGGTACCTCCACCTATAAAACAGCCTATTCCAGGTTATGGAGAATCGAATTTAGACAAGAAGGACAATAGTCAAAATTCCAGAAAAGAACGGCTTGATATCCACAAGTGGAATATTTCCTTTACTGGGGAACCGGGAGAAATTTCCATCGAAAAACTAACAGCTTGAGCGTGTTATTAAGAGGCAAAGCCATGGAATGGTACTGGTTGTATCGCGAACGAAATCGAGATGTAGGATGGAATCAACTACGCCAAAACATAATTCACCGTTTTCAAGATAGGCGTACAGACGAAGATATTAAACAAGCACTGGAACATCGAAAACAAAAATTCAAAGAACCATTTTTGGATTTTTACAACGAAGTATTGGCTTTATCAATGCCGTTGAAAACTCCAATGTCTGACTATGAGATCGTGAGCTTATTAATGCGGAATATGAGGGCCGGACTTCAAGCTGCGTTTGCAGGACAAAACTTTTCCGGTATCGCTACTCTTGTTAACCGTGCTATTGCTGTAGAAGACACCTGGTCAAGAATAGGATGGGTTCCGGAAATGGTGTTTCAAGGCCGACGTCAAGTCAGCGAGCTTGGAATTGACTGCGATGTGAAGGGTAAGATCTCGTATCAGGATAATATTTCTGAGCCGTTCAGGGGCTCTGACTCTGTAGCGGCTGTAACCTGGTCTAAAGATATAACGCTTAGTGGAAGTAATCAAACGTCAAATGCTACAAATAAAATACTCTGCTAGAATTGTGGTCGCATTGGTCATTTGTTTAAAAATTGTGCTACTCCAATATCACACAGGTTTTGTTTTGGCTGCGGGGAAAAGAATACCGTAAAACCTCACTGTAGGACATGTCAGCAATCTAAAATTATGGGAAACTCTCAACGGGGTCTCAGAAATTCTGGGGACCTGAAACCCCAAAGTCAAAATTTTGTTCCCAAGGTGACTATGGAGGAAGTAGCGACGAATACCGACCCGGAATTTTACCGAATAATGAAGAAAGAATAGATTTTCAAACACCTTTTTTAATTAATTCTTGTCAATCCACCCAACCTATCAATTGTAATTCACGGCTAAATCGTTCTATTAAATACTTTAAAATACGTAAAGAAATAAAGAGGGTAGTTTCAGAGACAGTTATTCCAAAGACAGGAGATTCAAGACCGTATGCTAACATTTGGATAAACGGTACGCCTTATATAGGTTTATTAGATAGTGGCGCTAGCATCTCTGTACTGGGAAGTGGGGCTGAAAAATTTCTCGAGGAAACTCAATTAAAAATGCACAGTTTACCTTCATCACTGTCCACGGCTAGCGGAGAACAGCAACAAATTCTAGGACATGTCATAGCCAATGTATCGTACGCGGGCAAAACCAGAAAAATGCGATTCCATATTGCTCCAAACCTAACACAGCCACTCTATTTAGGGGTCGATTTTTGGGACTTGTTTGGCCTAGCACCTGTTTTGGTGAGCGAACTGGATACTAACTATATAAAACCCACCGTTAACGCAGACGAAAACAAGCATACGTTAAATGTTAAACAGCAGGACATTTTAAATGAAATTATTAATAGTTTTCCTTCTAGTGAGAAATTGGGTCTTGGAAGAACACCAATATTGACACATAAAATTGACGTTGGACAAGCCGTTCCAATCAAACAAAGATTTTACCCCGTTTCCCCCAAGAAACAGGAGGAGATATATAAGGAGCTGGATCGGATGCTGTCATTGGGAGTGATAGAGGAGAGTACCAGTTCTTGGTCATCTCCAGTTACAATAGTAGCCAAGGCGAACGGGAAAACTCGTCTATGCCTTGACGCGAGACAGGTGAACTCGGTTACTGTGAAGGACGCTTATCCTTTGCCGATAATCGAGGGGTTGCTAGGTCGCTTAGATAAAACACGCTTTATAAGCACGATCGACCTAAAAGATGCCTTCTGGCAAATACCCCTCGATCCATCTTCAAGGGATAAGACAGCCTTTACAGTCCCGGGTCGTCCACTCTACCAGTTTGCCGTCATGCCGTTTGGGCTGTGTAATGCAGCTCAAACGATGTGTCGGCTAATGCATAAGGTTATCCCTCACTGTTTGCATGACCGAGTATTTGTCTATCTTGACGATTTACTGGTTGTTTCAGAAACATTTGATGAGCACACATCATTATTATCGGAAGTGGCTAGATTATTAAGAACTGCCAATCTAACCATAAATGTCGAGAAAAGTAAATTTGTCTTAAAGGAGACCAGATATCTCGGTTATGTGATCGGTGAGGGGTGCCTCAGAGTGGACCCTGACAAAGTTCGCGCCATAGACGAGTATCCCGTTCCAAAAACAGTCAAGCAGATTCGGAGGTTTCTGGGGATGACTGGCTGGTATCGCCGGTTCATACCAAACTATTCAAATATTACAGCACCGATTAGTGACTTGTTAAAGAAGGACTCAAAACAAGTATGGAATTCTTTTGCCCAAAAAGCATTTGCAAAATTAAAGGAGGCTCTTGTTTCCGCCCCAGTATTGGCCCACCCTGACTTCTCAAAACCATTTTTTATACAATGTGATGCGTCCACAACAGGCGTCGGTAGCGTTTTATTTCAGAAAACCAACGATAACGAGGAACACCCAATAGCGTTTATGTCTCATAAACTGAATCGAGCGCAAAGGAATTACAGCGTTACGGAGTTGGAGTGCCTAGCGGCTGTGATGAGTGTAAAGAAATTCAGGCCCTACATCGAGGGATATCCATTTACGATCATCACAGATCATTCCAGCCTACGTTGGCTTATGGAACAGAAAGAGCTCGATGGACGGTTAGCACGATGGTCAATAAAACTGCAGGCATTCGACTTCAAAATAGAGTACCGAAAGGGATCTTTAAATGTCGTTCCTGACAGCTTATCGAGAGTCAACGTTGATGCGTTAGATATATCGGGAGATGAAGTTTTACATCTCGATTTGAACTCAGAGGCATTCAATGATGCAGAATACACCGATAGGATTAAAGCACTTCAAGAAAATGAAGCAGCCCAAAGCACCTTCAGGATTGTAGATGGTAAAATTTATGTACATGTAGGGCCGGAATCAAACACCGATATACCAATGTGGAAATTGGTGGTACCCGAGGCATTGACAGCCACACTTATTAAGAGAGCACACAACCCACCATCATCTGCACATCAAGGGTTTGCTAAGACCACCGAACTGCTAAAACGTTATTATTACTGGACGTCAATGGTGACTCAAATAAGAAAATTCATTAACGAATGTGATGTCTGTAAGGGAAGCAAGCCAGTAAATTTTTCAACAAGACCAGAAATGGGCAAGCAAATTCAAGTTTTACGGCCTTTCCAGCGACTCTTCATAGATTTTTTGGGTCCGTATCCAAGAACCAAGAATGGATACACCCATTTATTTATTATTCTAGACCAATACAGTCGTTTCCCGTTGCTATATGCGTTTCGATCTGCATCAGCCTCAAAAGTAATTGAATGTCTGGAAAATAAGGTTTTTCATCTTTTTGGAGTACCGGAAGCCATATTATCAGACAATGGAGCTCAATTCACCTCCGCCACTTTCAGTAGCTTGATGAAGGATTACGGAGTACGGCATGAATTAACACCAAAATATTCACCACAGGCGAATGCTTCGGAAAGGGTCAACAGATCCATATTATCTGCCATAAGGGCTTACATAAAAGACGATCATCAGCAGTGGGATTTGCACTTAGATGAAATTGCAGGAGCGCTACGAAACACTGTGCATTTAGCCACTAGCTTTTCTCCACATTATTTGGTTTTTGGGCAGCACAAGATGCTCCATGGGTCTACCTACAATCTACTAAGAAACCTTAACTGTCTTGGTGACAACGATATATATGTGACGAATAACTCAAATCGGTTATCATTGGCTCAAGAGGTCGTGCTAGGCCATTTACGGAAGGCACACGAGCAACATCAATCAATATACAACCTTCGTGCCAGACCTAGGCAATTTGTCGCAGGCGAAAAAGTTTTTGTCCGAAATTTTGTCCAGAGCGACGCGTCGAAACATTTCTCAGGAAAATTAGCAATGAAGTTCATACCTGGGATAATAAGAAAGAAATTAGGAAATGTCTCTTACGAGGTTATTAATGAATCAGGGAAGTTACTCGGAATATACCATGCGAAAGACATTCGTTAAAGACCGATCAATCGGGTTCACATGTAGAACTAAATTTTTGTTGTTCGAAATTCAATCTATAGAGTCAGCAAGGATTTCTCAGCCCGGCTTTGAGACATCTCCTGGGTGTGAGTCGTCCCCACGCGTGTAACAATTGCATTGTTAAAATTCGTTTTTTAACCATTCTGACCGCCCACAGCGGATTAATCACGATTACGTAGTTATTTTACGCACTGTAATCGCAGCACAGTTGACGATTGAAGTTTTTCATTCATACGCAATAACTGGGGTTAAAACTTGTACTGTAAAGCTATGTATTTATGTAGTTGTAATGAATAGCGTAATACGAACTCGATCTAAACCGGATTGATTATTTTCGGCTATTTAAAAATTTTTTGCTGTCGGATTACACATAATTTTGCATATCTCATTTCTAGTCGTGGTTTACAAGTGAAATAATATAATTGCAAAAATAAAAAAATAAAAAAAAAGAAACAAAATTAAAAGCCATTTTTAAATTTACCAACTTAAATAAAGCCTCATAAGGCATTTGTATTTAACTACCAATTCAACTAGCCAAGGTAAATTTTTGTGTTTCCTACATGTACATAAGTTCTCATACGAACTTACCCTTAGCCTTTTGTACATAACATTGAAACTTATCTTAATTTTTTGTGTATATAGAAGAACCCGCCAGTCGTGCAAGAAGTGGTAACAATCCATTCCAAATAAATAAAAAAAAACTGTAAGTTATTGCATGTTAAAATACTAATTACCGCCGTGAGATAATAAATCTAATCGAACACGAGCGACACATATACCACGAAACAGCGAGTTTCTTCTTGGCAAAAATAGATATAGTTAAGCTAAAACTATTTATAAGTTCGGTAAGAATTAAATTACCGCAAAGGCGCAGAACAGTGTTTTAAGGCTACCGCATGGTAACGAATGGTAGTAACGGGCATTTTCATCAGGCGATATACAATCAACTTTAATCTAATTCGGTTTATCAATTTGTATTACGTATTTATGTTCGCATTTAAAATTTATTATAAGTGTCCATATATCATACCTATATTGGGAACCATGGTTCATAACGTAGGCATTTAGAATTTCATATACAAAATTATTTATTATATACATTATTATATTTATTTTTTTTATACATTATTATATTTATTTATTATTATTATATTTATTTATTTATATAAATTATTATATACATTTATAATTGCATGAAGTCTAACAATATTAACTAACATACCATATCTTTATTTATTACGTTTACTTATTTACATAAAATTTATATACATCCATGCGCCTAAAAGTTGACTAATTTTTTTATATTACATTAATAAATTGTGCTTCGTACACTGTGCAACTAAAGCTTATTGTGCTGATTATTTCTACCTTTACACAAAAGTGATATAAAATTGTGATTATGGGTCCGCGGCAGTGATAGTGTCTAGGTTTTGAAATGAGTTATTAACTACTTATAAAGTGATGATTTAAGTTGAAGCAGTTCCATTTTTTTTAAATATGGGAATACACCGATATTTGTGGTGTAAAATGTTTTCGTTTCGAGTTGGGGTAAGGAAGGGGGTCATCAACAGCTGATCACCGTAATCAAGGCCATTTCAAACAACGCGTTTTCCATTTACCTATGTAATAGTTTTAAAAAGTCATTAACTTTTGTTGGATTAGCTGATCGTGCGGTAAGTTTAATTATACATAGCAGCATTTCAAGCTCTAATTGGATGGTGAAAGAACTCCCCCATCTGACTGCCACCTAGCCAGGCAATGTGCTGCTTCACCAAATCAATCCAACTAGAGATCTGCTAATGATGTATGGTAAACTGTCATATGGTTATATGTAGCCATCTTAAACCAAGCCGATAAATTACCAATACATCGTTACATGGTACTGATGTGGTTTGGGAGGGCAGGTAGATTTCGTGGCTGGATGTGATTGGGACGGGCATGATGGTTGAGCTAGTTGCGGTGGTGGTTGGGGGCCTTTGTTGGCATGTCGGGTTTTCGACGCGAGTGGGATCAGTTGGGAGCCGGAGTATTCGCTGGAATGTGGGGTGTTTGGATGGATTTCGGTTTGTTGGAGGTCAGTTGAGATAGGTCTGCACTTTCTGTTTTTATTTTTGTGTAGGTTGGTGTCCCGTTGTTGAGGGTGCTCTGAATGAGTTTGTATTTTGGATATTTGCGATTGGGTTCTCGTGTTAAAGTTTGTTTACTACTAATAGATGTATGTTTGGTTGAATGTTGAGTTTGGATCGTGTTTGGTTTCCTTGAATGGGGTTCGCTCCGGGGGTGTCGATTTCCTCCATTTTTTGGGTGCTTCTGCTCCATACTTTCTGCATGTATGTGGCATCCCTGCCTGTGTGTCGTGCATGCGTGCCTGTGGGTTGTCCATGCGTTATTTCAATTTATCAAGTTTTGTATTAAGTTTCATATTTGGGTTTAATGGTGCTTTTTAAAATCGATACCAGTTGTTCTTTTTTGATTAATGAACGCGTTCGGGAAAGTCGGGGCGGATCTACTACGTTTGTAGTAGAGTGGCATTCCTGATCACGACCATTTATATAAAAATAATAATAATTTATGGAAAAGGTTTGGTTTTAATAATTTATATATATAAGTGTTAATATGACTATAGTTGGAGGGGGCTTACAAGGAAAGATTATTTTATTTAAAAAAAAAAAGAGTTTGCATAATTTTTGAATATAAAACGTTTTCAGAGATTTATTTTGATTTTCTGACAAACATATTCTGGTATTATGGTATCATCAGCGTAATGGTTGACGGGTACTTTATTTGGCATATCATTTTAATTTAATTTATTGTTGCAGATTCTGGTGCCGTGAGTTAATTAATTAAGAATTTGTGATTTTGTTTAACTATGGTTGGTGTGAGGACTGGAGTTTGGATAAATAATAAAATTAATAATAATTAAGTTACAGATTCCTATTTAGTAAATTTATTTTTGTGATTTTGTGTGAATGATTTGATTATGTGAATGATAATGTGAAAATGATATATGTAGATCTTACTAACAAATTACATTATTATATTACTTTACTAATTATGTAACAGGAAAATGGTTCTGCTGAAGATTTTCGCCCTAGTCTATTTTGAATCTCTGATGAGCATGTTACAGACGACTTATGGTAACATTATCGTAATGGATGGCTTAAACTATTATATCATATTAATTAAATTGTTTCAGATACCTGAGCCATAAGTTAAAAAAAATTTCTTTCAGAGTTCTACTCACGTTTAATTAGATTAGTTGTGCGGATGGGAGTTGAAATAAATAATCAAATTATGTTATAGATTCCTGAGCGACTAACTAATAAATTTATTTAAGGATTTTAGTTTTAATCTATAATAGTTTTAATGTTATTCAAAATACAGCAGAGCAGATAGGTGTTGCGGACTGGAGAATGCTGATTGGCGATTGCAGACTAGTAAATTAGAATTGTGATTGTCTTGTGATTATCTATTTATAGTAGTTTAGTACTGACTGTCATGGTGTCTGTAACCGGGTCGCTCTTTCCTAACTAATATACCTTCCTATCCTTACCTATCGTTTTATGTAAACGGCTGTAGGAATAGGACCGGCGTTATCCGGGAATCTTGCCTAGCGCTTGGTCCCACAGTCCTATCAATCAATCAATCAATCAATTTGGGGTGAAATTCTCCATTTAACTGACATGTTTGATCAATTTTAATATGAAACAATTGAGTTGTGGTGATTAAATTAACTTTGGTAGAATTTTGGTATTAATGGTACAAAATGACGTTCAAATGAACAAATGATGAAAAAATATACAAACAAAATATAAATTAGCAAAACTTACTACCAAAGCGTGTGTTTTATCACCACAACTAAATTTATTTATAAATCAATTGTCCAAAATGTGGGTTAAATTGACCATTTAACCCCGCGAAGCATCAAAATGCACGTAAAAATTTAATATTTTGTTCGAAAAAGCATTAAAACAGGCAAGTTTTGTGTTAACTGGTCTATTAACCGTTATTTCGAATCAAATTTTAAATTTTTACGTGCATATTTATGTTCCGTGGGGTTAAATTGTGCATATAACCCACAAATACACATATTATAACAAAACAAATATAAATAATTCTTATTGTGGTGACAATACACACGCTTTGGTAGTAATTTTTGCTTATTAATATTTTTTTTGGTGTTATTTTGAACCAATTATTTAATTTTTAAGGGCAATTTAATGATTTTTGGGCTAAAATTCTCCATTCAACCGACATTTTGAACAATTTTAATATGAAACAATTGAGTTGTGGTAATATAACACACTTAGATATTTTGGTATTAATTGTTCAAAATGACGTTCAAATGGACAAATAATTAGTAAAAATACAAACTATATTAAAAATAAGCAAAAATTACTACCAAAGCGTGTGTTTTATTACCACAACTCAGTTTTTTATATTTCAATAGTCCAAAATGTGGGTAAAATGGACCATTTAACCCCGAGCAACATTAAATTGCACGTAAAAATTTAATATTTTGTTCGAAATAATTGTAAAATAGACAAGTTTTGTGAAAACTTGTCTATTTATCGTTATTTCGAACCAAATTTTAAATTTTTACGTGCAGTTTTATATTGCGTGGCGTTAAATTGTCCATTTTACCCACATTTTAACAATTTTAAAATAAAAAAATTGAATTTTGGTGACAAACCACACGCTTTGGTAGTTATTTTTGCTATTTAATATTTTGTTTGTGTTATTTTGAACCTTATATCTAATTTTAAGATGCAAAATATTTGTCATTTGGTATGAAATTCTACATTAAACCGACATGTTTAACAATTTAAATATAAAACAATTGAGTTGTGGTGATAAAATTAACTTTGGTAGAATTTTGGTAATTATTGTTCAAAATGACGTTCAAATGAACAAATAATGAAAAAATATACAAACAAAATATAAATTAGCAATTATGTCAACCAAAGCATGTGTTTTGTCACCACAAATCTATTTTGTATATTTCAATTGTTCAAAATTTGGGTAAAGTGAACAATATAACCCCACGCAACATAAAAACGCACGAAAAAATTTAATAATTTGTTCGAAATGATAGTTAAAGAGACAGGTTTTCTGTAAACTTATCAAATGTTCGTTATTTTGAACAAATTTTAAAATTTAACTTGCATTTAAATGTTACGTAGTTTAAAATTGTGCATTTTACCCACATTTTGAACAATTAAAATGTCAACAAATTGAGTTGTGGTGACACAACACACGCTTTGGTAGTAATTTTTGCTTATAAATATTTTTTTTGTATTATTTTGAACCAAATATTTAATTTTCATGTGCAATCTAATGTCATTCTGGCTGAAATTCTCAATTAACTGATATTTTGAACAATTTTAATATTAAACAATTGAGTTGAAGTGATATAATTAACTTTGGTAGAATTTTGGTATTCATTGTTCAAAATGACGTTCAAATGGACAAATAATGAAAAACAATACAAAAAAAAATAAATAAGCAATAGTTTCTACCAAAGCGTGTGTTTTATCACCACAACTAAATTTTTTTATTTTTCAAATGTCCAAAATAAGGGTAAAATGGACCATTGAACCCCGCACAACATAACAATGCACGTAAAACTTTAACACTTCGTTCGAAATACCGTTAGAACAGGCAAGTTATGTGTAAACTTGTCTATTAACCATTATTTCGAACCAAATTTCAAAATTTAAACGTGCATTTTAATGTTGCGTGGAGTAGAATTGTGCATTTTACTCACATTTTATACAAAACTTATATACAAAAATTGAATTGTAGTGACAAAACAAACGCTTTGGTAGTATTTTTTGCTAATTAATATTTTGTTTTGTTTTATTTTGAACCAAATATTTACTTTTTAAGTGCAAGTCAGTGTCATTAGAGCTAAAATTCTCCATTTAACCGAAATTTTGAATAATTTCAATATGAGACAATTGAGTTGTGGTGAAAAATTTAATATTTTGTTCGAAATAACGGTAAAACAGACAAGTTTTGTGTAAACTTGTCTTTTTACCGTTATTTCGACCAAATTTTTAAATTTTTAACGTGCACTTTTAGATTGCGTGGGGTTAAATTGTGCATTTTACCCACATTTTGAACAATTTTAATATCAATAAATGGAGTTGAGGTGACAAAACACACGCTGTAGTAGTAATTTTTGCAAATTAAATTTTTTGTGTGTTTTTGTTCATTATTTGTCCATTTGAACGTCATTTTGAACGACATATACCAAAATCTTAACAAAACAATGGGTAGATGCAAAATGAAATCAAATTACGCCTTATAATTAAATATTGTAATCGAAATAACGGTAAATAGACAAGTTGACATAAAACTTGTCATTTTAACTGTTATTTCAAACCAAATATTTAATTTTAAGTACAATTTAATGTTATTCGGGGTGAAATTTTCCATTTAACCGACATTTAAAACAATTTAAATATGAAACATTTAAGATGTGGTGATAAAATTAACTTAAGTAGAACTTTGGTATTACTTGTTCAAAATGACCTTCAAATATGAATGACGTTCAAATTTTTATTCAATTATGAATAAAAAATACAGACAATATAAAAATTAGCAAAAATGACTACCAAAGCGTGTATTTTATCACCACAACTCTTTTCTTGTATATTCCAATTGTTCAATGTGTTTTGTCACCACATCTCAATTTTTTTATATTTAAATTGTTCAAAATTAAAATTTGGTAGGAAATAACGATGAACAGACAAGTGAACACAAAACTTGTCTGTTTAACCGTTATTTTGAACCAAATATTAAATTTTTACGTCCAATTTTATGTTGCGTGGGGTAATATTGTCCATTTCACCCAAATTTATTGAACAATTAGCAAATACAAAAATTGAGTTGTGGTGATAAAACACACGCTTTGTAAGAATTGTTTGCTTATTAAAATTTTTTGTATTTTGTATTCATTTGAACGTCCATTTGAACGTCCTATTGAAAAATAAGTACCGAAATTCTTCCAAAAAGTGTTTATCACCACAACTCTATTGTTTAATATTGAAATTGTTCAAAATGTCCGTTAAATGAAGAAGTTCACCCCAAATGACAAATAATTGCACTTAAAAATAAAATTTTTGGTTCAAAATAACGGTTAAAACGAACAAATTCCTGTCAACTTGTCTATTTAACGTTATTTCGTTTAACATATTTTATTTTAAAGTGCAATTCAATGTCATTTGGGCTAAAATTCTCCATTTAACCGACATATTGAACAATTTTTAAATGAAACAGTTGGGTTGTTGTGATAAAACATACTTTGGTAGAATTTTGGTATTAATTGTTCAAAATGACGGTAAAATGGACAAATAAGAAATAAAAATATAAAAAAAAATATAAATTAACAATAATTACAACGAAAACGTGAGTTTTATCATCACAACTCAATTTTTTTATATTTTAATTGTTCAAAATGTGGGTTAAATGGACCATTTAGGTGGGGTTAAATTGTGCATTTCACCCAAATTTGGGTTCGAAATAATAGTAAAACTGACAAGTTTTGTATAAACTTGTCTATTTACCGTTATTTCGATCAAAATTTTAAATTTTTACGTGCATTTTTATATGGGGTTAAATTGTGCATTTTACCAACATTTTGAACAATTTAAAAATAATAAACTATTTTTTTAAATTTAAATTGTTGAAGTGACAAAACCCACGCTTCAGTAGTAATTTTTGCAAATTAATTTTTTTTTTGTGTTTTAGTTCTTTATTTGTCCATTTGAACGTCATTTTGAATGACATGTACCAAAATCTTCACAAAATAATGGGTAAATGGAGAATTTCACCCTTAATAAAATAAAATTGCACCTTAAAATTAAATATTTAAATCGAAATAACGGTAAATAGACAAGTTGACACAAAACTTGTCGTTTTTACCGTTATTTTGAACACAATATTTTTTAGTGCAATTAAATTTCATTTGGGGTGAACTTCTCCATTTCAGCGACATTTTGAACAATTTAAAAATGAAACAATTTGGATGTGGTGATAAAATAAACTTTGGTAAAATTTTGGTATTAATTGTTTAAAATGACATTAAAATAAGTATGACGTTCAAATTTTTATTCAATAATGAATGCAAAATACAGAAAATATATAAATTAGCAAAAATTACTACCAAAACGTGTATTTTATCACCACAACTCCATTTTTGTATAATCCAATTGTTCAAAATTTGGGTAAATGGACAATATCACCCCACGCAACATAAAAATGCACGTAAAAATTTAATAATTTGTTCACAATAACGGTAAAACAGACAAGTTTTGTTGAACTTGACTATTTATCGTTATTTTGAACCAAATTTTTAATTTTTAAGTGCATTTTTATATTGTGTGGGGTTAAATTGTTCAATTTACCCACATTTGGAACAATTTTAATATCAAAAAATTGAATTGTGGTGACAAAACACACGCTTTGGTCGGAATTTTTGCTTATTAATATTTTTTTTGTGTTATTTTGAATCAAATATTAAATTTTAAAGTGCAATTTAATGTCATTTGGGGTGAAATTCTCCATTTATCCGACATTTTGAACAATTTCAATATGAAACAATTGAGTTGTGGTGATAAAACAGACGTTGGAACTGTTTTGGTATAAATTGTTCAAATCAAGTTCAAATCGACGAATAATGAATAAAAACAGAAAAAAAATACAAATTAGTAAAAATTACTATCAAAGCGTGAGTTTTATCTCCAGAACTCAATTTTTTTAAATTTCATTTGTCCAAAATGTGGGTAAAATGGACTATTTTACCCCGCGCAACATAAAAATGCACGTAAAAATTTAAAATCTTGTTAAAAATAACGGTAAAACAGGCTTGTTTTGTGTTATCTTTTCTATTTGCCGTTATTTCGAACCAAATCTTAAATTTTTGTATTGCTGAGGGTTAAAATTCGCATTTAACCCATTATTTTCACAATTTTAATATAAAAAAATAGAATTCTGGTAACAAAACACTCGCTATGGTAGTAATTTTTGCTTATTAATATTTTTTTTTGTGTTATTTTGATCCAAATATTTCATTTTTAAGTGCAATTTAATGTCATCTAGGGTTGAAATTTTCCATTTAACCGACATTTTGAACAATTTTAATATGAGACAATTAAGTTGTAATGATAAAACACACTTTGGTAGAATTTTGGTAATAATTGATCCATAAGAACGTTCAAATGGACAAATAATGAATAAAAACACAAAAAAAATATAAATTAGCAAAAATTACTACCGCAGCGTGTGTTTAATCACCATAACTCAAATTTAATAAATATTTCTTTTGTCCACAATGTGAGTAAAATAAACCATTTTATCCTGCGCAACGTGAAAATGCACGTAAAAAATTAAAATTTTGTTTTGAAATAACAGTAAAACAGACAAGTTTTGTTAAACTTGACTTTTTATCGTTATTTCGTACCAAATTTTAAATGTTAAAGTGCTTCATATTGCATGGGGTTAAATTAAGAATTAAACCCACAAATTGAATCTTTTAAATATCAAAAATTTGATTTGAGGTGACAAAACACACGCTTTATTACTAATTTTTGCTTATTAATATGTTTTTGTGTTATTTTTAACCAAATATGAAATTTTTAAGTGCAATTTAATTTCATTTGGGCTAAAATTCTATATTTACCTGACATTTTGAACAATTTCAATATAAACAATTGAATTGTGATGACAAAATTTACGTTGGTAGAATTTTTGTATGAATTGTTAAAAATTACGTTCAAATGGACCAATAATGACCAAAAACATAAAAAAATTATAAATAAGCAACAATTACTACCAAAGCGTGGATTTTATCACCAAAACTCAATTTTTTGTATATTTCAATTTTCCAAAATGTGATAAAAATTGACCATTTAACCCCGCGCAACTAAAAAATGCACGTTAAAATTTAATATTTTGTTCGAAATAACGGTAAACCCGACAAGTTTTTTGTCAACTTGTCGTCAACCGTTATTTCGAACCAAATTTTAAATTTTGACGTGCATTTCTATTTTGGGTTGGGCATTTAAGTTGTGCATTAACCAACATTTTGAACAATTTCAATATTAAAATAATTGAATTGTGGTGACAAAACACACGCTTTGGTAGAAGCTTTTAATAATTAATATTTTTTTTGTGTTATTTTGAATCAAAGATTTAATTTTTAAGGGGAATTTTATGTCATTTGGGCTGAAATTCTCAATTTAACTGACATTTTTAACAATTTCAATATGAAACAATTGAATTGAGGTGATAAGTCACACTTTAGTAGAATTTTTGTATTAATTGTTCAAAATGACGTTCAAATGGACAAATAATGATTAAAAACAGAAGAAAAAAAATTAAAACTAGCAAAAATTACAACCAAAGCGTGTGTTTTATCACAACTCAATTTTTTTATATTTCAATAGTCCAAAATGTGGGTTACATGGACCATTTTACCCCACGCAACATAAAAATGCACGTAAAAATTTAAAATTTTGTTCGAAATAACGGTAAAACTGACAAGTTTAGTGTTAACTTGTCTATTTACCGTTATTTCGAACCAAATTTTAAATTTTTACGTGCATTTTAATGTTGCGTGGGATTAAATTGTGCATTTAACTACCAAATTGAACAATTTAAATATTAAAAAATTGATTAGAGGCGACAAAACACACTCTTTAGTAGTAATTTTTGCTTATTTATATAAATTTTGTGTTTTTGTTCATTATTGGTCCATTTGATCGTCATTTTGAACGATATGTACAAAAATCTCAAATAATTTTTTTCTGTTATTTTGAACCTAATATTTCATTTTTAAGTGGAATTTAATGTCATTTGGGGTGAAATTCTCCATTTAACCGACATTTTGAACAATTTTAATATAAAACAATTGAGTTGTGGTGCTTAAAGTAATTTTGATAGAATTTTGGTATGAATTGTTAAAAATGACGTTTAAATTGACAAATAATGAATTAAAGCAGAACAAATATAATTAAGCAAAAATAACTACCAAAGCGTGTGGTTTGTCACCACAACTCAATTTAATTATGTTTAAATTATCCAAAACGTCGGTTAAACGGACCATTTAATCCCGCGCAACATAAAAATGCACGTGAAAAGTAAATATCTTGCTCGAAATAACGGTAAAACAGAAAAGTTTTGTGTAAACTTGTCTATTAACTGATATTTCGAGCCAAACTTTTCATTTTTACGTGCAAATTTATATTGCATAGGGTTTAATTGTGAATTTTACTCACATTTTGAACAACCTTAATATCAAAAAATCTAGTTAAGGTGACAAATCACACGCTTTAGTACTAATTTTTGCTAATTAATATTTTTTTGTGTTTTTGTTCATTATTTGTCCATTTGAACGTCATTTTGAACGATATGTACCAAAATCTAAACAAAATTATTTGTTAATGCAGAATTTCACCCCAAATGACATAAACTTGTACCTAAAAATAAATAAATTTAATTAAAATAACGGTAAATAGACAAGTTGATATAAAACTTGTTGTTTTTACCGTTATTTTGAACCAAATATTTAATTTTTAAGTGCCATTTAATGACATTTTGGTTAAAATTCTCCATTTAACCGACATTTTGAACAATTATAATATGAAAAAATTTTGTTGTTGTGATAAAATTAACTTAAGTAGAGTTTTGGTATTTATTGTTCAAAATGACGTTCACATGGACAAAAAATGAATAAAAATACAAAAAATATATAAATTAGCAAAAATTACTACCAAAGCGTGTGTTTTATCACCACAACTCAATTTTTGTATATTCCAATTGTTTAAAATTTGGGTAAAATGGACAGTATAAAACAGACAAGTTTTGAGTTAATTTATCGTAATTTCGTACCAAATTTTAAATTTATTCGTGCATTTTTATATTGCGTGGGGTTTAATTATGCATTTTTCCCACATTTTGATTAATTTAAATTTAAAAAATTGAATTGTGGTGACAAAATACGCTTTGGTAGTAAATTTTGGTTATTAATATTTTTTTTGTGTTATTTTGTACCAAATATTTCATTTTTTAGTGCAATTTAATGTAATTTGGGGTGAAATTCTCCATTTAACCGACTTTTTGAGCAATTTCAATATGAAACAATTGAGTTATGGTGATAAAACACACTTTGGTAGAATTTTGGTTAAAATTGTTCAAAATGACATTCAAATGGACAAATAAGGAATCAAAACACAAAAAAAATATAAATTAGCAAAAATTACTACCAAAGCGTGTGTTTTATCACCTTAACTCAATTTTTTTATATTTCAATTGTCCATAATGTAGGTAAAATTGACCATTTAGCCCTGCGCAACATGAAAATGCACGTAAAAATTTAATATTTTGTTCGAAATAACGGTGAGACAGTCAAATTTTGTGTAAACTTGTCTATTTACCGTTATTTCGAATCAAATTTTAAATTTTTGCGCGCATTTTTATGTAGAGTGGGGTTTAATTGTGCATTTCACCCACATTTTGAAACATTTTGGATATTAAAAAAATTGAATTGTGGTGACAAAACACACGCTTTGGTGGTCATTTTTGCTTATTTATATTTTTTTTGTGTTATTTTGAACCATATATTAAATTTTTAAAAGCAATTTAATGTCATTTGGGCTAAAATTCTTCATTTTACCGACATTTTGAACAATAACAATATGAAAAAAATTAAGTTGTGGTGATTAAACACACTTTGGTTGAATTTTTGTATTAATTGTTCAAAATGACGTTTAAATGGACAAATAATTAATAAAAACAGAAGAAAAATTTAATTAACAAAAATAACTACCAAAGCGTTTGTTTGATCACCACAACTCAATTTTGTTTAGTTTCAATTGTCCAAATCGTCGGTAAAATGAACCATTTAACCCCTCGCAACAATAAAATGCACGTAAAATTTAATATTTTGTTCGAAATAACGGTAAAACAGACAAGTTTTGTGTAAACTTGTGTATTTACCGTTATTTCGAACCAAATTTTAAATTTTTGCGTGAATTTTTATATTGCGTGAGGTTAGGATGTGCATTTTACCCACATTTTGAAGTCAATGAAGTTATCCCGAATTTTCATCCCGAATAATGGTGTATTTCTTTGCTAAAATGTAGCTCTAGCCCGAAAAAATGTAAATGTTTTAAAAAATGTAGCATCAGCCCGAAAATTAATTTTTCGTTCTAAATATTAATATAAATGATTCACGTATACTGTAAAATTATAATGTGATAAAGATAAGATATGCCTTCGTATCATGAAGATGAGATATATAATTTTGCATATTTATGTGATAAATGTAGTGTATTGGTTGAAGTGACGGCCAAAATAGCATATCCTATGGATACTAGAGATAAAGCCCTATAGTGGCATATATGGCCAGATAGGCCAAGACTATACCAGCCAATTCTGGGCATAGCCATTTTCATATCATGAAGATGAGATATATATTTTTGCATATTTATGTGATAAATGTAGTGTATTGGTTGAAGTGACGGCCAAAATAGCATATCCTATGGATACTAGAGATAAAGCCCTATAGTGGCATATATGGCCAGATAGGCCAAGACTATACCAACCAATTCTGGGCATAGCCATTTTCATATCATGAAGATGAGATATGTATTTTTGCATATTTATGTGATAAATGTAGTGTATTGGTTGAAGTGACGGCCAAAATAGCATATCCTATGGATACAAGAGATAAAACCCTATAGTAGCATATATGGCCAGACAGGCCAAGACACCAATTCTGGGCATAGCCATTTTAATATCATGAAGATGAGATATATATTTTTGCATATTTATGTGATAAATGTAGTGTATTGGTTGAAGTGACGGCCAAAATAGCATATCCTATGGATACTAGAGATAAAGCCTTATAGTGGCATATATGGCCAGATAGGCCAAGACTATACCAACCAATTCTGGGCATAGCCATTTTCATATCATGAAGATGAGATATGTATTTTTGCATATTTATGTGATAAATGTAGTGTATTGGTTGAAGTGACGGCCAAAATAGCATATCATATGGATACTAGAGATAAAGCCCTATAGTGGCATATATGGCCAGATAGGCCAAGGACTATACAAACCAATTCTGGGCATAGCCATTTTCATATCATGAAGATGAGACATGTATTTTTGCATATTTATGTGATAAATGTAGTGTATTGGTTGAAGTGACGGCCAAAATAGCATATCCTATGGATACTAGAGATAAAGCCCTATAGTGGCATATATGGCCAGATAGGCCAAGACTATACCAACCAATTCTGGGCATAGCCATTTTCATATCATGAAGATGAGATATATATTTTTGCATATTTATGTGATAAATGTAGTGTATTGGTTGAAGTGACGGCCAAAATAGCATATCCTATGGATACTAGAGATAAAGCCCTATAGTGGTATATATAGCCAGACAGGCCAAGACTATACCAACCAATTCTGGGCATAGCCATTTTCATATCATGAAGATGAGATATGTATTTTTGCATATTTATGTGATAAATGTAGTGTATTGGTTGAAGTGACGGCCAAAATAGCATATCCTATGTATACTAGAGATAAAGCCCTATAGTGGCATATATGGCCAGATAGGCCAAGACTATACCAACCAATTCTGGCCATAGCCATTTTCATATCATGAAGATGAGATATATATTTTTGCATATTTATGTGATGAATGTAGTGTATTGGTTGAAGTGACGGCCAAAATAGCATATCCTATGGATACTAGAGATAAAGCCATATAGTGGCATATATGGCCAGATAGGCCAAGACTATACCAACCAATTCTGGGCATAGCCATTTTCATATCATGAAGATGAGATATGTATTTTTGCATATTTATGTGATAAATGTAGTGTATTGGTTGAAGTGACGGCCAAAATAGCATATCCTATGGATACTAGAGATAAAGCCCTATAGTGGCATATATGGCCAGATAGGCCAAGACTATACCAACCAATTCTGGGCATAGCCATTTTCATATCATAAAGATGAGATATGTAATTTTGCATATTTATGTGATAAATGTAGTGTATTGGTTGAAGTGACGGCCAAAATAGCATATCCTATGGATACTAGAGATAAAGCCCTATAGTGGCATATATGGCCAGATAGGCCAAGACTATACCAACCAATTCTGGGCATAGCCATTTTCATATCATGAAGATGAGATATATATTTTTGCATATTTATGTGATAAATGTAGTGTATTGGTTGAAGTGACGGCCAAAATAGCATATCCTATGGATACTAGAGATAAAGCCCTATAGTGGCATATATGGCCAGATAGGCCAAGACTATACCAACCAATTCTGGGCATAGCCATTTTCATATCATGAAGATGAGATATATATTTTTGCATATTTATGTGATAAATGTAGTGTATTGGTTGAAGTGACGGCCAAAATAGCATATCCTATGGATACTAGAGATAAAGCCCTATAGTGGCATATATGGCCAGATAGGCCAAGACTATACCAACCAATTCTGGGCATAGCCATTTTCATATCATGAAGATGAGATATATATTTTTGCATATTTATGTGATAAATGTAGTGTATTGGTTGAAGTGACGGCCAAAATAGCATATCCTATGGATACTAGAGATAAAGCCCTATAGTGGCATATATGGCCAGAAAGGCCAAGACTATACCAACCAATTCTGGCATAGCCATTTTCATATCATGAAGATGAGATATATATTTTTGCATATTTATGTGATAAATGTAGTGTATTGGTTGAAGTGACGACCAAAATAGCATATCCTATGGATACTAGAGATAAAGCCCTATAGTGGCATATATGGCCAGATAGGCCAAGACTAAACCAGCCAATTCTGGGCATAGCCATTTTCATATCATGAAGATGAGATATATATTTTGGCATATTTATGTGATAAATGTAGTGTATTGGTTGAAGTGACGACCAAAATAGCATATCCTATGGATACTAGAGATAAAGCCCTATAGTGGCATATATGGCCAGATAGGCCAAGACTATACCAACCAATTCTGGGCATAGCCATTTTCATATCATGAAGATGAGATATATATTTTTGCATATTTATGTGATAAATGTAGTGTATTGGTTGAAGTGACGGCCAAAATAGCATATCCTATGGATACTAGAGATAAAGCCCTATAGTGGCATATATGGCCAGACAGGCCAAGACACCAATTCTGGGCATAGCCATTTTAATATCATGAAGATGAGATATATATTTTTGCATATTTATGTGATAAATGTAGTGTATTGGTTGAAGTGACGGCCAAAATAGCATATCCTATGGATACTAGAGATAAAGCCTTATAGTGGCATATATGGCCAGATAGGCCAAGACTATACCAACCAATTCTGGGCATAGCCATTTTCATATCATGAAGATGAGATTTGTATTTTTGCATATTTATGTGATAAATGTAGTGTATTGGTTGAAGTGACGGCCAAAATAGCATATCATATGGATACTAGAGATAAAGCCCTATAGTTGCATATATGGCCAGATAGGCCAAGACTATACCAACCAATTCTGGGCATAGCCATTTTCATATCATGAAGATGAGATATATATTTTTGCATATTTATGTGATAAATGTAGTGTATTGGTTGAAGTGACGGCCAAAATAGCATATCCTATGGATACTAGAGATAAAGCCCTATAGTGGCATATATGGCCAGATAGGCCAAGACTATACCAACCAATTCTGGGCATAGCCATTTTCATATCATGAAGATGAGATATATATTTTTGCATATTTATGTGATAAATGTAGTGTATTGGTTGAAGTGACGGCCAAAATAGCATATCCTATGGATACTAGAGATAAAGCCCTATAGTGGCATATATGGCCAGACAGGCCAAGACTATACCAACCAATTCTGGGCATAGCCATTTTCATATCATGAAATTGAGATATATATTTTTGCATATTTATGTGATAAATGTAGTGTATTGGTTGAAGTGACGGCCAAAATAGCATATCCTATGGATACTAGAGATAAAGCCCTATAGTGGCATATATGGCCAGATAGGCCAAGACTATACCAACCAATTCTGGGCATAGCCATTTTCATATCATGAAGATGAGATATATATTTTTGCATATTTATGTGATAAATGTAGTGTATTGGTTGAAGTGACGGCCAAAATAGCATATCCTATTGATACTAGAGATAAAGCCCTATAGTGGCATATATGGCCAGATAGGCCAAGACTATACCAACCAATTCTGGGCATAGCCATTTTCATATCATAAAGATGAGATATATATTTTTGCATATTTATGTGATAAATGTAGTGTATTGGTTGAAGTGACGGCCAAAATAGCATATCCTATGGATACTAGAGATAAAGCCCTATAGTGGCATATATGGCCAGATAGGCCAAGACTATACCAACCAATTCTGGGCATAGCCATTTTCATATCATGAAGATGAGATATATATTTTTGCATATTTATGTGATAAATGTAGTGTATTGGTTGAAGTGACGGCCAAAATAGCATATCCTATGGATACTAGAGATAAAGCCATATAGTGGCATATATGGCCAGATAGGCCAAGACTATACCAACCAATTCTGGGCATAGCCATTTTCATATCATGAAGATGAGATATGTATTTTTGCATATTTATGTGATAAATGTAGTGTATTGGTTGAAGTGACGGCCAAAATAGCATATCCTATGGATACTAGAGATAAAGCCCTATAGTGGCATATATGGCCAGATAGGCCAAGACTAAACCAACCAATTCTGGGCATAGCCATTTTCATATCATGAAGATGAGATATATATTTTTGCATATTTATGTGATAAATGTAGTGTATTGGTTGAAGTGACGACCAAAATAGCATATCCTATGGATACTAGAGATAAAGCCCTATAGTGGCATATATGGCCAGATAGGCCAAGACTATACCAACCAATTCTGGGCATAGCCATTTTCATATCATGAAGATGAGATATATATTTTTGCATATTTATGTGATAAATGTAGTGTATTGGTTGAAGTGACGGCCAAAATAGCATATCCTATGGATACTAGAGATAAAGCCCTATAGTGGCATATATGGCCAGACAGGCCAAGACACCAATTCTGGGCATAGCCATTTTAATATCATGAAGATGAGATATATATTTTTGCATATTTATGTGATAAATGTAGTGTATTGGTTGAAGTGACGGCCAAAATAGCATATCCCATGGATACTAGAGTTAAAGCCTTATAGTGGCATATATGGCCAGATAGGCCAAGACTATACCAACCAATTCTGGGCATAGCCATTTTCATATCATGAAGATGAGATATGTATTTTTGCATATTTATGTGATAAATGTAGTGTATTGGTTGAAGTGACGGCCAAAATAGCATATCATATGGATACTAGAGATAAAGCCCTATAGTGGCATATATGGCCAGATAGGCCAAGACTATACCAACCAATTCTGGGCATAGCCATTTTCATATCATGAAGATGAGATATATATTTTTGCATATTTATGTGATAAATGTAGTGTATTGGTTGAAGTGACGGCCAAAATAGCATATCCTATGGATACTAGAGATAAAGCCCTATAGTGGCATATATGGCCAGATAGGCCAAGACTATACCAACCAATTCTGGGCATAGCCATTTTCATATCATGAAGATGAGATATATATTTTTGCATATTTATGTGATAAATGTAGTGTATTGGTTGAAGTGACGGCCAAAATAGCATATCCTATGGATACTAGAGATAAAGCCCTATAGTGGCATATATAGCCAGACAGGCCAAGACTATACCAACCAATTCTGGGCATAGCCATTTTCATATCATGAAATTGAGATATGTATTTTTGAATATTTATGTGATAAATGTAGTGTATTGGTTGAAGTGACGGCCAAAATAGCATATCCTATGGATACTAGAGATAAAGCCCTATAGTGGCATATATGGCCAGATAGGCCAAGACTATACCAACCAATTCTGGGCATAGCCATTTTCATATCATGAAGATGAGATATATATTTTTGCATATTTATGTGATAAATGTAGTGTATTGGTTGAAGTGACGGCCAAAATAGCATATCCTATTGATACTAGAGATAAAGCCCTATAGTGGCATATATGGCCAGATAGGCCAAGACTATACCAACCAATTCTGGGCATAGCCATTTTCATATCATGAAGATGAGATATATATTTTTGCATATTTATGTGATAAATGTAGTGTATTGGTTGAAGTGACGGCCAAAATAGCATATCCTATGGATACTAGAGATAAAGCCCTATAGTGGCATATATGGCCAGATAGGCCAAGACTATACCAACCAATTCTGGGCATAGCCATTTTCATATCATGAAGATGAGATATATATTTTTGCATATTTATGTGATAAATGTAGTGTATTGGTTGAAGTGACGGCCAAAATAGCATATCCTATGGATACTAGAGATAAAGCCATATAGTGGCATATATGGCCAGATAGGCCAAGACTATACCAACCAATTCTGGGCATAGCCATTTTCATATCATGAAGATGAGATATGTATTTTTGCATATTTATGTGATAAATGTAGTGTATTGGTTGAAGTGACGGCCAAAATAGCATATCCTATGGATACTAGAGATAAAGCCCTATAGTGGCATATATGGCCAGATAGGCCAAGACTAAACCAACCAATTCTGGGCATAGCCATTTTCATATCATGAAGATGAGACATGTATTTTTGCATATTTATGTGATAAATGTAGTGTATTGGTTGAAGTGACGGCGTAAATAGCATATCCTATGGATACTAGAGATAAAGCCCTATAGTGGCATATATGGCCAGATAGGCCAAGACTATACCAACCAATTCTGGGCATAGCCATTTTCATATCATGAAGATGAGATATATATTTTTGCATATTTATGTGATAAATGTAGTGTATTGGTTGAAGTGACGGCCAAAATAGTATATCCTATGGATACTAGAGATAAAGCCCTATAGTGGCATATATGGCCAGATAGGCCAAGACTATACCAACCAATTCTGGGCATAGCCATTTTCATATCATGAAGATGAGATATGTATTTTTGCATATTTATGTGATAAATTGTGTTGGATATTGAAATATTTTTAAATAAAATTAGGTATAAAACAAAAAAAAAATATTTTTCAGATTAGTATATAAAGCAATTTTTTTTTTCATTTTGTTTCAAAAACCTTTTCAGATTTCGAGCTGTTAACTTCGTGTTGTTTTTTTTGTGTTTCCTATTGTGTTTTTTGTGCTATATTCAAAAGTTTTTTTCAAAACTATCGACCCTCGCTTTCGTTTTTGGACATTCTTTATAACTGACTTGATTATATTTTGTATTGATTTTCATTATTACCACTGCATTCATTTGGACTATTCTGTCGTACTGATTCTAGTTTTTTGTATATATCGCTTAGCGTAGCTTGTTAGTTAATTTGTAGTTATTGAAATCATATTAATTTCAATTAACACTTTTAATATTGGTTAATATAATGAATGATATGAAAATGGCTATGCCCAGAATTGGTTGGTTTAGTCTTGGCCTATCTGGCCATATATGCCACTATAGGGCTTTATCTCTAGTATCCATAGGATATGCTATTTTGGCCGTCACTTCAACCAATACACTACATTTATCACATAAATATTCAAAAATATATATCTCAACTTCATGATATGAAAATGGCTATGCCCAGAATTGGTTGGTATAGTCTTGGCCTGTCTGACCATATATGCCACTATAGGGCTTTATCTCTAGTATCCATAGGATATGCTATTTTGGCCGTCACTTCAACCAATACACTACATTTATCACATAAATATGCAAAAATACATATCTCATCTTCATGATATTAAAATGGCTATGCCCAGAATTGGTGTCTTGGCCTGTCTGGCCATATATGCTACTATAGGGCTTTATCTCTAGTATCCATAGGATATGCTATTTTGGCCGTCACTTCAACCAATACACTACATTTATCATATAAATATGCAAAAATATATATCTCATCTTCATGATATGAAAATGGCTATGCCCAGAATTGGTTGGAATAGTCTTGGCCTATCTGGCCATATATGCCACTATAGGGCTTTATCTCTAGTATCCATAGGATATGCTATTTTGGCCGCCACTTCAACCAATACACTACATTTATCACATAAATATGCAAAAATATATATCTCATCTTCATGATATGAAAATGGCTATGCCCAGAATTGGTTGGTATAGTCTTGGCCTATCTGGCCATATATGCCACTATAGGGCTTTATCTCTAGTATCCATAGGATATGCTATTTTGGCCGTCACTTCAACCAATACACTACATTTATCACATAAATATGCAAAAATATATATCTCATCTTCATGATATGAAAATGGCTATGCCCAGAATTGGTTGGTATAGTCTTGGCCTATCTGGCCATATATGCCACTATAGGGCTTTATCTCTAGTATCCATAGGATATGCTATTTTGGCCGTCACTTCAACCAATACACTACATTTATCACATAAATATGCAAAAATATATATCTCATCTTCATGATATGAAAATGGCTATGCCCAGAATTGGTTGGTATAGTCTTGGCCTATCTGGCCATATATGCCACTACAGGGCTTTATCTCTAGTATCCATAGGATATGCTATTTTGGCCGTCACTTCAACCAATACACTACATTTATCACATAAATATTCAAAAATATATATCTCATCTTCATGATATGAAAATGGCTATGCCCAGAATTGGTTGGTATAGTCTTGGCCTGTCTGGCCATATATGCCACTATAGGGCTTTATCTCTAGTATCCATAGGATATGCTATTTAGGCCGTCACTTCAACCAATACACTACATTTATCACATAAATATGCAAAATTACATATCTCATCTTTATGATATGAAAATGGCTATGCCCAGAATTGGTTGGTTTAGTCTTGGCCTATCTGGCCATATATGCCACTATAGGGCTTTATCTCTAGTATCCATAGGATATGCTATTTTGGCCGTCACTTCAACCAATACACTACATTTATCACATAAATATGCAAAAATATATATCTCATCTTCATGATATGAAAATGGCTATGCCCAGAATTGGTTGGTATAGTCTTGGCCTATCTGGCCATATATGCCACTATAGGGCTTTATCTCTAGTATCCATAGGATATGCTATTTTGGCCGTCACTTCAACCAATATACTACATTTATCACATAAATATGCAAAAATACATATCTCATCTTCATGATATGAAAATGGTTATGCCTAGAATTGGTTGGTATAGTCTTGGCCTATCTGGCCATATATGCCACTATAGGGCTTTATCTCTAGTATCCATAGGATATGCTATTTTGGCCGTCACTTCAACCAATACACTACATTTATCACATAAATATGCAAAAATATATATCTCATCTTCATGATATGAAAATGGCTATGCCCAGAATTGGTTGGTATAGTCTTGGCCTATCTGGCCATATATGCCACTATAGGGCTTTATCTCTAGTATCCATAGGATATGCTATTTTGGCCGTCACTTCAACCAATACACTACATTTATCACATAAATATGCAAAAATACATATCTCATCTTCATGATATGAAAATGGCTATGCCTAGAAATGGTTGGTTTAGTCTTGGCCTATCTGGCCATATATGCCACTATAGGGCTTTATCTCTAGTATCCATAGGATATGCTATTTTGGCCGTCACTTCAACCAATACACTACATTAATCACATAAATATGCAAAAATATGTATCTCATCTTCATGATATGAAAATGGCTATGCCCAGAATTGGTTGGTATAGTCTTGGCCTATCTGGCCATATATGCCACTATAGGGTTTTATCTCTAGTATCCATAGGATATGCTATTTTGGCCGTCACTTCAACCAATACACTACATTTATCACATAAATATGCAAAAATATATATCTCATCTTCATGATATGAAAATGGCTATGCCCAGAATTGGTTGGTATAGTCTTGGCCTATCTGGCCATATATGCCACTATAGGGCTTTATCTCTAGTATCCATAGGATATGCTATTTTGGTCGTCACTTCAACCAATACACTACATTTATCACATAAATATGCAAAAATACATATCTCATCTTCATGATATGAAAATGGCTATGCCCAGAATTGGTTGGTATAGTCTTGGCCTGTCTGGCCATATATGCCACTATAGGGCTTTATTTCTAGTATCCATAGGATATGCTATTTTGGCCGTCACTTCAACCAATACACTACATTTATCACATAAATATGCAAAAATATATATCTCATCTTCATGATATGAAAATGGCTATGCCCAGAATTGGTTGGTAAAGTCTTGGCCTGTCTGGCCATATATGCCACTATAGGGCTTTATCTCTAGTATCCATAGGATATGCTATTTTGGCCGTCACTTCAACCAATACACTACATTTATCACATAAATATGCAAAAATACATATCTCATCTTCATGATATGAAAATGGCTATGCCCAGAATTGGTTGGTATAGTCTTGGCCTATCTGGCCATATATGCCACTATAGGGCTTTATCTCTAGTATCCATAGGATATGCTATTTTGGTCGTCACTTCAACAATACACTACATTTATCACATAAATATGCAAAAATACATATCTCATCTTCATGATATGAAAATGGCTATGCCCAGAATTGGTTGGTATAGTCTTGGCCTGTCTGGCCATATATGCCACTATAGGGCTTTATCTCTAGTATCCATAGGATATGCTATTTTGGCCGTCACTTCAACCAATACACTACATTTATCACATAAATATGCAAAAATATATATCTCATCTTCATGATATGAAAATGGCTATGCCCAGAATTGGTTGGTATAGTCTTGGCCTATCTGGCCATATATGCCACTATAGGGCTTTATCTCTAGTATCCATAGGATATGCTATTTTGGTCGTCACTTCAACCAATACACTACATTTATCACATAAATATGCAAAAATATATATCTCATCTTCATGATATGAAAATGGCTATGCCCAGAATTGGTTGGTATAGTCTTGGCCTATCTAGCCATATATGCCACTATAGGGCTTTATCTCTAGTATCCATAGGATATGCTATTTTGGCCGTCACTTCAACCAATATACTACATTTATCACATAAATATGCAAAAATATATATCTCATCTTCATGATATGAAAATGGCTATGCCCAGAATTGGTTGGTATAGTCTTGGCCTATCTGGCCATATATGCCACTATAGGGCTTTATCTCTAGTATCCATAGGATATGCTATTTTAGCCGTCACTTCAACCAATACACTACATTTATCACATAAATATGCAAAAATATATATCTCATCTTCATGATATGAAAATGGCTATGCCCAGAATTGGTTGGTATAGTCTTGGCCTATCTGGCCATATATGCCACTAAAGGGCTTTATCTCTAGTATCCATAGGATATGCTATTTTGGCCGTCACTTCAACCAATACACTACACTTATCACATAAATATGCAAAAATACATATCTCATCTTCATGATATGAAAATGGTTATGCCTAGAATTGGTTGGTATAGTCTTGGCCTATCTGGCCATATATGCCACTTTAGGGCTTTATCTCTAGTATCCATAGGATATGCTATTTTGGCCGTCACTTCAACCAATACACTACATTTATCACATAAATATGCAAAAATATATATCTCATCTTCATGATATGAAAATGGCTATGCCCAGAATTGGTTGGTATAGTCTTGGCCTATCTGGCCATATATGCCACTATAGGGCTTTATCTCTAGTATCCATAGGATATGCTATTTTGGTCGTCACTTCAACAATACACTACATTTATCACATAAATATGCAAAAATACTTATCTCATCTTCATGATATGAAAATGGCTATGCCCAGAATTGGTTGGTATAGTCTTGGCCTGTCTGGCCATATATGCCACTATAGGGCTTTATCTCTAGTATCCATAGGATATGCTATTTTGGCCGTCACTTCAACCAATACACTACATTTATCACATAAATATGCAAAAATATATATCTCATCTTCATGATATGAAAATGGCTATGCCAAGAATTGGTTGGTGAAGTCTTGGCCTGTCTGGCCATATATGCCACTATAGGGTTTTATCTCTAGTATCCATAGGATATGCTATTTTGGCCGTCACTTCAACCAATACACTACATTTATCACATAAATATGCAAAAATACATATCTCATCTTCATGATATGAAAATGGCTATGCCCAGAATTGGTTGGTATAGTCTTGGCCTGTCTGGCCATTTATGCCACTATAGGGCTTTATCTCTAGTATCCATAGGATATGCTATTTTGGCCGTCACTTCAACCAATACACTACATTTATCACATAAATATGCAAAAATATATATCTCATCTTCATGATATGAAAATGGCTATGCCCAGAATTGGTTGGTATAGTCTTGGCCTATCTAGCCATATATGCCACTATAGGGCTTTATCTCTAGTATCCATAGGATATGCTATTTTGGCCGTCACTTCAACCAATATACTACATTTATCACATAAATATGCAAAAATATATATCTCATCTTCATGATATGAAAATGGCTATGCCCAGAATTGGTTGGTATAGTCTTGGCCTATCTGGCCATATATGCCACTATAGGGCTTTATCTCTAGTATCCATAGGATATGCTATTTTGGCCGTCACTTCAACCAATACACTACATTTATCACATAAATATGCAAAAATATATATCTCATCTTCATGATATGAAAATGGCTATGCCCAGAATTGGTTGGTATAGTCTTGGCCTATCTGGCCATATATGCCACTATAGGGCTTTATCTCTAGTATCCATAGGATATGCTATTTTGGCCGTCACTTCAACCAATACACTACACTTATCACATAAATATGCAAAAATACATATCTCATCTTCATGATATGAAAATGGCTATGCCCAGAATTGGTTGGTATAGTCTTGGCCTATCTGGCCATATATGCCACTATAGGGCTTTATCTCTAGTATCCATAGGATATGCTATTTTGGCCGTTACTTCAACCAATACACTACATTTATCACATAAATATGCAAAAATATATATCTCATCTTCATGATATGAAAATGGCTATGCCCAGAATTGGTTGGTATAGTCTTGGCCTATCTGGCCATATATGCCACTATAGGGTTTCATCTCTAGTATCCATAGGATATGCTATTTTGGCCGTCACTTCAACCAATACACTACATTTATCACATAAATATGCAAAAATATATATCTCATCTTCATGATATGAAAATGGCTATGCCCAGAATTGGTTGGTATAGTCTTGGCCTATCTGGCCATATATGCCACTATAGGGCTTTATCTCTAGTATCCATAGGATATGCTATTTTGGTCGTCACTTCAACCAATACACTACATTTATCACATAAATATGCAAAAATATATATCTCATCTTCATGATATGAAAATGGCTATGCCCAGAATTGGTTGGTATAGTCTTGGCCTGTCTGGCCATATATGCCACTATAGGGCTTTATCTCTAGTATCCATAGGATATGCTATTTTGGCCGTCACTCCAACCAATACACTACATTTATCACATAAATATGCAAAAATACATATCTCATCTTCATGATATGAAAATGGCTATGCACAGAATTGGTTGGTATAGTCTTGGCCTATCGGGCCATATATGCCACTATAGGGCTTTATCTCTAGTATCCATAGGATATGCTATTTTGCTCGTCACTTCAACCAATACACTACATTTATCACATAAATATGCAAAAATACATATCTCATCTTCATGATATGAAAATGGCTATGCCCAGAATTGGTTGGTATAGTCTTGGCCTGTCTGGCCATATATGCCACTATAGGGCTTTATCTCTAGTATCCATAGGATATGCTATTTTGGCCGTCACTTCAACCAATACACTACATTTATCACATAAATATGCAAAAATACATATCTCATCTTCATGATATGAAAATGGCTATGCCCAGAATTGGTTGGTATAGTCTTGGCCTATCTGGCCATATATGCCACTATAGGGCTTTATCTCTAGTATCCATAGGATATGCTATTTTGGTCGTCACTTCAACCAATACACTACATTTATCACATAAATATGCAAAAATACATATCTCATCTTCATGATATGAAAATAGCTATGCCCAGAATTGGTTGGTATAGTCTTGGCCTGTCTGGCCATATATGCCACTATAGGGCTTTATCTCTAGTATCCATAGGATATGCTATTTTGGCCGTCACTTCAACCAATACACTACATTTATCACATAAATATGCAAAAATATATATCTCATCTTCATGATATGAAAATGGCTATGCCCAGAATTGGTTGGTATAGTCTTGGCCTATCTGGCCATATATGCCACTATAGGGCTTTATCTCTAGTATCCATAGGATATGCTATTTTGGCCGTTACTTCAACCAATACACTACATTTATCACATAAATATGCAAAAATATATATCTCATTTTCATGATATGAAAATGGCTATGCCCAGAATTGGTTGGTATAGTCTTGGCCTATCTGGCCATATATGCCACTATAGGGTTTTATCTCTAGTATCCATAGGATATGCTATTTTGGCCGTCACTTCAACCAATACACTACATTTATCACATAAATATGCAAAAATATATATCTCATCTTCATGATATGAAAATGGCTATGCCCAGAATTGGTTGGTATAGTCTTGGCCTATCTGGCCATATATGCCACTATAGGGTTTTATCTCTAGTATCCATAGGATATGCTATTTTGGCCGTCACTTCAACCAATACACTACATTTATCACATAAATATGCAAAAATATATATCTCATCTTCATGATATGAAAATGGCTATGCCCAGAATTGGTTGGTATAGTCTTGGCCTATCTGGCCATATATGCCACTATAGGGCTTTATCTCTAGTATCCATAGGATATGCTATTTTGGCCGTCACTTCAACCAATACACTACATTTATCACATAAATATGCAAAAATACATATCTCATCTTCATGATATGAAAATGGCTATGCCCAGAATTGGTTGGTATAGTTTTGGCCTGTCTGGCCATATATGCCACTATAGGGCTTTATCTCTAGTATCCATAGGATATGCTATTTTGGCCGTCACTTCAACCAATACACTACATTTATCACATAAATATGCAAAAATATATATCTCATTTTCATGATATGAAAATGGCTATGCCCAGAATTGGTTGGTATAGTCTTGGCCTATCTGGCCATATATGCCACTATAGGGTTTTATCTCTAGTATCCATAGGATATGCTATTTTGGCCGTCACTTCATCCAATACACTACATTTATCACATAAATATGCAAAAATATATATCTCATCTTCATGATATGAAAATGGCTATGCCCAGAATTGGTTGGTATAGTCTTGGCCTATCTAGCCATATATGCCACTATAGGGCTTTATCTCTAGTATCCATAGGATATGCTATTTTGGCCGTCACTTCAACCAATACACTACATTTATCACATAAATATGCAAAAATATATATCTCATCTTCATGATATGAAAATGGCTATGCCCAGAATTGGTTGGTATAGTCTTGGCCTATCTGGCCATATAAGCCACTATAGGGCTTTATCTCTAGTATCCATAGGATATGCTATTTTGGCCGTCACTTCAACCAATACACTACATTTATCACATAAATATGCAAAAATATATATCTCATCTTCATGATATGAAAATGGCTATGCCCAGAATTGGTTGGTATAGTCTTGGCCTATCTGGCCATATATGCCACTATAGGGCTTTATCTCTAGTATCCATAGGATATGCTATTTTGGCCGTCACTTCAACCAATATACTACATTTATCACATAAATATGCAAAAATATATATCTCATCTTCATGATATGAAAATGGCTATGACCAGAATTGGTTGGTATAGTCTTGGCCTATCTGGCCATATATGCCACTATAGGGCTTTATCTCTAGTATCCATAGGATATGCTATTTTGGCCGTCACTTCAACCAATACACTACATTTATCACATAAATATGCAAAAATATATATCTCATCTTCATGATATGAAAATGACTATGCCCAGAATTGGTTGGTAAAGTTTTGGCCTATCTGGCCATATATGCCACTATAGGGCTTTATCTCTAGTATCCATAGGATATGCTATTTTGGCCGTCACTTCAACCAATACACTACATTTATCACATAAATATGCAAAAATATATATCTCATCTTCATGATATGAAAATGGCTATGCCTACAATTGGTTGGTATAGTCTTGGCCTATCTGGCCATATATGCCACTATAGGGCTTTATCTCTAGTATCCATAGGATATGCTATTTTGGCCGTCACTTCAACCAATACACTACATTTATCACATAAATATGCAAAAATATATATCTCATCTTCATGATATGAAAATGGCTATGCCTAGAATTGGTTGGTATAGTCTTGACCTATCTGGCCATATATGCCACTATAGGGTTTTATCTCTAGTATCCATAGGATATGCTATTTTGGCCGTTACTTCAACCAATACACTACACTTATCACATAAATATGCAAAAATATATATCTCATCTTCATGATATGAAAATGGCTATGCCCCGAATTGGTTGGTATAGTCTTGGCCTGTCTGGCCATATATGCCACTATAGGGCTTTATCTCTAGTATCCATAGGATATGCTATTTTGGCCGTCACTTCAACCAATACACTACATTTATCACATAAATATGCAAAAATACATATCTCATCTTCATGATATGAAAATGGCTATGCCCAGAATTGGTTGGTATAGTCTTGGCTTATCTGGCCATATATGCCACTATAGGGCTTTATCTCTAGTATCCATAGGATATGCTATTTTGGTCGTCACTTCAACCAATACACTACATTTATCACATAAATATGCAAAAATACATATCTCATCTTCATGATATGAAAATGGCTATGCACAGAATTGGTTGGTATAGTCTTGGCCTGTCTGGCCATATATGCCACTATAGGGCTTTATCTCTAGTATCCATAGGATATGCTATTTAGGCCGTCACTTCAACCAATACACTACATTTATCACATAAATATGCAAAAATATATATCTTATCTTCATGATATGAAAATGGCTATGCCCAGAATTGGTTGGTTTAGTCTTCGCCTATCTGGCCGTATATGCCACTATAGGGCTTTATCTCTAGTATCCATAGGATATGCTATTTTGGCCGTTACTTCAACCAATACACTACACTTATCACATAAATATGCAAAAATATATATCTCATCTTCATGATATGAAAATGGCTATGCCCCGAATTGGTTGGTATAGTCTTGGCCTATCTGGCCATATATGCCACTTAAGGGTTTTATCTCTAGTATCCATAGGATATGCTATTTTGGCCGTCACTTCAACCAATACACTACATTTATCACATAAATATGCAAAAATATATATCTCATCTTTATGATATGAAAATGGCTATGACCAGAATTAGTGTCTTGGCCTGTCTGGCCATATATGCCACTATAGGGCTTTATCTCTAGTATCCATAGGATATGCTATTTTGGTCGTCACTTCAACCAATATACTACATTTATCACATAAATATGCAAAAATACATATCTCATCTTCATGATATGAAAATGGCTATGCCCAGAATTGGTTGGTATAGTCTTGGCCTGTCTGGCCATATATGCCACTATAGGGCTTTATCTCTAGTATCCATAGGATATGCTATTTTGGCCGTCACTTCAACCAATACACTACATTTATCACATAAATATGCAAAAATACATATCTCATCTTCATGATATGAAAATGGCTATGCCCAGAATTGGTTGGTATAGTCTTGGCCTATCGGGCCATATATGCCACTATAGGGCTTTATCTCTAGTATCCATAGGATATGCTATTTTGGTCGTCACTTCAACCAATACACTACATTTATCACATAAATATGCAAAAATACATATCTCATCTTCATGATATGAAAATGGCTATGCCCAGAATTGGTTGGTATAGTCTTGGCCTGTCTGGCCATATATGCCACTATAGGGCTTTATCTCTAGTATCCATAGGATATGCTATTTTGGCCGTCACTTCAACCAATACACTAAATTTATCACATAAATATGCAAAAATACATATCTCATCTTCATGATATGAAAATGGCTATGCCTACAATTGGTTGGTATAGTCTTGGCCTATCTGGCCATATATGCCACTATAGGGCTTTATCTCTAGTATCCATAGGATATGCTATTTTGGCCGTCACTTCAACCAATACACTACATTTATCACATAAATATGCAAAAATATATATCTCATCTTCATGATATGAAAATGGCTATGCCTAGAATTGGTTGGTATAGTCTTGACCTATCTGGCCATATATGCCACTATAGGGCTTTATCTCTAGTATCCATAGGATATGCTATTTTGGCCGTCACTTCAACCAATACACTACATTTATCACATAAATATGCAAAAATACATATCTCATCTTCATGATATGAAAATGGCTATGCCCAGAATTGGTTGGTATAGTCTTGGCCTATCTGGCCATATATGCCACTATAGGGCTTTATCTCTAGTATCCATAGGATATGCTATTTTGGCCGTTACTTCAACCAATACACTACATTTATCACATAAATATGCAAAAATATATATCTCATCTTCATGATATGAAAATGGCTATGCCCAGAATTGGTTGGTATAGTCTTGGCCTATCTGGCCATATATGCCACTATAGGGTTTTATCTCTAGTATCCATAGGATATGCTATTTTGGCCGTCACTTCAACCAATACACTACATTTATCACATAAATATGCAAAAATATATATCTCATCTTCATGATATGAAAATGGCTATGCCCAGAATTGGTTGGTATAGTCTTGGCCTATCTGGCCATATATGCCACTATAGGGCTTTATCTCTAGTATCCATAGGATATGCTTTTTTGGCCGTCACTTCAACCAATACACTACATTTATCACATAAATATGCAAAAATATATATCTCATCTTCATGATATGAAAATGGCTATGCCCAGAATTGGTTGGTATAGTCTTGGCCTATCTGGCCATATATGCCACTATAGGGCTTTATCTCTAGTATCCATAGGATATGCTATTTTGGCCGTCACTTCAACCAATACACTACATTTATCACATAAATATGCAAAAATACATATCTCATCTTCATAATATGAAAATGGCTATGCCCAGAATTGGTTGGTATAGTCTTGGCCTGTCTGGCCATATATGCCACTATAGGGCTTTATCTCTAGTATCCATAGGATATGCTATTTTGGCCGTCACTTCAACCAATACACTACATTTATCACATAAATATGCAAAAATATATATCTCATCTTTATGATATGAAAATGGCTATGCCCAGAATTGGTTGGTATAGTCTTGGCCTATCTGGCCATATATGCCACTATAGGGCTTTATCTCTAGTATCCATAGGATATGCTATTTTGGCCGTCACTTCAACCAATACACTACATTTATCACATAAATATGCAAAAATATATATCTCATCTTTATGATATGAAAATGGCTATGACCAGAATTGGTGTTTTGGCCTGTCTGGCCATATATGCCACTATAGGGCTTAATCTCTAGTATCCATAGGATATGCTATTTTGGCCGTCACTTCAACCAATACACTACATTTATCACATAAATATGCAAAAATATATATCTCATCTTCATGATATGAAAATGGCTATGCCCAGAATTGGTTGGTATAGTCTTGGCCTATCTGGCCATATATGCCACTATATGGCTTTATCTCTAGTATCCATAGGATATGCTATTTTGGCCGTCACTTCAACCAATACACTACATTTATCACATAAATATGCAAAAATATATATCTCATCTTCATGATATGAAAATGGCTATGCCCAGAATTGGTTGGTATAGTCTTGGCCTATCTGGCCATATATGCCACTATAGGGTTTTATCTCTAGTATCCATAGGATATGCTATTTTGGCCGTCACTTCAACCAATACACTACATTTATCACATAAATATGCAAAAATATATATCTCATCTTCATGATATGAAAATGGCTATGCCCAGAATTGGTTGGTATAGTCTTGGCCTATCTGGCCATATATGCCACTATAGGGCTTTATCTCTAGTATCCATAGGATATGCTATTTTGGTCGTCACTTCAACCAATACACTACATTTATCACATAAATATGCAAAAATACATATCTCATCTTCATGATATGAAAATGGCTATGCCCAGAATTGGTTGGTATAGTCTTGGCCTGTCTGGCCATATATGCCACTATAGGGCTTTATCTCTAGTATCCATAGGATATGCTATTTTGGCCGTCACTTCAACCAATACACTACATTTATCACATAAATATGCAAAAATATATATCTCATCTTCATGATATGAAAATGGCTATGCCCAGAATTGGTTGGTATAGTCTTGGCCTATCGGGCCATATATGCCACTATAGGGCTTTATCTCTAGTATCCATAGGATATGCTATTTTGGTCGTCACTTCAACCAATACACTACATTTATCACATAAATATGCAAAAATACATATCTCATCTTCATGATATGAAAATGGCTATGCCCAGAATTGGTTGGTATAGTCTTGGCCTGTCTGGCCATATATGCCACTATAGGGCTTTATCTCTAGTATCCATAGGATATGCTATTTTGGCCGTCACTTCAACCAATACACTACATTTATCACATAAATATGCAAAAATACATATCTCATCTTCATGATATGAAAATGGCTATGCCCAGAATTGGTTGGTATAGTCTTGGCTTATCTGGCCATATATGCCACTATAGGGCTTTATCTCTAGTATCCATAGGATATGCTATTTTGGTCGTCACTTCAACCAATACACTACATTTATCACATAAATATGCAAAAATACATATCTCATCTTCATGATATGAAAATGGCTATGCCCAGAATTGGTTGGTATAGTCTTGGCCTGTCTGGCCATATATGCCACTATAGGGCTTTATCTCTAGTATCCATAGGATATGCTATTTTGGCCGTCACTTCAACCAATACACTACATTTATCACATAAATATGCAAAAATATATATCTCATCTTCATGATATGAAAATGGCTATGCCCAGAATTGGTTGGTATAGTCTTGGCCTATCTGGCCATATATGCCACTATAGGGCTTTATCTCTAGTATCCATAGGATATGCTATTTTGGCCGTTACTTCAACCAATACACTACATTTATCACATAAATATGCAAAAATATATATCTCATCTTCATGATATGAAAATGGCTATGCCCCGAATTGGTTGGTATAGTCTTGGCCTATCTGGCCATATATGCCACTATAGGGTTTTATCTCTAGTATCCATAGGATATGCTATTTTGGCCGTCACTTCAACCAATACACTACATTTATCACATAAATATGCAAAAATATATATCTCATCTTTATGATATGAAAATGGCTATGACCAGAATTATTGTCTTGGCCTGTCTGGCCATATATGCCACTATAGGGCTTTATCTCTAGTATCCATAGGATATGCTATTTTGGTCGTCACTTCAACCAATACACTACATTTATCACATAAATATGCAAAAATACATATCTCATCTTCATGATATGAAAATGGCTATGCCCAGAATTGGTTGGTATAGTCTTGGCCTGTCTGGCCATATATGCCACTATAGGGCTTTATCTCTAGTATCCATAGGATATGCTATTTTGGCCGTCACTTCAACCAATACACTACATTTATCACATAAATATGCAAAAATACATATCTCATCTTCATGATATGAAAATGGCTATGCCCAGAATTGGTTGGTATAGTCTTGGCCTATCGGGCCATATATGCCACTATAGGGCTTTATCTCTAGTATCCATAGGATATGCTATTTTGGTCGTCACTTCAACCAATACACTACATTTATCACATAAATATGCAAAAATACATATCTCATCTTCATGATATGAAAATGGCTATGCCCAGAATTGGTTGGTATAGTCTTGGCCTGTCTGGCCATATATGCCACTATAGGGCTTTATCTCTAGTATCCATAGGATATGCTATTTTGGCCGTCACTTCAACCAATACACTAAATTTATCACATAAATATGCAAAAATACATATCTCATCTTCATGATATGAAAATGGCTATGCCCAGAATTGGTTGGTATAGTCTTGGCTTATCTGGCCATATATGCCACTATAGGGCTTTATCTCTAGTATCCATAGGATATGCTATTTTGGTCGTCACTTCAACCAATACACTACATTTATCACATAAATATGCAAAAATACATATCTCATCTTCATGATATGAAAATGGCTATGCCCAGAATTGGTTGGTATAGTCTTGGCCTGTCTGGCCATATATGCCACTATAGGGCTTTATCTCTAGTATCCATAGGATATGCTATTTTGGCCGTCACTTCAACCAATACACTACATTTATCACATAAATATGCAAAAATATATATCTCATCTTCATGATATGAAAATGGCTATGCCCAGAATTGGTTGGTATAGTCTTGGCCTATCTGGCCATATATGCCACTATAGGGCTTTATCTCTAGTATCCATAGGATATGCTATTTTGGCCGTTACTTCAACCAATACACTACATTTATCACATAAATATGCAAAAATATATATCTCATCTTCATGATATGAAAATGGCTATGCCCAGAATTGGTTGGTATAGTCTTGGCCTATCTGGCCATATATGCCACTATAGGGTTTTATCTCTAGTATCCATAGGATATGCTATTTTGGCCGTCACTTCAACCAATACACTACATTTATCACATAAATATGCAAAAATATATATCTCATCTTCATGATATGAAAATGGCTATGCCCAGAATTGGTTGGTATAGTCTTGGCCTATCTGGCCATATATGCCACTATAGGGCTTTATCTCTAGTATCCATAGGATATGCTTTTTTGGCCGTCACTTCAACCAATACACTACATTTATCACATAAATATGCAAAAATATATATCTCATCTTCATGATATGAAAATGGCTATGCCCAGAATTGGTTGGTATAGTCTTGGCCTATCTGGCCATATATGCCACTATAGGGCTTTATCTCTAGTATCCATAGGATATGCTATTTTGGCCGTCACTTCAACCAATACACTACATTTATCACATAAATATGCAAAAATACATATCTCATCTTCATAATATGAAAATGGCTATGCCCAGAATTGGTTGGTATAGTCTTGGCCTGTCTGGCCATATATGCCACTATAGGGCTTTATCTCTAGTATCCATAGGATATGCTATTTTGGCCGTCACTTCAACCAATACACTACATTTATCACATAAATATGCAAAAATATATATCTCATCTTTATGATATGAAAATGGCTATGCCCAGAATTGGTTGGTATAGTCTTGGCCTATCTGGCCATATATGCCACTATAGGGCTTTATCTCTAGTATCCATAGGATATGCTATTTTGGCCGTCACTTCAACCAATACACTACATTTATCACATAAATATGCAAAAATATATATCTCATCTTCATGATATGAAAATGGCTATGCCCAGAATTGGTTGGTATAGTCTTGGCCTATCTGGCCATATATGCCACTATAGGGCTTTATCTCTAGTATCCATAGGATATGCTATTTTGGCCGTCACTTCAACCAATACACTACATTTATCACATAAATATGCAAAAATACATATCTCATCTTCATGATATGAAAATGGCTATGCCCAGAATTGGTTGGTATAGTCTTGGCCTGTCTGGCCATATATGCCACTATAGGGCTTTATCTCTAGTATCCATAGGATATGCTATTTTGGCCGTCACTTCAACCAATACACTACATTTATCACATAAATATGCAAAAATATATATCTCATCTTTATGATATGAAAATGGCTATGACCAGAATTAGTGTCTTGGCCTGTCTGGCCATATATGCCACTATAGGGCTTTATCTCTAGTATCCATAGGATATGCTATTTTGGCCGTCATTACAACCAATACACTACATTTATCACATAAATATGCAAAAATACATATCTCATCTTCATGATGTGAAAATGGCTATGCCCAGAATTGGTTGGTATAGTCTTGGCCTGTCTGGCCATATATGCCACTATAGGGCTTTATCTCTAGTATCCATAGGATATGCTATTTTGGTCGTCACTTCAACCAATACACTACATTTATCACATAAATATGCAAAAATACATATCTCATCTTCATGATATGAAAATGGCTATAACCAGAATTGGTTGGTATAGTCTTGGCCTGTCTGGCCATATATGCCACTATAGGGCTTTATTTCTAGTATCCATAGGATATGCTATTTTGGCCGTCACTTCAACCAATACACTACATTTATCACATAAATATGCAAAAATACATATCTCATCTTCATGATATGAAAATGGCTATGCCCAGAATTGGTTGGTATAGTCTTGGCCTATCTGGCCATATATGCCACTATAGGGCTTTATCTCTAGTATCCATAGGATATGCTATTTTGGCCGTCACTTCAACCAATACACTACATTTATCACATAAATATGCAAAAATACATATCTCATCTTCATGATATGAAAATGGCTATGCCCAGAATTGGTTGGTATAGTCTTGGCCTATCTGGCCATATATGCCACTATAGGGCTTTATCTCTAGTATCCATAGGATATGCTATTTACGCCGACACATCAACCAATACACTACATTTATCACATAAATATGCAAAATTATATATCTCATCTTTATGATATGAAAATGGCTATGCCCAGAATTGGTTGGTATAGTCTTGGCCTATCTGGCTATATATGCCACTATAGGGCTTTATCTCTAGTATCCATAGGATATGCTATTTTGGTCGTCACTTCAACCAATACACTACATTTATCACATAAATATGCAAAAATATATATCTCATCTTCATGATATTAAAATGGCTATGCCTAGAATTGGTGTCTTGGCCTGTCTGGCCATATATGCCACTATAGGGCTTTATCTCTAGTATCCATAGGATATGCTATTTTGGCCGTCACTTCAACCAATACACTACATTTATCACATAAATATGCAAAAATATATATCTCATCTTCATGATATGAAAATGGCTATGCCCAGAATTGGTTGGTATAGTCTTGGCCTATCTGGCCATATATGCCACTATAGGGCTTTATCTCTAGTATCCATAGGATATGCTATTTTGGTCGTCACTTCAACCAATACACTACATTTATCACATAAATATGCAAAAATACATATCTCATCTTCATGATATGAAAATGGCTATGCCCAGAATTGGTTGGTATAGTCTTGGCCTGTCTGGCCATATATGCCACTATAGGGCTTTATCTCTAGTATCCATAGGATATGCTATTAAGGCCGTCACTTCAACCAATACACTACATTTATCACATAAATATGCAAAAATACATATCTCATCTTCATGATATGAAAATGGCTATGCCCAGAATTGGTTGGTATAGTCTTGGCTTATCTGGCCATATATGCCACTATAGGGCTTTATCTCTAGTATCCATAGGATATGCTATTTTGGTCGTCACTTCAACCAATACACTACATTTATCACATAAATATGCAAAAATACATATCTCATCTTCATGATATGAAAATGGCTATGCCCAGAATTGGTTGGTATAGTCTTGGCCTGTCTGGCCATATATGCCACTATAGGGCTTTATCTCTAGTATCCATAGGATATGCTATTTTGGCTGTCACTTCAACCAATACACTACATTTTTCACATAAATATGCAAAAATATATATCTCATCTTCATGATATGAAAATGGCTATGCCCAGAATTGGTTGGTATAGTCTTGGCCTATCTGGCCATATATGCCACTATAGGGTTTTATCTCTAGTATCCATAGGATATGCTATTTTGGCCGTTACTTCAACCAATACACTACATTTATCACATAAATATGCAAAAATATATATCTCATCTTCATGATATGAAAATGGCTATGCCCAGAATTGGTTGGTATAGTCTTGGCCTATCTGGCCATATATGCCACTATAGGGTTTTATCTCTAGTATCCATAGGATATGCTATTTTGGCCGTCACTTCAACCAATACACTACATTTATCACATAAATATGCAAAAATATATATCTCATCTTCATGATATGAAAATGGCTATGCCCAGAATTGGTTGGTATAGTCTTGGCCTATCTGGCCATATATGCCACTATAGGGCTTTATCTCTAGTGTCCATAGGATATGCTATTTTGGCCGTCACTTCAACCAATACACTACATTTATCACATAAATATGCAAAAATACATATCTCATCTTCATGATATGAAAATGGCTATGCCCAGAATTGGTTGGTATAGTCTTGGCCTGTCTGGCCATATATGCCACTATAGGGCTTTATCTCTAGTATCCATAGGATATGCTATTTTGGCCGTCACTTCAACCAATACACTACATTTATCACATAAATATGCAAAAATATATATCTCATCTTCATGATATGAAAATGGCTATGCCCAGAATTGGTTGGTATAGTCTTGGCCTATCTGGCCATATATGCCACTATAGGGCTTTATCTCTAGTATCCATAGGATATGATATTTTGGCCGTCACTTCAACCAATACACTACATTTATTACATAAATATGCAAAAATACATATCTCATCTTCATGATATGAAAATGGCTATGCCCAGAATTGGTTGGTATAGTCTTGGCCTGTCTGGCCATATATGCCACTATAGGGCTTTATCTCTAGTATCCATAGGATATGCTATTTTGGTCGTCACTTCAACCAATACACTACATTTATCACATAAATATGCAAAAATACATATCTCATCTTCATGATATGAAAATGGCTATACCCAGAATTGGTTGGTATAGTCTTGGCCTGTCTGGCCATATATGCCACTATAGGGCTTTATCTCTAGTATCCATAGGATATGCTATTTTGGCCGTCACTTCAACCAATACACTACATTTATCACATAAATATGCAAAAATATATATCTCATCTTCATGATATGAAAATAGCTATGCCCAGAATTGGTTGGTATAGTCTTGGCCTATCTGGCCATATATGCCACTATAGGGCTTTATCTCTAGTATCCATAGGATATGCTATTTTGGCCATCACTTCAACCAATACACTACATTTATTACATAAATATGCAAAAATATATATCTCATCTTCATGATATGAAAATGGCTTTGCCCAGAATTGGTTGGTATAGTCTTGGCCTATCTGGCCATATATGCCACTATAGGGCTTTATCTCTAGTATCCATAGGATATGCTATTTTGGCCGTCACTTCAACAAATACACTACATTTATCACATAAATATGCAAAAATACATATCTCATCTTCATGATATGAAAATGGCTATGCCCAGAATTGGTTGGTATAGTCTTGGCCTGTCTGGCCATATATGCCACTATAGGGCTTTATCTCTAGTATCCATAGGATATGCTATTTTGGCCGTCACTTCAACCAATACACTACATTTATCACATAAATATGCAAAAATATATATCTCATCTTTATGATATGAAAATGGCTATGACCAGAATTAGTGTCTTGGCCTGTCTGGCCATATATGCCACTATAGGGCTTTATCTCTAGTATCCATAGGATATGCTATTTTGGCCGTCACTTCAACCAATACACTAAATTTATCACATAAATATGCAAAAATACATATCTCATCTTCATGATATGAAAATGGCTATGCCCAGAATTGGTTGGTATAGTCTTGACCTGTCTGGCCATATATGCCACTATAGGACTTTATCTCTAGTATCCATAGGATATGCTATTTTGGTCGTCACTTCAACCAATACACTACATTTATCACATAAATATGCAAAAATACATATCTCATCTTCATGATATGAAAATGGCTATGCCCAGAATTGGTTGGTATAGTCTTGGCCTGTCTGGCCATATATGCCACTATAGGGCTTTATCTCTAGTATCCATAGGATATGCTATTTTGGCCGTCACTTTAACCAATACACTACATTTATCACATAAATATGCAAAAATATATATCTCATCTTCATGATATGAAAATGGCTATGCCCAGAATTGGTTGGTATAGTCTTGGCCTATCTGGCCATATATGCCACTATAGGGCTTTATCTCTAGTATCCATAGGATATGCTATTTTGGCCGTCACTTCAACCAATACACTACATTTATCACATAAATATGCAAAAATATATATCTCATCTTCATGATATGAAAATGGCTATGCCCAGAATTGGTTGGTATAGTCTTGGCCTATCTGGCCATATATGCCACTATAGGGCTTTATCTCTAGTATCCATAGGATATGCTATTTTGGCCGTTACTTCAACCAATACACTACATTTATCACATAAATATGCAAAAATATATATCTCACCTTCATGATATGAAAATGGCTATGCCCAGAATTGGTTGGTATAGTCTTGGCCTGTCTGGCCATATATGCCACTATAGGGTTTTATCTCTAGTATCCAAAGGATATGCTATTTTGACCGTCACTTCAACCAATACACTACATTTATCACATAAATATGCAAAAATATATATCTCATCTTCATGATATGAAAATGGCTATGCCCAGAATTGGTTGGTATAGTCTTGGCCTATCTGGCCATATATGCCACTATAGGGCTTTATCTCTAGTATCCATAGGATATGCTATTTTGGCCGTCACTTCAACCAATACACTACATTTATCACATAAATATGCAAAAATATATATCTCATCTTCATGATATGAAAATGGCTATGCCCAGAATTGGTTGGTATAGTCTTGGCCTATCTGGCCATATATGCCACTATAGGGCTTTATCTCTAGTATCCATAGGATATGCTATTTTGGCCGTCACTTCCACCAATACACTACATTTATCACATAAATATGCAAAAATACATATCTCATCTTCATGATATGAAAATGGCTATGCCCAGAATTGGTTGGTATAGTCTTGGCCTGTCTGGCCATATATGCCACTATAGGGCTTTATCTCTAGTATCCATAGGATATGCTATTTTGGCCGTCACTTCAACCAATACACTACATTTATCACATAAATATGCAAAAATATATATCTCATCTTTATGATATGAAAATGGCTATGCCCAGAATTGGTTGGTATAGTCTTGGCCTATCTGGCCATATATGCCACTATAGGGCTTTATCTCTAGTATCCATAGGATATGCTATTTTGGCCGTCACTTCAACCAATACACTACATTTATTACATAAATATGCAAAAATATATATCTCATCTTCATGATATGAAAATGGCTATACCCAGAATTGGTTGGTATAGTCTTGGCCTATCTGGCCATATATGCCACTATAGGGCTTTATCTCTAGTATCCATAGGATATGCTATTTTGGCCGTCACTTCAACCAATACACTACATTTATCACATAAATATGCAAAAATACATATCTCATCTTCATGATATGAAAATGGCTATGCCCAGAATTGGTTGGTATAGTCTTGGCCTGTCTGGCCATATATGCCACTATAGGGCTTTATCTCTAGTATCCATAGGATATGCTATTTTGGCCGTCACTTCAACCAATACACTGCATTTATCACATAAATATGCAAAAATATATATCTCATCTTTATGATATGAAAATGGCTATGACCAGAATTAGTGTCTTGGCCTGTCTGGCCATATATGCCACTATAGGGCTTTATCTCTAGTATCCATAGGATATGCTATTTTGGCCGTCACTTCAACCAATACACTAAATTTATCACATAAATATGCAAAAATACATATCTCATCTTCATGATATGAAAATGGCTATGCCCAGAATTGGTTGGTATAGTCTTGGCCTGTCTGGCCATATATGCCACTATAGGGCTTTATCTCTAGTATCCATAGGATATGCTATTTTGGCCGTCACTTCAACCAATACACTACATTTATCACATAAATATGCAAAAATACATATCTCTTCTTCATGATATGAAAATGGCTATACCCAGAATTGCTTGGTATAGTCTTGGCCTATCTGGCCATATATGCCACTATAGGGCTTTATCTCTAGTATCCATAGGATATGCTATTTTGGCCGTCACTTCAACCAATACACTACATTTATCACATAAATATGCAAAAATACATATCTCATCTTCATGATATGAAAATGGCTATGCCCAGAATTGGTTGGTATAGTCTTGGCCTATCTGGCCATATATGCCACTATAGGGCTTTATCTCTAGTATCCATAGGATATGCTATTTTGGCCGTCACTTCAACCAATACACTACATTTATCACATAAATATGCAAAAATACATATCTCATCTTCATGATATGAAAATGGCTATGCCCAGAATTGGTTGGTATAGTCTTGGCCTATCTGGCCATATATGCCTCTATAGGGCTTTATCTCTAGTATCCATAGGATATGCTATTTACGCCGACACATCAACCAATACACTACATTTATCACATAAATATGCAAAATTATATATCTCATCTTCATGATACGAAGGCATATCTTATCTTTATCACATTATAATTTTACAGTATACGTGAATCATTTATATTAATATTTAGAACGAAAAATAAATTTTCGGGCTGATGCTTCATTTTTTAAAACATTTACACTTTTTCGGGCTAGAGCTACATTTTAGCAAAGAAATACACCATTATTCGGGATGAAAATTCGGGCTAACTTCATTGACTTACATTTTGAACAATTTGAATATAAAAAAATACAATTGTGGTGACAAAACACACACTTTGGTAGTAATTTTTGCTTATCAATATTTTTGTTTGTGTTATTTTGAATCAAATATTTAATTTTTAAGTGCAATTTAATATCATTTGGGGTGAAATTTTCCATTTTACCGACATTTTGAACAATTTAAATATAAAACAATTGAGTTGTGGTGATAAAATTAACTTTGGGAGAATATTGGTATTTATTGTTCGAAATGACAATCAAATATGAATGACGTTCAAATTTTTATTCAATTATGAATTAAAAATACAAAAAATATATAAATTAGCAAAAATTACTTCCAAAACGTTTATTTAATCACAACAACTCTATTTTTGTATATTCCAATTTACAATAAATAGACAAGTTTACAAAAAACTTGTATGTTACACCGTAATTTCGAACAAAATAGTAAACTTAACGTACGTTTTAACCTTGCGTAGGGTTAAATGGTCCATTTTACCCACATTTTGGACGACTGAAATATAAAAAATTGAGTTGTGGTGATAAAACACACGCTGTGGTAGTAGTTTTTGCTAATTTATATTTTTTGCTGTTTTTTTTCAATATTTGTCCATTTGAACGTCATTTTGCCCAATTAATACCAAAATTCAAGCAAGTGTTTTTTATCACCACAACTCAATTGTTTTATATTGAATTGTTCAAAATGTCGGTTAAATGAAGAATTTCAGCCCAAATGACATTAAATTACACTTAAAAATTAAATATTTGATTCAAAATAACACAAAAAAATAATAATAAGCAAAAATAACTACCAAAGCGTAAGTTTTGTCACTACAATTCAATTTTTAATATATAAATTGTTCAAAATGTGGGTTAAATGTACAATTTAACCCCATGAAATTTTTTCATATTTAAATTGTTCAAAATATCGGTTTAATGGATAATTTCACCCCAAATGACATTAAATGGCACTTAAAAATTAAATATTTGGTTCAAAATAACACAAAAAAAATATTAACAAGCAAAAATTTCTACCGAACCGCGTGTTTTGTCACCACAATTCTATTTCTTTCTATTAAAATTGTTCAAAATGTAGTTTAAATACAAATTTTTACCCCACGCGTTATAAAAATGCACTTTAAAATTAAAAATTTGGTTCGAAATAACAGTAACTAGACAAGGTCACACAAAACTTGTCTATTTTACCGTTATTTCGAACAAAATATTTAATTTTTACGTGCGTTTTTATGATGCGTGGGATTAAATTCATAAGTCATAATATGTATATTTAAACGTTATTATAAACATGTAATACCAACCTTTAACCAAAGTTAATTTGATAACCACAACTCAATCGTTTCATATTTAAATTGTTCAAATTGTAGGTAAAATAGAGAGTTTCACCCAAAATGACATACAATTGTCCTTAAAAATTTAATATTTGATTCATAATAACGGTAAAAACGACAAATTTTGTGTCAACTTGTCAACTAACCGTAATTTCGATTAGAATATTTAATTGTTGGGTGCAATTTTATGTTATTTGGGGTAAAAATCTCCATTAACCCATTATTTCATTAAGAATTTGGTACACACCGTTCAAAATGACGTTAAAATGGGCAAATAATAAACAAAAACACAAAAAAATATTAATAAGCAAAAAATACTACCACAGCGTGTGTTTCGTCACCACAATTAAATTTTTTTATATTTAAATTGTTCAAAATGTAGGTAAAATGCAAATTTTTACCCCACGCAATATAAAAATGCACGTTAAAATTTAAAATTTGGTTCGAAATAACGATAAATAGAAAAGTTTACACAAAACTTGTCTGTTTTACCGTTATTTCGAACAAAATAGTATATTTAACGTGCAATTTTATGTGCGGGGTTAAATGGTCCAATTTTCTCACAATGTGAACAATTGAAATATAAAAAAATTGAGTTGTGATGATAAAACACCCGCTTTGGTAGTAATTATTGCTAATTAATATTTTTTTTTAGTTTTAATTCCTTATTTGTCCATTTGAACGTCATTTTGAACAGTTAATACTGTCGTAGACATCTGAAATGACGACGATCAACCTAAAAGTAAATAAAATACTATTATCAGATTGTATCTTCAATCATTAGAAAATAATAACAACTTAACTTAAAATTCCCTATGATAGGCATTAGGCATCCAAAAGGATAAATCTAAAACAAATTGAAATAATTAATAATTTTAATTAATTAAGATGAAAATGTAATGTCTTACCTTGTCTGTACTGTTTATTATTTGTTATTGTACAATTATATTTGACAATTACAAGCAGGGTTTTACAATTATTTACATAAAATTACATTGTTGCTCAACTTAATAATGAGTGCATCCAATAGCACATAGCTTAACTATACTATTGGACATCTATCGTAAATATAAGAAAATATTGTTAACTTACCATTTTGTAAAAACTAATAAAAATATTATTCCTTCTTGAACAAAACCTCAACGAGTGAACATCAATTTAAAGCGACATTAAGTCAATCATTAAAAAACATCAACATAGTACAATCTTATATCCAATTGGTAATCTTTGAATTGCGGAACCAACCATTGGATATAATTATCATATCATATATGTAGTATTACCTAGTTTACTACATAAATTGGTCCTTCGAGCCGGATTGCAATATCAACATCAATCTACAATACAACAAACGTCTGGGCAAGCACTATAAAAATCGCAAGTATTGCATTATTGTTAAATAATAGCTATCTAGTGTCTATCCACACATATTTTCGCGAATATTTAATCCACCATTTTAATATATTCGAGAATCAATAAAACTATAAGGTATATATTTGTGAAGTGATTAATAGTTGAAAAATGACAAAGCTGATCAATTTTCTTCACACTATAAATGATAATACCAATTTAGAAGATATCAAAGTGCGATTAGTGAATGTGGAACGATATCGGACCGAATTTAACTCAATTGAGGACAAAATAGTTTCTATAGACAACAACGAAGAATAAGATACCGAATTCGAGGATAATTATTATAGAATAGTGGCTGGGCTAAATCTAGCGTTAAGAAGAAAAGCTGAACCAATTATATCACTTAACGACACCATAATGGATACTTCAACAACAGGAATGCACATGGATGTGAAACTACCAAAACTATCCATCCCATTATTTACTGGCGACTATACCGAGTGGCAATCGTTCCATGACCTGTTCTTCTCAACCATACATGACAATCCCAGGCTTACTCCATTACAAAAACTACAATACCTCAAAGGAACGTTAAGAGGAGAAGCTTCAAGCTTACTAAAGCATTTTAGCATCACAGATGCTAATTACATCGAAGCATTACGAAAACTGCGAGATCGGTATGATAGAAAAAAGCATATCATCTATGCTTTTATCAAAAACTTTATGTATCAACCTACAGTTACGAATGCAAATAGTGCGAATGTGAGGCAACTTTTAGATACATCCGATGAAATTCTCCGAGGACTAAAGGCTTTGGGCGAAGAAGCCGAAATGATAGATCATTGGCTAATCCAAATTTTAGTCAATGAGTTAGATAGTGAAAGTAATAGCCAATGGGCTCAAACTTCGGCATCATATGACCTACCGACAGTGAAGCAAAATTTTGATTTCCTTACTCAGAGAATAGATGCTCTTATTCGATCAAAAGCACTAGTAAACGTTCACAATCGCAGTATAATCCAAAGCCAAATATTAGAAGTCACGCTGTCTCATCCATTCCGAAGTCTCAGGAAACCCAAGAATGTTCTTAATGTCTTAAAGAGCACCACCGATTATTTGAATGCAGTAAATTCAGAGACATGTCGATTGACGAAAAGAAAAATATAATGAAAACGCAAAATCGATGTTTCAATTGCCTAAATGACAATCACAACGTTTACATGTGCAAATCTAAGTTTCGATGTAGACTGTGTAACCGTAAACATCACACCCTATTACACGAAAATTTACCAAATCATAGCACATCAACCTCTGGATCAAATGTGACACCAAAAGAAGATAAACCAACTAGTTCCAATAGTCTAAACTACTCCACAACAACCAACCAAGTTGGAAGTGCCTTACTGCCCACAGCTCTAGTCAAGGTGGCAGATGAAAATAATCAACTTCAATTTTGTCGAGTCTTATTGGACTCAGGCTCACAAGGGTCATTCATTACAGAGAAATGTGCACAAAAACTACAACTGAAGAGAAGCAGCGCTAGGCTGGCCATATCGGGAATAGGAGCAACCACCAATGGATACACTAGAGGAGTAGTGTCGCTAAAAATCACACCTTGGAACAAAACCAAACCAAAGTTCCAGATAGAAGCATATGTATTTTCAAAGCTGACTGTAAATACACCATCAATCACCGAATATATTAATATAGATGATTTTAAACAGTATGATTTAGCCGACCCATACTTTTACAAAAGTTCTGAAATTGACATAATAATGGGAGCAGACAATTTCTTTGAACTGTTGTTAGATGGAAAAATCATCACCGAAAACCAATTAATGCTTCAAAATACCAAATTAGGATGGATAATCGCCGGAAAAGCAAATGCCGTACTACAAAAACAAGCCAGTACCATTACTATGAACGAATACGATGATAATCTAGACAACCTCCTGAGAAAATTCTGGGAGATCGAAAGCATTAAAATTTGTCAACCTCAACTATCCTATGAAGAAAATTTGTGCGAAAAACATTTCACTGATACCAAAACAGTTGACACAGATGGCCGAATAAAGGTTGGTCTACCATTTAAAATTTCACCGTCGATATTAGGCGACTCCTACCCAAAGGCTGTCCAGAGAATGCATTCCATGGAACGACGATTATCGAGGGACCCTGCGTTTGCAAAATTATATAAAGACTTTATGCGAGAATACATAATATTGGGGCACATGAAGGAAGTCAACATCATCGAAGAAAGAAACAGTGAACCTCAGTATTATTAACCACATCACGGTGTTATTAAAGACACGAGCACCACAACCAAATTGAGAGTGGTGTTTGATGGATCATCAAAAACTAGTTCAGGAAAATCGTTAAACGATTGTCTGGCGGTTGGACCGACTGCACAATCAAGTCTCTATGATATTATATTTCGTTTTAGAACATTCAAAGTAGCTGTAACAGCTGACATCGAAAAAATGTATCGCCAAGTGCGCATAGCAAACGGTGATACCAAATATCAAAGAATCATATGGAGAGATCATCCAAGCAATCAATTTACCACATATGAACTACAAACAGTCACATATGGCACAGCTAGTGCTAGCTACCTGGCTACTCGAGCAGTTATCGAAGCCGCAAACAAATATACTAAGTAGTTTCCAATTGCAGTCAAAAGCATCAAAGATGACATGTACGTCGACGACTTGATGACGGGAGCCAATACTGTGGAGGAAGCTATTCAACTCAAAAATCAAATTCAGTCGATTCTATCAAACTCAGGATTTATACTGAGAAAGTGGTTATCCAATGAGCGAGTATTAAACGATATTAATGAACCCGGTGACCAATCAAAAATATTTAAATTGGAGGAATCTTTAAGTGATACAACCAAAGTATTAGGTCTTCATTGGGACCCAACTAATGATTGCTTCAAATTCAAAGTTTATTTGAATAAATTACCAACTACCACTAAACGAGGCATCTTATCGGAATCCAGTCGAATATCTGATCCCCTAGGGTGGCTGGCACCGATCACAGTCAGTATCAAGATATTCTTTCAATCATTGTGGACTGAAAACCTAACTTGGGATGATCAAGTTAGGTTTTCATCAACTACCACCAAATATGTTGCATAACTGGTTAAAACTAAGAGGTAATCTAATCAAAACGGAGAAAATCGAATTGGAGAGATATGTGCACACCAACACAGAATGCAAAATTGTGCTTCATGGGTTTTCCGACGCTTCCAAACAAGCCTATGCAGCAGTCGTTTACGGAAAAATAACCAATCAAACGGGGGAATCTGTCGTCAAATTATTGTCAGCGAAGACCAAGGTAGCGCCAGTAAAACAATTATCAATTCCACGTCTGGAACTATGTGGTGCATTATTAGTAAGTAAGCTATTATTAAGCGTCCAACAAGCTCTAAAGACTCAGATCACCGAAATTATCCTATGGACCGATTCCACAATAGTATTGGATTGGTTGAGCACACACCCGAATAAATGGAATACATTTGTTGGAAATAGAACCGGAGAAATTCTATCAAACTTCAACAGGTCACAATGGAGACATATAAATTCACAGGAAAATCCAACTGACTGTGCATCTAGAGGGCTCGATCCAGACAAATTACAGCATTTTGAACTATGGTGGAATGGTCCAAAATGGTTAATGAACGAAGAAAACTGGCCGGAAAAGAAACCACTTCAATCCCAAACCTTAGAAGAATCGTGCAGTCAGTCATTATAAATTCAAATATCGCAATCCAGCATAGTTGAAAATTTAATCGCCAACATTTAAAATTTCAACACCATAGTACGAATTATTGCTTACATATATCGATACATCAATTTAAAATTAAAAAGAACCCAAAGGGACTCTACATCATCGTACCTCGTAAATTCTGAAATACAACAAGCTCATCAAACTATTTTCCGTCATGTACAATACAAATATTTTGCAACGGAGATAGACCTACTTAAATCCAAGAAGCAAGTTCCTGCGTCAAGCAGAATCAGGTACTTCAAACCATTTATCGACGAATCAGGCCTACTACGTGTCGGGGGAAGAATTTCAAACGCAGCTATATCTTACAATATAAAACACTCAATACTACTAACAGCACAAGACAAGATAGCTGAAACAATAATCCGAGAACATCACTTGAAACACCTACATGCTGGACCAACACTAATGATGGCTACATTACGCAGGAGATATTGGATATTGGGCGCCAGAAACCTGATTCGAAAAGTGGTACACAACTGCGTCCGATGTGTACAATACCAAGCAAAACCTCTAGAACCAGCCATGGGTCAGCTACCAAACACGAGGATTGAATTAGTAAGGCCTTTCTACAAAGTCGGTGTTGATTACGCTGGACCATTTCAAACATATATTGTGAGAGGCAGAGGGCAGAAACCACGTAAGAGCTACATCTGTTTATTTGTCTGCCTCGCTACAAAGGCCGTCCATATTGAGCTCGTATCCGACCTTACCTCAGATGCATATCTAGCAGCACTCAAAAGATTCGTCTATCGTAGAGGGATTTGTAAGGAAATACATAGTGACAATGGCTTTAATTTCATTGGAACACGAAATCATCTATCTCAATTATTCTCCCTATTAGAACAAAACACTAATCAAATTTCAAAATTTTTGTTAGCAGATCAGATCAATTTTAAGATGATTCCACCTAGCGCACCTCATTTCGGCGGGCTTTGGGAAGCTGCAGTGAAAAGCATAAAATACCACCTACATCGAGTCACAAATGGACATATCCTGACAATAGAAGAGATGACCACATTGATCGTACAAATCGAGGCGATGTTAAATTCGAGACCAATCTGCATTCTCTCGGAAGACGAAATGGATTATTTGACACCATCACATTTTTTAATTGGTCGATCATTAACCCAAGTTCCTGATCACGATTTAACAGATGTCAAACTGTCCAGTTTATCTAGATGGCAATTATTAACCCAAATGAATCAAAATATATGGCGTAGATGGCACCTGGAATATTTAACTAGCTTGCAACATGCGAGCAAATGGCATAAACATAAAAAAAATATAAGCATCGGCAACATTGTACTCGTTAAAGATGGCAACTTGCCTCCGTGCAAGTGGTTGATAGCGAAAGTTGTGGAGCTACACCCCGGGGCAGATAGAATTGTTAGAGTAGTAACAATCAAAACGGCAAATGGAATATTCAAACGTCCAATACAAAAGCTATGTCTACTTCCAGTTAATTAAATCATACGATTCAAGGTGGCCGGTATGTCGTAGACATCTGAAATGACGACGATCAACCTAAAAGTAAATAAAATACTATTATCAGATTGTATCTTCAATCATTAGAAAATAATAACAACTTAACTTAAAATTCCCTATGATAGGCATTAGGCATCCAAAAGGATAAATCTAAAACAAATTGAAATAATTAATAATTTTAATTAATTAAGATGAAAATGTAATGTCTTACCTTGTCTGTACTGTTTATTATTTGTTATTGTACAATTATATTTGACAATTACAAGCAGGGTTTTACAATTATTTACATAAAATTACATTGTTGCTCAACTTAATAATGAGTGCATCCAATAGCACATAGCTTAACTATACTATTGGACATCTATCGTAAATATAAGAAAATATTGTTAACTTACCATTTTGTAAAAACTAATAAAAATATTATTCCTTCTTGAACAAAACCTCAACGAGTGAACATCAATTTAAAGCGACATTAAGTCAATCATTAAAAAACATCAACATAGTACAATCTTATATCCAATTGGTAATCTTTGAATTGCGGAACCAACCATTGGATATAATTATCATATCATATATGTAGTATTACCTAGTTTACTACAAATACCAAAATTCTACCAAAGTGTGTTTAATCACCACATCTCAATTTTTTCATTTTGAAATTGTTCAAAATGTCAATTAAATGGAGAATTTCAGCCCAAATGACATTTAGTTGCACTTAATAATTGAATATTTGGTTCACAACAACACAAAAAAAAATATTTAAAAGCAAACATTACTACCAAAGCGTGTGTTTTGTCATCACAATTAAATTTTTTGATATTTAAATTGTTTAAAATGTGGGTAAAATGCACAATTTAACCCCACGCAATCTAAAAATGCACGTAAAAATTTAAAAATTAATTCATAATAACGGTAAATATACAAGTTAAAACCAAACTTTTCTATTTAAACGTTATTTTGAACAAAATATTAATTTCTTACGTGCATTTTTATGATGCGTGGGGTTAAATGGTCCATTTTAACCCTATTTTCGACAATTGAAATACCAAAAAAATTGAGTTCTAGTGATAAAACACACGCTTTGGTAGTAATTTTTGCTAATTTTTATTTTTTTTGTAGTTTTATTCATAATTTGTCCATTTGGACGTCATTTTGAACAAGTACTACCAAAATTCTACCAAAGTTAATTTTATCACCACAACTCAATTAATTCATATTTAAATTGTTCAAAATGTCGGTTAAATGAAGAATTTAACCCCAAATGACATTCAATTGATTTTGAAAATTAAGTTTTTGTACCGTTATTACGATTTTAATCTTTATTTTTAGGTGCAATCAAATGTCATTTCATGTAAAATTCTGCATTTACCCAGTATTTTGTTAAGTTTTTGGTACATAACGTTTAGAATGATGTTCAAATGACAAATAATGGACAAAAACACAAAAAAAATATTAATTAGCAAAAAATACTACTAAATCGTGTGTTTTGTCACCACAACCCAATTTTTAGATATTTAAATTGTTCAAAATGTGGGTAAATGAACAAGAAAACCCCACGCAATATAAAAATGCACGTTAAAATTTTAAATTTGGTTCGAAATAACGGTAAATATACAAGTTTACACAAAACTTGTCTGTTTTACCGTTATTTCGAAAAAAATAGTAAATCTTACGTGCATTTTAATGTTGCGTGGGGATAAATGGTCCATTTTACCCACAATTTGAACAATAATTTGTCCATTTGAACGTCATTTTAAACAAGTAATACCAAAATTCTATCAAAGTTAATTTTATCACCACAACTCAATTGTTTCATAAAAAAATTGTTCAAAATGTCGATTAAATGGAGAATTTCACCCCAAAAGACATAAAATTGCACTTGAAAATTAAATATTTGGTTCAAAATAACGGTAAAAACGACCAGTTTTGTAGTGACTTGTCTTTTCACCGTTATTCCGATTAAAATATTTAATTTTTAGGTGCAATTTTATGTCATTTGGGGTGAAATTCTGCATTAACCTATTATTTTGTTAAGATTTTGGTAAATATCGTTCAGAATGATGTTCAAATGGAAAAGTTATGCACAAAATCACAAAAAAAATAATTAATAAGCAAAAAATACTACCAAAGCGTGAGTTTTATTACCACAGCTAAATTTTTTGATAATTAAATTGTTCAAAATGTGGGTAAAATGCACAATTTTACCCCACGCAATATAAAAGAGCACGTAAAAATTTAAAATTTGGCTCGAAATAACGATAAATAGACAAGTTAACACAAAATTTGTCGGTTTAACCGTTATTTCGAAAATAATATTAAATTTTACCGTGCATTTTTATGTTTTTCGGGGTTCAATGGTCCATTTTACCAATATTTTGGAATATTGAAATATAAAAAAAATTGAGTTGTGGTGATAAAACACACGCTTTTGTAGTAATTTTTGCTAATTAAATTTTTTTTTGTGTTTTAATTCATTATTTGTCCATTTGAACGTCATTTTGAACAATTAATACCATAATTCTTCCAAAGTGTGTTTTATCACTTCAACTTGTAACGGTTACATTGATTTTCGATTGTCTAGGTGTATTGAACCAGGCAGCGTTCGTCGGTTGGGGGTTCGGTTATCGAAATTAATCATAAATAGGATCGCTATAGAAAATAACCTTGACCTTACTTCATCAAATATACATCCACCATCAGCCCATCAAATGTACGTCTCTCATCACCACTTACCTTTAAGCTTACTCAGCCATGATGAGTAACAGAATCCTTTTTATTTTGAAAGCTAGTCTCTCCAAACTATCGACTTTATGTGCTGTATACCGGATGTATATATATAATATATATATATATATATATATATATATATATATATATATATATATATATATATATATATATATATATATATATATATATATATATATATATATATATATATATATATATATATATATATATATATATATATATATATATATATATATATATATATATATATATATATATATATATATATATACATATAGCTTTACACCAAATAAATAACTTAATCTACATACAAAATTCACAGTTCTTTTTTTTTTATTTGAAACGGTACCTGATTAACTTCTATATCCACACTTGTATATCTCTGGTACCGTAGATGGTGTTTTCGCAGCAAACACAATCTACTTTGCTTAATTAAGGTACAAATTTGGCACTAATGTGCTTGGATGCATCACTTAAAGCATGAAGTCTGACATATACAGTTTGACCGGGTTTAGAGTCAATATGACGAGTTCTTAAGTTATATGCTTTGGCATATTTTTGATATGCTATTTGAAAATTTTTCATTACACTTTCATGAATTATTGATAATCTGTCAGCCACTGGTAACGAATCCACATCCTCATTTAGAGATTTCATTTTTCGAAGAAAATTATAATGCTCTCTTTTTGTAATCATGTTATGGCCAAATACCAAGAAATATGGCCTACATTGTGTTGACTGGTGAATAGCAGTTCTTAAGGCACAGGCTACTTCACTGATATGTTAATCCCGGGTTTTGTGGTCATTTGAAACATAAGCTGCTAAGACCGATCGATTCACCCTCTCAGAAGCATTGCTCTGAGGTGAATACACTGCCGTCTTAACATGAGTGACGTTAAACTCTTTTAGTAAACATTGAAACATTTTCGATAGGAACTGGGGACCATTGTCCGAATGAAGTTGTTCTGGTATTCCAAAAACCAGAAAAAATTCATTCCGTAAATATGATACAATTTTGTTAGTGGTGCTCGAACTTAGAGGTTTCAACATCAAAAATTTGCTATACTGGTATAATATGACAAAGATTTAGGTATTACCGTTTTTAGATCTCGGATAAGGTCCCATGAGATCAACATAGGTTTTCTGAAATGATCTCTCTGAAAAAACTATATGACCAAGAGGCGATTTCGACTGAATAAAAGTCGCCTTCGTTACTTTACAAACTTCACATTTAGTCACGTAGTCGTTAATCTGCTTACGCATTCCTGGCCAGTAATAATGACGTCGAAAACGCTCCATCGTTTTTAAAATCCCTCCGTGCGCAGCCGAAGGTACATCATGGTGTTCTCGGATAACTGAATATGTCATACTGGTAGGTATCCAAAGCTTCCATTCGGGAATGTTGGACAGCTTTGGGTCTATTTTGAATCCTAGTTTAATATAAATTCTGTCTTCTAATATTTTAAATGATGTGTATTTAGTGCGGTTTCTAGTATTTTGTCTCGAAGCCTAACGTATTCAATATCATTGAATGCGTTTGAGGAAATATCTATTTCACACACGTTTAAATGCGACATTGACTCACAATATATTCGAGAAAGGGTGTCTGGCACCACATTTTGGGCACCACGCTGATGTTCAATTTTAAAATCGTATGCCTGTAGTTTCAGGCTCCACCGGGCCAATCTTCCGTTTAAGTCACTCTGTGACATCAACCACTTGAGACTTGAGTGGTCTGTGATTATTGTGAAGTGATATCTTTCGACATAGAGGCGAAACTTTTTTGTACTTAGAACTGCAGCCAGACACTCGAGTTCAGTAGTAGAATAGTAAGATTGCGCTTAGTTTAATTTTTTTGACATATACGATATGGGACATTCGTTACCATGCTCGTCTTTCTGGTACAGGACACTACCTTCTCCTGTTTTGCATGCATCACATCGTATGTAAAACGGTTTTGTGTAATCACGGTTAATGAGAATAGGAGTGGTCGTCAACAAATATTTTAATCTTTCAAATGCCAGTTGCGCTTCTTTAGTCCAAAAAAAATTTTTATTCTTTTTAAGTAAATCAGTGATGGGACCTGTTACTTCTGAATAACTTGGTATTAATCGTTGATACCATCCGGTCATGCCTAATAAGCGTCTGGTTTGTTTGAGTGTTGAAGGAGCAGGGAAATTATGAATCGCTTCCACCTTTTCAGGATCAGTCCTTAAACCACCTTGACCAACAATAAACCCAAGATTTTTTACTCGCTTCATAAAAAATTTTTTTTTTCGACAGATAAATAGTGAGACCTGCTCAGTGTTGTGCGATTACGCGTATTTTGATATTGTCGACATATTGGTGTCGACAATTAGTAGACAATGTCGACAATTCGTAGACAATGTCGACAATTCGTAGACAATGTCGACAATTCGTAGACAATGTCGACAATTCGTAGACAATGTCGACAATTCATGGAAAATGTCGACGTTTAATAAACAATTCCGAAGTATACCAAATATATTAGCTTATTATAACTATACAGATTAGCGAAAATTATATAATATTATTTAAAAGCAAAATTCTTACGAATTTTTAATAATGTCATAGAAAATAACAATAGATAAAGAGTTTCTATGGTAAGAAAATTATTCCCAATATAAAATAAATATATTTTATGCAATTTGAGGTGTAACTTTTGTAATAGATTTTGTAATTATATCTGTCTACCTTTTTCTAACATTCATGTATTGTATAAGTATAATCATAATTTTCGTGTGTACAAAAACAGTATAAAACTAAAACAAACAAAAATCGCGTTCTATAACTCAAAAAATATTTTTTTTCAAATGTCATTCATAAAACAATAAATATATTTCTACTTACTTCCCTCTAAACGCTTACTAAGATCTATATTTTCAAATTTTTATTTAATAAACGCACCAATCTATCAAAATTGTAGGCGATATATCGTCGGAGAAAACTAGACCGTGTTCGAATAAAAAACATACATATTTGTGTATCGGAAAACAATGTACCATCGATACGAATTATTTTTTTAGGAAAGGAATACGATTTTTGTTTTGTGTTGCAGCTGATTACTGAAATTGGTGTTATTTACATAATTTACATTTACATTATCACAATCTGAAAGTTCGCCGAGAGTGGTACTATTATATATCTTATTCACATCTAATAATCGTATTTATAGTTATGAAATTTGGTGGTTTTGATGAATCGAGAGGTATCGAGCAAGTTTTAAGTTCGATCGAATGCACAGGAGCAGTTCTTTCGAAAATGTTTATAATTGACTGAATTTTGTACTCAAAACAGTAGCACAATTTTAGTTTTTAAAAATGACACTCATAATAAAAATTGGCGCTTAATGTCTTTCAAAAGATGGATAATTCAAATTATATTTTAAATGAGATGGTGGATAATTTGTATATGATGTCACTTAGTCGACCTGATACTAAGATTGTTAAAATGAAACTTCCTAAACAAAGCCAACCATTTTTGAATTTTAAAACACATTTATATGGTTAAAATTATTCATTTTTATTATCTTTTCATTTGTTATTATTGTATCTGTTCATCTGTAAGTTGACATTTGGTTGTATTATTAAAAGAAATAAAGATTTAAAAGTAAATTTTTACCAATTATGGAATTACAATAGTGGTTGTTGGATGAAATTGATTATTTCGGTTTTGTACTATATCATACATATAACATATAATGTTCTTAGAAGGCTCAAAATAATATTTAAAATTCGTAAGAACCTGGCTTTTAAATTGTTTATTTTCATTATCTATAGTTATGATAAACTAACATATTATTCGGTATGGTACGCAATTTTTTATCAATTGTCGACATTGTCTACGAATTGTCGACATTATCGACATTGTCGACACAGCTTTTTGAATTGTCGACATACATTGTCGACACGTGTAGACAATGAATTGTCTACGTCATGTAGACAATACGGCACAACACTGGACCTGCTTCCTTCAACCGTTTTCCAACAATGCTTAGCAGTTCTAGGTGTTCATTCATACTTGAAGATGTGACAAGAAGGTCGTCTAAATATACAAATATTTTATTGTGAAGTTGATGTGGTACCACTTTATCCATCAAACGACACATCGTTTGAGGGGAGTAACATAGCCCAAATGGCAAAACTGTAAACTGATACAGTGGCCGACCTGGCACCGTAAAGGCAGATTTTCTCGAGATGGTTTGTTTAATGGAATTTGCCAGAAGGCGTCTTTCAGATCTATGCTGGATATCACCTTCTTGGTGACAGCATTGACTTTCCGTGAATCTTAACATAGTCTTATTTTGTTCGGCTTGCGAACCAATAAAACTGGGGACGACCGTGAACTTGTGCTTTCCTCAATTACTCCGAGACTTAACATTCGATCCAACTCACCGTATTTCAAATGTTGTATGGCGGGTGACACGGAGTAGTGACGTTGTTTTATTGGGCGCACTAGTGCCAACATCTATGTGATGTTGTACCAGTGACGTTCGACTTAAACCATTCTTCTCAAATGATGGGTAACTAGAAAGAATATTCTCAAATTGCCCATTTGGCGACTCTGACAAAATATGTTGATCGTATGAATCTTGCAATTGATCCAGCGAATTCAGTGTAGGTTTTATTTGAAAAGCATTCCAAAAATCAATTCCAAGGTACAAAGGGAGTTGTAAAGAAGGGACGATAAAGAGTCTGATATGTTTTGATTTGCCATTAAATTCTATTTGAACATCCGTAAATCCAATAATCTTGTTTTCTGTACCATCTGCCGTTCTTACTTTCGAATGAATTTCCTTATATGGTACTCCTGCTTTCAGTAAAAATTCTAGTGAGCCTCGACCTAATATACTAAGTGAAGCCCCACTATCTAAAAGACCTCTAATTTGTTTCTCCGAGATATTAATTACTGCGTATGGGCGATTATCAGAAATATCAGACACAATAGTTTCTAAACAGGCTAATTTAAATTTTCGTCTAGAGTCCCAATAGTTCATAATTCTTTGATATTTTTTTGATTTGATGTTAAATTTATGGATTCCACAGGTAGTATTAGGCAGTGTGTGTAGTTGGGATGGATATTTTTGATTCGTAGGATAAATTATTGGGATTTGCGATGTTCCCGAATTGACCGTTGTCGATGTGACCGCGTTCCTCGTAATATTTTGTTTCCGAGTCGCTTTTTGCACCGGATGGAAATGACTCGATCTGTTCACATCCGGGTGGCCTTTTGACAATTTTCTGACAGTTAGAACATTGTGGTTTAATTATTCCAGGTTTACCGCAACCGTAGCAGAACAAATGCTGTGGTACATGAGGACAGTCTTGATATCGATGTCCAATATCGCATTAGTTCCAACAGATAAGATACATTTGAGAAGAGTTTCCATCACATAGGGCTCTTCGAAAATTTTATTGTGTTGGCTTATGTATAGCGTCAACTTGAAAGCGTGCTATTTGACCGGTATGCAAATTTGATGATTGTGATGGAGTAGTGGAATTTGGTTTAGAAAACGAATAGACGTCGTTCATTGGGGTTTCCAGAGAATGTACAGCTTTCTGATAATTAACTGGGAATTGTCGGTTGGTACGTGTCCATAATTTTTCATATTTTTGACAGATCATACGTAACTCTTCTACAGAAGAGAATGGTAAAGTTAATGTTACTTGTTGCAATTCCGAAACTATATTTTCTCTCATTACTTCAATTAATTCACGTTCAGTGAACGGATTTTATAGGCGTCTATTTAGAGACTCCATTTCTAACAAATTGTCAGCAATAGGTTCTCGAAATCTTTGGCGTTTGATCTCAATTAATCTACGGGTTTCAAGTTCCGACTCAGTGCTGCTAAATCTCTGTAAAATCGCTTGTCTGAGTTGCAAATATGTAGTATTAGGATATTTTTGCGAGCATAAACCCAGAACCATTTTTCAACTGTCTCCTTCAAGAATTTAGGAAGAATAGTATCAAGTGCTGACAATGGTAATTGCTCTCGTTTAGCTTGCGATTCTATTCGGAATATAAAATCATGAACGTCAAGTTAATTGGGTTGTCCAGTAAATAATATGTTCTATTTCGGTGCATATCTTGATTGATAGACAGGAAGTGCTAATGGGATGTTAGAACCTACAGAAGGTAAATATGAGGGAATTCCCATCGAATTATCATTCCTCAAGTCTGATTGAACAAATGTAGGGTCGTTCTGACCTGGAAAAATGGTGCAAAATGTTGGTTAAATATATATTTAACCAACATTTTGAACTATTTAAATATCAAAAAATTGAGTTGTGGTGACAAAAAACACGCTTAAGTAGTAAGTTTTGCTAAATAATATTTTTTTGTTTTTGTGTTCATTATTTGTCCATTTGATCGTCATTTTGAACGATATGTACCAAAATCTTAACAAAATAATGGAGAAGTTTACCCCAAATGACATAAAATTGTGTTTAAAATCTGGTACGAAATAACGATAAATAGACAAGTTAACACTTAACTTAACTGTTTAACCGTTATTTCGAACAAAATATTAAATTTTTACGTGCATTTTAATGTTTCGTTGGGTAATATTGTCCATCTTACCCAAATGTTGAACAATTGAAATATATATCAATTGAGTTCAGGTGATAAAACACACGCTTTGGGTAGTAATTTTTGCTAATTTATATTTTTTTTGTGTTTTTATTCATTATTTGTCCATTTGAACGTCATTTTGAACAATTAATACCAAAATTCTACCAAAGTGTGTTTTATCACCACAACTTAATTGTTTCTTATTGAAATTGTTCAAAATGTCGGTTTAATGGAGAATTTAACCCCAAATGACAATAAATTGCCCTTAAAAATTAAATATTTGGTTCAAAACAACACAAAAAAAACATTAATAACCAAAAATTACTACCAAAGCGTGTGTTTTGTCACCACAATTCAATCCTTATATATTTCAATTGTTTTAAATGTAGGTAAAATGCACAATTGAACCCCACGGAATTTAAAACAAAAATTTAAAATTTGGTTTGAAATAACGGCAAACTTGTCTAGTTTACACCAAACTTGTCTGTTTTACCGTTATTTCGAACAAAATATTAAATTTTTACGTGCATTTTTATGTTGCGCGGAGTTTTTTTTTCCATTTTACCCACATTTTGGACAATTAAAATATATAAAAATTGAGTTGTGGTGATAAAACACACGCTCTGGTAGTAATTTTTGCGAATTTATATTTTTTTTTGTGTTTTTATTCATTATTTGTCCTTTTGAATGTCATTTTGAACAATTAATACCAAAACTCTACCAAAGTGTGTTTTATCATCCTAACTCAATTCTTTCATATTGAAATTGTTCTTGATGTCGGTTAAATGGAGAATTTCACCCCAAATGACATTAAATTGCACTTAAAAATTAAATATTTAGTTCAAAATAACACCAAAAACATAAACATAAGCAAAAATTTCTACTAAAGCGTGTGTTTCTCACCACAATTCAATTTTTTTATATTGAAATTGTTCAAAATGTGGGTTAAATGGACAAAATAACCCCATGCAATATTTAAATTCACGTAAAAACTTAATATTTGGTTCGAAATAGCAGTAAAACAGATAAGTTTTGTATTAACTTGTCAATTTAACGTTATTTGGAATAAACAAAAATAGAATTGTGGTGATAAAACACAAGCTTTGGTAGAAATTTTTGCTTATTTATATTTTTGGTTATGTTATAATTCATTATTGGTCCATTTGATCGTCATTTTGAACAAAAATTACCAAAATTCTTCCAAAGTGTGTTTTATCACCACAATTATTGTTACATATTTAAATTGTTCAAAATGTCGGTTAAAGGGAGAACTTCAGCCCAAATGACATTAAATTGCACTAAAAAATAAGATTAAATTAGATATTGTGTTCGAAATAACCAAAAAAAAATATTAATAAGCAAAAATTACTAACAAAGCGTGTGTTTTGTCACCTCAAATCAATTTTTTGATAAATTTTGTTCGAAATAACGGTAAATAGACAATTTTACACTAATTTTTTCTGTTTTACCGTTATTTCGAACAAAATATTAAATTTTTACGTGCATTCTAATGTTGCGCGGGGTAAATTGTCCATTTTACTCACATTTTGAACAATTGAAATACAAAAAAAATTTAATTGTGGTGATAAAACACATGCTTTTTTAGTAAATTTGGCTTATTTAATTTTTTTTTGTGTTTTTATTCATTATCTGTCCATTTGAGCATCATTTTGAACAATTAAAATCATAATTCTACCAAAGTGTGTTAAATCTCCACCACTCAATTGTTTCATTTTAAAATTTTTCCAAATGTCGGTTAAATGGAGAATTTCAGCCCAAATGACATTAAATTGCACTTAAAAATTAAATATTTGGAACAAAATAACACAAATTTCTAATATAAATAAGCAAAAAATACTACCAAAGCGTGTGTTTTGTCACCACAATTCAATTTGTTTGTATTTAAATTGTTCAAAATTTGAGTTAAATGCACAATTTTTCCCCATGCAATATAAAAAAGCACGGTAAAATTTAAAATTTGGTTCGAATTAACGGTTTATACACAAGTTCATACAAAACTCGTCTATTTTACCGTTATTTTGAACAAAATATTAAATTTTAACGTGCATTTTTATGTTTCGCGGGGTTAAATGTTTCATTTAACCCACATTTTGGACAATTGAAATATAAAAAATTGTTATGTGGCGATAAATATTAAAAATAATACACACGCTTTGGTAGTAATTTTTGCTAATTTATATTTTTCTTGTGTTTTTATTAATAACTTGTCCATTTGAACGTCATTTTGAACAATTTTTTCCAAAATTCTACCAAAGTGTGTTTTTTCACCACAACCTGTGTTTAATCAATTGTTTCATATTGAAATTGTTCAAAATGTCAGTTAAATGGAGAATTTTTCCCCAAATGATATTTTAAGGCACTTCAAAATAAAATATTTGGTTCCAAATAACACAAAAAATATAAATTAGCAAAAAATACTACCAAAGCGTGTGGTTTGTCACCACAATTCAATTTTTTTATATCTTTAAGGTTCAACATGTGAGTAAAATGCAAATTTTTACCCTCCGCAATATAAAAATTTAAAATTTGGTTCATAATAAAAAGATAAGTTTGACGTTCAAATGGACAAATAATGAACAAAAACACAAAAAAATATTAATCTGCAAAAATACTACTAAAGCGTGTGTTTTGTCAAAACAACTCAATTTTTTGGTATTTAAATTGTTCAAAATGTGGGTAAAATGCACAATCTTACCCCATGCAATATAAAAATGCACATTAAAATATAAATTTGGTTCGAAATAACGGTCAATAGACAAGTTTACACAAAACTTGTCTGTTTTACCGTTATTTCGAACAAAATATTAAATTTTCACGTGCATTTTTATGTTGCGCGGGGATCTATTTTCCATTTGATCCACATTTTGGACAATTAAAATATAAAAAAATTGAGTTGTGGTGATAAAACACACGCTTTAGTAGTAGTTTTTGCTTATTTATATTTTTTTTGTGTTTTTATTTATTATTTGTCCATTTGAACGTCATTTTGAACAATAAATACCAAAATTCTACCAAAGTGTGTTTTATCACCACAACTCAATTGTTTTATTTTAAAATTGTTCACAATGTTGGTTAAATGGAAGATTTAAGCCCAAATGACATTGAATTGCACTGAAAAATTAAATATTGGGTACAAAATAACACAAAAAATAAATATGAATTAGCAAAAATTACTAACAAGTGTTGGTTTTGTCACCACAATTCAATTTTTGTATTTCGAAATTGTTCAAAATTTGAGTAAAATGTACAATTTAACCTCACGCAATATACACATGCACGAAAAATTTTAAATTTGGTTCGAAATAACGGTATAAGACAATTTTACACAAAAGCTGTCTGTTTAACCGTTATTTCGAACAAAATATTTAATTTTGACGTGCATTTTAATGTTGCCTTGGGTTATATTGTCCAATTTACCCAAATTTTGAACAATTGGAATACACACAAATAGAGTTGTGGTTATAAAACACACGCTTTGGTAGAAATTTTTGCTTATTTATATTTTTTTTGTATTTTTTATTCATTATTGAATAAATATTTTAACGTGATTCATATTTGATTTTCATTTTGAATAATTTATTCTTAAATTCTACCAAAGTTAATTTTATCACCACAACTCAATTGTTTTAAATCTTAATTGTTCAAAATGTCGGTTAAATGGAAAATTTCACCCCAAATGACATAAAATTGCACTTAAAAATTAAATATTTGATTCAAAATAACGGTAAAAACCACAAGTTTTGTGTCAATTTGTCTGTTTTTCAAAAATTCGATCAAAATATTTAATTTTAAAGTGCAATTTTATGTCATTTGGGGTTAAATTCTCCATTTACCCATTATTTTGTTAAGATTTTGGTACATATCGTTCAAAATGACGTTCAAATGGACAAAACATGAACAAAAACACAAAAAAATATTAATTAGCAAAAATTTCTACCAAAGCGTGTGTTTTGTCACCTCAAATAAATTTTTTGATAGTAAAATTGTTCAAAATGTGGAGAAAATGCACAATTTAATCCCAAGCAATATCAAAATTCACGTAAAAATTTCAAAATTTGGTTCGAAATAACGGTAAATACACAAGTTTTCACTAAACTTGTCTGTTTCACCGAAATTTCGAACGAAAAATTAAATTTAAACGTGCATTTTATGTTGCGCGGGGTGTAATGGTCCATTTAACCCACACTTTGGACAATTAAAATATAAAAAAATTGAGTTTTGGTGATAAAACACACGCTTTGGTAGTAATTTTTGCTAATTTATAACTATTTTTTGAGTTTTTATTCATTATTTGTCCATTTGAACGTCATTTTGAACAATTGATACCAAAATTCTACCAAAGTGTGTTTTGTCACCACAACTCAATTGTTTAAGTTTAAAATTGTTCAATCAAATAAAAATTTGATATTTTAAGTTCAAAAATATTCCTTATAGTATAATTTTTTATTTTTTATATTATATATATATTTCGGCAACCAAGTTGCCATCTTCAGTTTTTATCATGAACTAAAAAATAAATTTTATTTCCATGCCTTTTTATACTTTTTCCAGGGTAGAGTGTTTTTATTTTCAAGGTATAATATTTTGTGACGTATTTTTCAAAACTAGTTCGTAAAGTTTGTTTGTCATAGTATTAATTTTGTTATTAAGTAGAAATTTATTTGCGCGGTTTTTATTTATTTCAAATTCTTCTAGCCTGTTCATTTGGTCGCTTTTATTCATCTTGTAGAGAATTTTTACGTTTGTATCCATATCTGTGTAGTTGTGTAAAGTATTATTGATATGGAGAGCAAATCTTGACTCAGCATTCATTTTACCGATATCCTTTATATGTTCGTTAAATCTTATTTTAAAGGATCTACCGGTTTGTCCTATGTAAAATGATGGACAGTCTGAACATGTTTATTTATAAATTCCGCTGTCTTATGTCATGTTACTATTTGATCTAATTTGTTGTTCTTATTTGTTATGTGTTTAATATGCATTTTTATACCCAGTGTGAATTTAAAAGTGGAATAAGTCACACATAAGTTAAATTCTTAATATGAATTTCAACAATTTAAAATTGTTCAAATGTCAGTAAAACGGAGAATTTTCGCCCAAATGACATTAAATAACACTAAAAAATTTAATATTTGGTACAAAATAACACAAAAAATAAACATAAATTAGCATAAATTACTACCAAAGCGTGTATTTTGTCACCACAATTCCATTTTTTTTAAATTTAAATTGTTCAAAATTTGAGAAGAATGCACCATTTAACCTCACGCAATATATACATCCACGAAAAATTTTAAATTTGGTTCGAAATAACGGTAAATAGACAATTTTACACAAAAGTTTTCTGTTTTACCGTTATTTCGAACAAAATATTAAATTTTGACGTGGATTTTTAATTGCGCGGGGTAATGGCCCATTTTACTCACATTTTGGACAATTGAAATATAAAAAAATTGAGTTATGGTGATTCAAACACTCGCTTTGGTAGTAAATACTGCTAATTTATATATTTTTTTTGTGTTTTTATTCATTATTTGTCCATTTTTAAGTTATTTTGAACAATAATTACCCCGAATTCTACCAAAGTGTGTTTTGTCACCACAACTCAATTGTTTTATATTGAAATTGTTCAAAATGTCGGTTAAATGGAGAATTATACCCCAAATGACATTAAATTGCACTTAAAAATGAAAAATTTGGTTCAAAACAACACAAAACAAAACATTAATTAGCAAAAATTACTACCAAAGCGTGTGTTTTGTCACCACCATTACAATCCTTATATATATCAATTGTTTAAAATGTGGGTAAAATGCACAATTTTACCCCACGCAAAATAAAAATGCACGCAAAAATTTAAAATTTGGTTCGAAAAAAACGGCAAATAGAAAAGTTTACACAAAACTTGTCTGTTTTACCGTTCTTACTGTTGTGCGAGGTAAATGGTCCATTTTACCCACATTTTGGACAATTGAATTATCAAAAAAAATTGAGTTGTGGTGATAAAACACACGCTTTGGTAGTAATTTTTGCTAATTTATATATTTTGTTTTATGTTTATATTCATTATTTGTCCATTTGAACGTCATTTTGAACAACTAATACCAAATTCTACCAAAGTTAATTTTATCACAACAACTCAATTGTTTCATATTTAAATTGTTGAAAATGACGGTTCAACGGAGAATTTCACCCCAAATGACATTTAATTGAACTTAAATATTAAATATTCGGTTCAATATAACGGTAAAAACGACAAGTTTTTTGTCAACTTGTCTATTAACCATTATCTCGATTAAAATATATAATTTTTAGGTGCAATCAAAGTCATTTGATGTGAAATTTTTCTTTAACCCATTATTTTGTTAAGATTTTGGTACATATCGTTCAAAATGACGTTCAAATGGACAAAAAATGATCAAAAACACAAAAAAAAATTAATTAGCAAAAATTACTACTAAAGCGTGTGTTTTGTCACCTCAAATAAATTTTTTGATATTAAAATTATTCAAAATGTAAGAAAAATGCACAATTTATACCCATGCAATTAAGAAACGAACGTCAAAATTTAAAATTTGGTTCAAAGTAATTGTAAATACACAAGTTTGCACAAAACTTGTCTGTTCACCGTTATTTCGAAAAAATATTAAATTTTACCGTGCATTTTTATGTTGCGCGGGGTTAATGGTCCATTTTACCCACATTTTGGACAATAAAAATATAAAAAAATTGAGTTGTGGTGATAAAACACACGCTTTGGGTAGTTATTTTTGCTAATTTATATATTTTGTGTGTTTTTATTCAATATTTGTCCATTTGAACGTCATTTTGAACAATTAATACCAAAATTCTACCAAAGTGTGTTTTATCACCAAAACTCAATTGTTTCATTTTAAAATTGTTCAAAATGTCGGTCAAATAGAGAATTTGAGCCCAAATGTCATTAAATTGCACTTAAAATATTTGGTACAAAATAACACAAAAAATAAATATTAATTAGCAAAAATAACTACCACAGCGTGTGTTTTGTAACCACAATTCAATTTTTTTATATTGAAATTGTTAAAAATGTAGATAAAATGCACAACTAAATTCTACGCAATATGAAAAGCACGCAATAATTTAAAAATTGGTTCGAAATAACGGTAAATACACAATTTTACACCAAACTTGTCTGTTTTACCGTTTTTTCGAACAAAATATTAAATTTTGACGTGCATTTTTAAGTTGCGCGGGGTAAATGGCCTATTTTACCGACATTTTGGACAATTGAAATATAAAAAAATTGAGTTCTTATAAAAAAACACACGCTTTGGTATAAATTTCTGCTAATTTATATTTTTTTGTGTTTTTATTCATTATTTGTCCATTTAAACGTCATTCTGAACAATTATTACCAAAATTCTACCAAAGTGTGTTTTATCACAACTCAATTGTTTTATATTGAAATTGTACAAAATGTCGGTTTAATGGAAAATTTCACCCAAAGGACATTTAATTGCACTTAAAAATAAAATATTTGGTTCGAAATAACAAAAAAAATATAAATAAGCTATAATTACTACCAAAGTCTGTGTTTTGTAACCTCAAATCAATTTTTTGATTTTAAATTGTTCAAAATGTGGGTAAAATGTACAATAAAACCCCACGCAATATAAAAATGAACATAAAAATTTAAAATTTGATTCGAAATAACGGTAATAAAATTAGTTTATACTAAACTTTTCTGTTTTACCGTTATTTCGAACTTAAATTTTTACGTGCATTTAAATGTTGTGCGGGGTAAAATGTTCCATTTCACGTTTCAGGACCGACGATCGGATTTAGATATTCGTAAGCTAATCGATTCTCGAAAACAAAAACGTGAAGAGTCATTTATGGACTTCTACTACGACATACTAACCATAGCTAATCCTTTGAGAGTTCCTCTAGGTGAAGATGATTTGGTAGAGATTCCGAGAAAAAATATGAGACCTGGACTAATAGCACATCTTGCCGGTCGGACCAGTAGTTAATCTTTCGGAGTTTTTAAAATTTGTCTAGCAACCGAAGACACCTGGAAGGAGGTTGGATATGTTCCTGAAGCATACATGCACGTGAAACCTCATCGTATTCACGAAATTCAAGAGATAAATCTCAATGGTTCTATATCAGCTCTACCAGTCGCTTCTCTCAAACAAGTCTTGTTCACCAGTCATCTTCAGATACGGTTCCTACTCCAAATGATTTATCGAGAGCAAACAACATACATTTCCCACCTTATGGAAACACCAATTTAGTGGCAAGCTTTCCATATACGTTTTACCCTCAAGTAAATGTCATACATAGTCAAGAGCAAAATTTACCAAGAGATGGTGTATGCCTTAACTGCCCGCCGATACGGTCACATGTATATGCAATGTGACCTTCCAAAGTACTGCGACTTTTGCTATCGTTGTGGTTTGGTAGATGTACTATTACCACATTGCCCCAATTGTCAATCGAATCAGGGGAAATCTGAAATCGGAAATGAGAAACCCAAGGCCTTACGTTTCCGGTCTCAAGCAGCCCTGAAACCAATTACATCAACAAACACTCAAATACAGAAGAAATGATTTTCGAGTACAGCTGGGAATCATTCTCCCCTGTTAGACTCTATTATCAGTATTGCATCCGATTTTGACCTAACTATAAATTCAGAAGACATCACTATAGAAGATATTGACCAAAGTAAGCCGACATCACGGGCGCGTTCAGTTTATTATTTCCAAAATAAAAGAAAAATTGTGTCCTCTATTTCCAAAAACCTTTTCCTTCGACAACCAGAGACCTCCCAACGATAGGCGACCTTATGCTAAAATTAAATATTAATGGCACCGATATTTGTGGATTGTTGGACAGCGGTGCAACAGTAACGATACTGGGTAAAAACTCCACAACACTTATTGACAAAATGAATTTAATTGTATGGCCTCTACCAGGAGTTGTTCAAACGGCCTGTGGTGCAAATCAACGCATATTAGGATTCGTGAACGTCAATATAACCTTTGATGGTAGAACCATTCCGATGAAAGTATACGTTGTACCGGCTCTTCAACAGAATCTATACTTAGGTTGTGATTTTTGGGAGGCCTTTGGTTTCCAGCCTCAGGTAGTCTCGGATATCTCGTTCGATTCAACTGCTCAAATTTCCAATGATCCAAAATTCCACGACTTGATGAAAGTCAGCGGAGAATGCTTCAGAGAGTTGTCGAATGTTTTCCTAGCTTTGAGAAGAAGGGTCTCGGAAGAACTCACCTTCTTCAACATACTATTGACGTCGGAGATTCTAAGCCTATTAAACAAAGATTCTACGCCGTATCACCGGCTGTTTTTAAAGATATCAACAAAGAAATCGACCGCATGATAGAGTTAAATATAAAAGAGGAAAGAAATAGCGCTTGGTCATCTTCGATGGAAGTGGTAAAGAATAGCAATGGAAAGATTCGACTATGCCTCGATGCGCGCATGTCACCACCATAACAATCCTTATATATATCAATTGTTTAAAATGTGGGTAAAATGCACAATTTAACCCCACGCAAAATAAAAATGCACGCAAAAATTTAAAATTTGGTTCGAAAAAACGGCAAATAGAAAAGTTTACACAAAACTTGTCTGTTTTACCGTTCTTACTGTTGTGCGAGGTAAATGGTCCATTTTACCCACATTTTGGACAATTGAATTATCAAAAAAAATTGAGTTGTGGTGATAAAACACACGCTTTGGTAGTAATTTTTGCTAATTTATATATTTTGTTTTATGTTTATATTCATTATTTGTCCATTTGAACGTCATTTTGAACAACTAATACCAAAATTCTACCAAAGTTAATTTTATCACAACAACTCAATTGTTTCATATTTAAATTGTTGAAAATGACGGTTCAACGGAGAATTTCACCCCAAATGACATTTAATTGAACTTAAATATTAAATATTCGGTTCAATATAACGGTAAAAACGACAAGTTTTTTGTCAACTTGTCTATTAACCATTATCTCGATTAAAATATATAATTTTTAGGTGCAATCAAAGTCATTTGATGTGAAATTTTTCTTTAACCCATTATTTTGTTAAGATTTTGGTACATATCGTTCAAAATGACGTTCAAATGGACAAAAAATGATCAAAAACACAAAAAAAAATTAATTAGCAAAAATTACTACTAAAGCGTGTGTTTTGTCACCTCAAATAAATTTTTTGATATTAAAATTATTCAAAATGTAAGAAAAATGCACAATTTATACCCATGCAATTAAGAAACGAACGTCAAAATTTAAAATTTGGTTCAAAGTAATTGTAAATACACAAGTTTGCACAAAACTTGTCTGTTCACCGTTATTTCGAAAAAATATTAAATTTTACCGTGCATTTTTATGTTGCGCGGGGTTAATGGTCCATTTTACCCACATTTTGGACAATAAAAATTTATAAAAATTGAGTTGTGGTGATGAAACACACGCTTTGGGTAGTAATTTTTGCTAATTTATATATTTTGTGTGTTTTTATTCAATATTTGTCCATTTGAACGTCATTTTGAACAATTAATACCAAAATTCTACCAAAGTGTGTTTTATCACCAAAACTCAATTGTTTCATTTTAAAATTGTTCAAAATGTCGGTCAAATAGAGAATTTGAGCCCAAATGTCATTAAATTGCACTTAAAATATTTGGTACAAAATAACACAAAAAATAAATATTAATTAGCAAAAATAACTACCACAGCGTGTGTTTTGTAACCACAATTCAATTTTTTTATATTGAAATTGTTAAAAATGTAGATAAAATGCACAACTAAATTCTACGCAATATGAAAAGGCACGCAATAATTTAAAAATTGGTTCGAAATAACGGTAAATACACAATTTTACACCAAACTTGTCTGTTTTACCGTTTTTTCGAACAAAATATTAAATTTTGACGTGCATTTTTAAGTTGCGCGGGGTAAATGGCCTATTTTACCGACATTTTGGACAATTGAAATATAAAAAAATTGAGTTCTTATAAAAAAACACACGCTTTGGTATAAATTTCTGCTAATTTATATTTTTTTGTGTTTTTATTCATTATTTGTCCATTTGAACGTCATTCTGAACAATTATTACCAAAATTCTACCAAAGTGTGTTTTATCACAACTCAATTGTTTTATATTGAAATTGTACAAAATGTCGGTTTAATGGAAAATTTCACCCCAAAGGACATTTAATTGCACTTAAAAATAAAATATTTGGTTCGAAATAACAAAAAAAATATAAATAAGCTATAATTACTACCAAAGTCTGTGTTTTGTAACCTCAAATCAATTTTTTGATTTTTAAATTGTTCAAAATGTGGGTAAAATGTACAATAAAACCCCACGCAATATAAAAATGAACATAAAAATTTAAAATTTGATTCGAAATAACGGTAATAAAATTAGTTTACACTAAACTTTTCTGTTTTACCGTTATTTCGAACAAAATATTAAATTTTTACGTGCATTTAAATGTTGTGCGGGGTAAAATGTTCCATTTTACCCACATTTTTGACAATTGCAATATAAAAAAATTGAGTTGTGGTGATAAAACACATGCTTTGGTAGTAATTTTGGCTAATGATATTTTTTTTTGTGTTCTTATTCAGTATTTTTTCATTTGAACGTCATTTTAAACAATTTATACCAAAATTCTACCAAAGTTAATTTTATCACCACAACTCAATTGTTTCATATTAAAATTGTTCAAAATGTCGGTAAAATAGAGAATTTCACCCCAAATGACATTAATCTTAACTGAAAAATTGAATATTTGGGTCAAAATAACGGTAAAACGACAAGTTTGTGTCAACTTGTCTATTTACCGTTATTTTGATTAAAATATTAAATTTGTAGGTGCGAATTAATGTCGTTTAATGGTAAAATTCTCTTTTTTTCCATTAATTTGTTAAGATTTTGGTACATATCGTTCAAAATGACGATATGCAATTTTATGTCATTTGTGGTAAAATTCTCTATTTTATCATTGTTTTGTTTAGATTGTGGTACATATCGTTCAAAAACGTTCAAATGGACAAATAATGAACAAAAACATAAAAAATATTAAGTAGCAAAAATACTACTGATGCGTGTGTTTTGTCACCACAACTCAATTTTTTGGTATTAAAATTGTTCAAAATGTAGGTAAAATGCACAATTTGACCCCACGCCATATAAAAATGCACGTAAAAATTAAAATTTGGTTCGAAATAACGGTCAATAGACAAGTTTACACAAAACTTGTCTGTTTTACCGTTATTTCGAACAAAATATTAAATTTTTACGTGCATTTTTATGTTGCGCGGGGTTAAATGGTTCATTTGACCCACATTTTGGACAATAAAAATATAAAAAATTGAGTTGTGGTGATAAAACACACGCTTTGGTAGTAATTTTTGCTAATTTATTTATTTTTTGTGTTTTTATTCATTATTTGTCCATTTGAACGTCATTTTGAACAATTAATACCAAAATTCTACCAAAGTGTGTTTTATCACCACAACTCAATTGTTTTATTTTTAAATAGTTCAAAATGTGGGTCAAATTGATAGTTTCAACCCAAATGACATTAAATTGCACTTAAATATTTGGTACAAAATAACACAAAAAATAAATATAAATTAGGAAAAATTACTGCCAAAGCTTGTGGTTTGTCACCAAAATTAAATATTTTTAAATTGAAATATTTAAAAATTTGGTAAAAATGCACAATTAAACCTCATGCAGTATACAAATGCACGAAAAATTTAAAATCTGGTACAAAATAACGATAAATAGACAAGTTTACACAAAACTCGTTGGTTTAACCGTTATTTCGAACAAAATATTAAATTTTTACGTGCATTTTAATGTTGCGTTGGGTAATATTGTCCATCTTACCCAAATGTTGAACAATTGAAATATATATAAATTGAGTTCTGGTGATAAAACAGAAGCTTTGGTAGTAATTTTTGCTAGTTTTTATTTTTTTTGTTTTTCTATTCAAAGTGTGTTTTATCACCACAACTCAATTGTTATATATTGAAATTGTTCAAAATGACGGTTTAATGGAGAATTTCACCCCAAATGACATTAAACTGTCCTTAAAAATGAAATATTTGGTTCAAAACAACACAAAAAAAACATATACAGGGTGTCCCCGATTTGGATGCGGATCCGTTACGGGCTGATTACTTGGTTCATTTCATGAAAAAAATCGTTTTGAAGGGGGTGGATCATCAGAATATCAATTTTTGATATTCTTTGAGATACAGCGCGTTTTAAAAATTTGGTTCGGAAAAAAAGTACAAGCGGATATTAAGCTATTACTTACAAAATATTTATCGGACAGCAACCTACAAAGTCTAATTTGACGGACAACTAAATAGGCTATATTTAAGATCTCATTAGCTATCTACTTGGGTATGACTCTGGATGTTAAACTTAAATGGAAAGAGCATGTGAAGAAGAAAAGAAAAGAGCTTGATCTTAAATATAGAAAATTGTACTGGCTAATTGGGCGAAGGTCAAAATTAAGCATATGGAACAAAATACTGATTCACAATCAGGTTCTTAAGCCGATTTGGCTATATGGCATTCAGCTTTGGGGCTGTACTAAAAATACTAACATTAAACTTATACAAAACTTCCAGAATAAGGTACTTCGGTGTATAGTCAATGCACCCTGGTACATTCGTAATAGTGATTTCCATCGTGATTTGGAGATTCCAGATATAAAACTCGAAATAAAACGATTTGCATCGAAGCATGAATCAAGATTAATGGAACATGTCAATGCGGAAGCCTCTCGGCTACTGGATAATGAACATTTGGTAAGGAGACTTAAAAGAACCAAACCCTTCGAGCTCGTTAGTATGTGAGCAGCTACCTACCAACGAACAGGCACTGTGCATCGCTGGATCTACAGTGACCACATTATATTTTAGTTTGTAAGAATTCAGATGTAAATTGATGGTAAGTCTGGAAAGACTAGTTTCAATTATATAATAATAAAAAAAAAAAAAAAAAAAAAAAAAAAAAATTAGCTATCTCGCATCTGTATCCGTTTAAGAGCTATGGCGTTTTAAAGTTAAAAAAATAAAAAATAAATGATATTTTTTTTCATAAATTTGAGTTTTTCTCAAAAAAATGCCCTAATTAATTTTTTGTTTACCTAATTTTAATCCGCTATGATCTCTATGATCTACAATCCCCCAATACATTATTTGTACCCATGTGTTATAGTTTTTTACTTATGAGACGAAGAATGAAAACACGACACACAAATATTAAAATGTACTTCCCTAAATATTTATTTAAAACTGTATTTTTTTTTATAAAAACCGTATTTTCTAAACAAAAAAAACAATTAGAATGTTTTTAAAATTAATTTTAATTCAGTGTCATAATTAAACAACTATAAAAATTTATAAAAGATGCTCAAAATGTACTCCTTGTTGCTGAATGCAGGCTAATGTTCGATTAAGTATACCTTTCGTAATTTCAATTCTTGGTAATTCTTCCTTAATCTGTTGATCGGCTTGCAAGTGGAACATCATCAAGGAGCAGTGGTAAATCGTTTTCTAAAAATTGTTAATAGCGTTCACTATTTAATGTAGATGGTAATATGAATGGTCCAATTAAATTATCGCCAATTACACCAGCCCATACGTTTACACTGAAGCGATGCTGAAAGGATGTTTGTTTTTTCGAATGTGGATTTTCAGAAGCCCACGTGTGTAGATTGTGAAAGTTTGTTATATCGTCTCTTATAAATTGAGATTCATCCGTCCAAAGAATACTTTTCACAAACCTATCATCGTCAAAATTCTTTTCAATTAACCAATTACAAAATTCCAATCGTTTACTAAAGTCTATCGGTAAAAGTTCTTGAACGGGTGTTGAATGATACGGATGAAGTTTCTCCTTCTGCAATACTTCATGAATTCTGTGAGAGACGTTCAATTGTAAGGAGAGCCTCCGTATACTGACAGTTGGATTTGCTGTTGCATTTCTTATGATTTCTTCATCGACATCCAAATGATTGGATGAGACTGCATGGGGCTCGGCCCGCATATTTGATGTTGATATTATGTTTGGCAGTCTTCTATGAGTATTTATAAATACTCTCGCGTCTGGAACGCGACGCCTTGGGAATCTTCGCTGATATTTATTGCGAGCTCTTGCTGCATTACCATCGCAGAATCCATAAATAAAATGGATATCCGTGAACTCCTCGCCCGAGAACTGTGCCATTGTGATATTTAATTTATTATGATTTTTTTTTTTTTATTAAATCAATTTTATTTTCTCATTTGAATCAACGACACAACACTAGATTGTTTCTCACAACTAATAAAATATTTAATTTTTGTTTTTCAACATTTAAACAAATGAGTTGCTAATCGTCGCCTCTTATTTTATTAACGAAAAAAAATTGTTACAATTTTTACACTACCATTATCTTTTAACAGAAAATATTTGTGGGTAGTGTTTTCATTCTTCGTCTCATAAGTAAAAAGCTATAACACATGGGTACAGATAATGTATTGGGGGATTGTAGAGGAGATCATAGCGGATTAAAATTAAGTAAAAAACTTTATAAGGGCATTTTTTTGAGAAAAACTCAAATTTATGAAAAAAAATATTATTATTTTTTTATTTTTTTAAATTTAAAACGCCATAGCTCTTAAATGGATACAGATGTGAGATAGCCAATGAAATTTTAAATATAGCCTATTTAATTGTCCGTCAAATGAGACTTTGTTAGTTGCTGTCCGATAAAAATTACAGCTTGTAAGTAACAGCTTAATATCCGCTTGTACTTTTTTTCCGAACCAAATTTTTTAAACGCGCTGTATCTCAAAGAATATCAAAAATTGACCCCCCCCCCCTGCCATATGATTTTTTTCATGAAATGAACCAAGGAATCAGCCCGCAACGGATCAGCGTCCCAATCGGGGACACCCTGTATAAGCAAAAATTACTACCACAGCGTATGTTTTGTCACCACAATTCAATCCTTATATATTTCAATTGTTTAAAATGTGGGTAAAATGCACAATTTAACCCCGCGCAATATAAAAATACACGCAAAAATTTAAAATTTGGTTCGAAATAACGGTAAATACACAAGTTTACACAAAACTTGTTGGTTTTACCGTTATTTCGAACCAAATTTTAAATGTTTACGTGAATTTTTATGTTTCTCGTGGTTGAATGGTCCATTTTTCCCACATTTTGGACAATTAAAATAAAAAATACTTGAGTTGTTGTGATAAAACACACGCTTTGGTAGTAATTTTTGCTAATTTATAAATTTTTTGTATTTTTTATTCATTATTGAATAAAAATTTTAACGTCATTTATATTTGATTGTCATTTTGAATAATTTATACTCTGATTCTACGAAAATTAATTTTACCACCACAACTCAATTTTTTGATATTTTAATAGTTCAAAATGTCGGTTGAATGGAAAATTTCACCCCAAATGACATAAAATTGCACTTAAAAATTAAATATTTGGTTCAAAATAACGGTAAAAACGACAAATTTGTGTCAATTTGTCTATTAACCGTAATTTCGATCAAAATATCTAATTTTAAGGTGTAATTTTGTGTCATTTGGGGTGAAATTTTCCATTTGCCCATTATTTTGTTAAGATTTTGGTACATATCGTTCAAAATGACGTTCAAATGGACAAAGAATCAACAAAAACACAAAAAAAATATTAATTAGCAAAAATTACTACTAGAACGTGTGTTTTGTCACCTCAAATAAATTTTTTGATATTAAAATTTTTTAAAATGTGGTAAAAATACACAATTTAGCCCCACGCAATATAAAAATGCACATCAAAATTTAAAATTTCGTTCGAATTAACGGAAAATACACAAGTTTTCACTAAACTTGTCTGTTTTACCGTTATTTCGAACAAAATATTAAATTTTTATGTGCATTTTTATGTTGCGTTGGGTTAGATGGTTCATTTTACCCACATTTTGAACAATTGAAATTTAAAAAAAATTGACTTGTGGTGATAAAACACACGCTTTGGTAGTAATTTTTGCTAATTAAAATTTTTTTTGTGATTTTATTCATTATTTGTCCATTTGAACGTCATTTTGAACAATTAATAGCAAAATTCTACTTAACTGTGTTTTGTCACCACAACTAAATTGTTTCATATTAAAGTTGTTTAAAATGTCGGTTTAATGGAGAATTTTAGCTCAAATGACATTAAATTGCCCTTAAAAATTAAATATTTGGATCAAAACCACACAAAAAAACATTAATAAGCAAAAATTACTACCACAGCGTGTGTTTTGTCACCATTATTCAATCCTTATATATTTCAATTGTTTAAAATGGGGGTAAAATGCACAATTTAACCCCACGCAACATAAAAATGCAAGCAAAAATTTAAAATTTGGTTCGAAATAACGGTAAAAATACAAGTTTACTCAAAACTTGTCGGTTTAACCGTTATTTCGAACAAAAAAGTAAATCTTTATCTGCATTTTTATGTTTCTCGTGGTTGAATGGTCCATTTTATCCACATTTTGGACCATTGAAATAAAAAAAAAATTGAGTTGTGGTGATCAAACACACGCTTTGGTAGTAATTTTGGCTTATTATATTTTGTTTGTATTTTTATTCAGTATTTGTCCATATGAACGTCATTTTAAACAATTAATACCAAAATTCTACCAAAGTTAATTTTATCACCACAACTCATTTGTTTCATATTTAAATGGTTCAAAATGTCGGTTTAATGGAGAATTTCACCCCAAATGTCATTAAATTGCACTTAAAAACTAAAGATTTGGTTAAAAATAACCGTTAAAACGACAAGTTTTGTATCAACTTGTCTATTTACCGTTATTTCGATTCAAATATTAAATTTTTAGGTGCAATATTATGTCATTTGGGGTAAAATTCTCCATTTTACCATGCATTTGTTAAGATTTTGGTAAATATCGTTCTAAATGACGTTCCAATAGACTAATTATGAACAAAAACATAAAAAAAATATTGATTAGCAAAACTTACTACTAAAGCGTGGATTTTGTCACCACAACTCAATTTTTTGATATTTTAATTGTTCAAAATGTTGGTTAAATGCACAATTTAACCCCGCGCCAAATAAAAATGCACGTAAAAATTTAAAATTTCGTTCAAAATAACTGTAAATAGACAAGTCAACACAAAACTTGTCTGTGTTACCGTTATTTCGAACAAAATATTAAAGTTTTACGTGCATTTTTATGTTGCGCGGGGTTAATGGTCCATTTTACCCAAATGTTGAACAATTGAAATATATATAAATTGAGTTCTGGAGATAAAACAGACGCTTTGGTAGTAATTTTTGCTAGTTTATATTTTTTTTGTGTTTTTATTCATTATTTGTCCATTTGAACGTCATTTTGAACAATTAATACCAAAATGTTACCAAAGTGTGTTTTATCATCCCAACTCAATTGTTATATATTGAAATTGTTCAAAATGTCGGTTAAATGGAGAATTTCACCCTTAATGACATTAAACTGCCCTTAAAAATGAAACATATAGTTCAAAACAACACTAAAAAAAACATTAATAAGCAAAAATTACTACCACAGCGTGTGTTTTGTCACCACAATTCAATCTTGATATATTTCAATTGTTTAAAATGTGCGTGAAATGCACAATTTAACCTCACGCAATATAAAAATGCACACAAAAATTTTTAATTTGGTTCGAAATAACGGTAAATACACAAGTTTACACAAAATTCGTCTGTTTAACCGTTATTTTGAACTAAATAATAAATGTTCACATGCATATTAATGTTTCTCGTGGTTAAATGGTTCATTTAACCCACATTTTGGACAATTGAAATATAGAAAAATTGAGTTGTGGAGATAAAACACACGCTTTGGTAGTAATTTTGGCTAATTATATTTTTTTTTGTGTTTTTGTTCATTATTTGTCCATTTGAACGTCATTTTAAACAATTAATACCAAAATTCTACCAAAGTTAATTTGAACACCACAACTCAATTGTTTCATATTAAAATTGTTCAAAATGTCGGTTTTTTGGAGAATTCCACCCCAAATGACATTTAATTGAAATTCAAAATTAAATGTTCGTTTCAAAATAACGGTAAAAAACACAAGTTTTGTGTCAACTTGTCTATTTACCGTTATTTCGATCAAAAAGTTTAATTTATCGGTGCAATTTTATGTCATTAGGGATTTATTTCTCCATTAACCCATTATTTTTTTAAGATTTTGGTACATGTCATTCAGAATGACGTTTAAATGGACAAAAAATGAACAAAAACACGAAAAAAATATTAATTAGCAAAATTTATTACTAAAACGTGTGTTTTGTCACCTCAAATTAATTTTTTGATATTTAAATTGTTCAAAATGTGGGAAAAATGCACAATTTTACCCCATGCAATAAATAAATGCACGTCAAAATTTAAAATATTGTTCGAAATAATGGTAAATACACAAGTTTACACAAAACTTGTCTGTTTTACCGTTATTTCGAAAAAAATATTAAATTTTACCGTGCATTTTTATGTTGCGCGAGGTTAAATGGTCCATTTGTCTCACATTTTGGACAACTAAAATTTTAAAAAAATTGAGTTGTGGTGATAAAACACACGCTTTGGTAGTAATTTTTGCTTATTTACATTTTTTTGTGTTTTTATTCATTTTTTGTCCATTTGAAAGTCATTTTGAACAATAAATACAAAAATTCTACCAAATTGTGATTTATCACCACAACTCTTTCACAAATTGTTTCATATTGAAATTGTTCAAAATGTCGGTTTAATGGAGAATTGCACCCCAAATGCCATTTGATTGCACTTAAAAATTAAATATTTGTACAAAACAACACAAAAAATAAATATAAATAAGCAAAAATTACTACCAAAGCGTGTGCTTTATCACCACAACTCAATTTTTTATATTTCAATTTTCCTTAATGTCGGTAAAATGGACCATTTAACCCCGCGAAACATTAAAATGCATCAAAAAAATTAATATTTCGTTCAAAATAATGGTAAAACAGATTATTTTGGGTAAACTTGTCTATTTACCGTTATTTCGAACAAAATTTTTTAAATTTTAACGTGCATTTTATATTGTTTGGGGTAAAGTTGTGCAATATACCCTTATTTTGAACAATGCAAATATATAAAAACTAAGTTGTGGTGACAAAACACACGTTTAAGTTGTAATTTTTGCTTATTAATATTTTTTTTGTTTTTTTGTTCATTATTTGTCCATTTGAACGCCATTTTGAACGATATGTACCAAAATCTTTACAAAATAATGGAAAAATGGAGAATTTCACCCCAAATGACATTAAATTGCACCTTAAAATTAATTTTTCTAATCGAAATAACGGTAAATAGACAAGTTGACACAAAACGTGTCGTTTTAACCGTTATTTTGAACCAAATTTTTAATTTTTAGTGTAATCTAATGTCATTTGTGGTGAAATTCTCCATTAAACCGACATTTTGAAAATTTTAAATATTAAACAATTGAGTTGTGGTGATTCAAGTAATTTTGGTAGAATTTTGTAACTTATCGTTCAAATGACGTACAAATGGACAAATAATGAATCAAAATACAAACAAAAATTAAATTAGCAAAAATTATTACCAAAGCGTGTGTTTTATCACCACAAATCTATTTTGTATATTCAAATTGTTCAAAATTGTTCAAAATGGACAATTTTATTCAACGCAACATAAAAATGCACCTAAAAATTTAATTTTTTGTTCGAAATAACGGTATGATAGACAAGTTTTGCTTAAATTTGTCTATTTACCGTTATTTCAAACCAAATTTTAAAATTTTACGTGCATTTTCATGTTGCGTGGGGTTAAATTGTGCATTAAACCCACAATTTGATCAATTCAAATTCTTTTCAATTGAATTGTGGTGACAAAACACACGCTTTGGTAGTAATTTTTTCTTATTAATATATTTTTGTGTGTTATTTTGAACCATATATTTAATTTTTTAGTGCAATTTAATGTCATTTTAGACTGAAATTCTCCATTTAACTAACGTGTGTATTTTGAACCATTTAAGTCATCCACTGCAATCAGAATATAAGAATTACCACTACGTGTACGAGGGTAAGGCCCTTAAAAGTCAAGATATATACGTTGGAACGGTCGAAATGTTTGCTTCAGAGAAAAGAGTGGAGGCTGGCTTGTATAGTTGATTGCCTTATTTTCTTTGCAGGATTGACATTCTTTGATATATTTGTCATCATTCAAAGACATTCGAGACCAGAAGAAAAATCGCTTTAAAAGATGGAGAGTCTTTTTGGAACCAAGATGTGCAGTTTGTGGTGAAATATGGGAAGATTCTACCAATGCACTTCTTAGTTCGACTGGTACAATTAATTTCCATTCAGGAATATTTGCCAATATCTCCGAGTCTTGCGTTGGTTTTTTAATGCAGATTTTACCTTCCGACAATAAAAGATTTCCACGATTAGTGGTGGTAGTTAATTGATTGAAAAAATCCAAATATGATGCAGTTTTGAAATAAGGAGAATCCAAATTGATTTCCAAGGCATTATCAGTGAGATGAATTGCATCCATGAACACGCGAGATAACGCGTCTGGAACGCAATTTTGAGAGCCTTTTCGGTACTCTATTTGAAAGTCAAAGCCCTGGAGTTGAAGACTCCATCTTGCTAGTCTTCCTGTTAAATCTCTGAGAGACATCAACCACTGTTAGCTCGAATGATCCGTAATCACAGTGAATGGGAAGCCCTCAACAACCTGCCGAAATTTTCTAATAGCCATAATGGCAGCAAGGCATTCTAACTCCGTAACACTAAAACTACGTTGTGCCGCGTTCAGTTTATGGGACATGTAGGCTATTGGACAATCATTATCTTCCTGATCCTTCTGAAAAAGTACCGCTCCGATGCCTGTTGAACTCGCATCGCACTGAATAAAGAATCTCTTTCCAAAATCGGGAGTAATTAGTACAGGAACAATCACGAGAGCTGCTTTAAGATTATCCATCGATGTCTGTGTTTCTTCATTCCATTTAAATTTTCTACTCTTTTTCAGAAGGTCAGTTAGAGGAGAAGCTAGGGAAGAGTAATCTCGGATAAACCGACGATACCACCCCGTGACACCCAAAAATCGGCGGACTTGCCGAACCGTTCGAGGAACAGGGAACTCTGTAATGGCCCTCACCTTATCGGGATTAGTAGACAATCCTCCTTTCCCAATTACATATCCAAGGTATTCGATCTCTTTTAGCAAGAATTTGCTTTTGTCAACATTGATGGTCAGTCCGGCCTTAGCTTAACGACAAGCAACATCCTCCAGTAAAGAAAGATGCTCCTCAAATGTTTCACTTGTGACTAAAAGATCGTCTAGGTATACGAACACCTTTGATTGTAAATGAGGTGGAATCACTTTGTCCATTAATCGCGATAAGGTTTGAAGGGCATTACAAAGACCAAAAGGCATTACTTTGAAGTGATATAAGGGGCGTCCAGGGATGACAAACGCGGTTTTCTCTCTCGAATCTAGGTCTAAAGGAATTTGCCAGAAGGCATCCTTTAGATCCAGACCAGAGATGAATCTCGTTCTGTCCAACCTACCCAAAAGTCCATCGATCAGCGGGAGCAGATATGCGTCCTTTTTAGTTACCGCGTTAAGCTTGCGCGCATCGAGGCATAGTCGAATCTTTCCATTGCTATTCTTTACCACTTCCATCGAAGATGACCAAGCGCTATTACTTTCCTCTATTATATTTAACTCTATCATGCGGTCGATTTCTTTGTTGATATCTTTAAAAACAGCCGGTGATACGGCGTAGAATCTTTGTTTAATAGGCTTAGAATCTCCGACGTCAATAGTATGTTGAAGAAGGTGAGTTCTTCCGAGACCCTTCTTCTCAAAGCTAGGAAAACATTCGACAACTCTCTGAAGCATTCTCCGCTGACTTTCATCAAGTCGTGGAATTTTGGATCATTGGAAATTTGAGCAGTTGAATCGAACGAGATATCCGAGACTACCTGAGGCTGGAAACCAAAGGCCTCCCAAAAATCACAACCTAAGTATAGATTCTGTTGAAGAGCCGGTACAACGTATACTTTCATCGGAATGGTTCTACCATCAAAGGTTATATTGACGTTCACGAATCCTAATATGCGTTGATTTGCACCACAGGCCGTTTGAACAACTCCTGGTAGAGGCCATACAATTAAATTCATTTTGTCAATAAGTGTTGTGGAGTTTTTACCCAGTATCGTTACTGTTGCACCGCTGTCCAACAATCCACAAATATCGGTGCCATTAATTTTAATTTTAGCATAAGGTCGCCTATCGTTGGGAGGTCTCTGGTTGTCGAAGGAAAAGGTTTTGGAAATAGAGGACACAATTTTTCTTTTATTTTGGAAATAATAAACTGAACGCGCCCGTGATGTCGGCTTACTTTGGTCAATATCTTCTATAGTGATGTCTTCTGAATTTATAGTTAGGTCAAAATCGGATGCAATACTGATAATAGAGTCTAACAGGGAGAATGATTCCCAGCTGTACTCGAAAATCATTTCTTCTGTATTTGAGTGTTTGTTGATGTAATTGGTTTCAGGGCTGCTTGAGACCGGAAACGTAAAGGCCTTGGGTTTCTCATTTCCGATTTCAGATTTCCCTGATTCGATTGACAATTGGGGCAATGTGGTAATAGTACATCTACCAAACCACAACGATAGCAAAAGTCGCGGTACTTTGGAAGGTCACATTGCATATACATGTGACCGTATCGGCGGCAGTTAAGGCATACACCATCTCTTGGTAAATTTTGCTCTTGACTATGCATGACATTTACTTGAGGGTAAAACGTATATGGAAAGCTTGCCACTAAATTGGTGTTTCCATAAGGTGGGAAATGTATGTTGTTTGCTCTCGATAAATCATTTGGAGTAGGAACCGTATCTGAAGATGACTGGTGAACAAGACTTGTTTGAGAAGCGACTGGTAGAGCTGATATAGAACCATTGAGATTTATCTCTTGAATTTCGTGAATACGATGAGGTTTCACGTGCATGTATGCTTCAGGAACATATCCAACCTCCTTCCAGGTGTCTTCGGTTGCTAGACAAATTTTTACAAACTCCGAAAGATTAACTACTGGTCGACCGGCAAGATGTGCTATTAGTCCAGGTCTCATATTTTTTCTCGGAATCTCTACCAAATCATCTTCACCTAGAGGAACTCTCAAAGGATTAGCTATGGTTAGTATGTCGTAGTAGAAGTCCATAAATGACTCTTCACGTTTTTGTTTTCGAGAATCGATTAGCTTACGAATATCTAAATCCGATCGTCGGTCCTGAAACCTGTGCAAGAAGGAATGCGTAATTCGAGCCAGGTACAATTTGGGTAAGTTACTATTGTCAACCAAAAATGTTCAGCAGCTACTTCATTGAGCAGGACGGTTAAGTCATTTACTAATTGCTGAAGATCAACCTTATGAGTTAGCGCTAGTCGCTCTTACTCTAAATAAAAATTTCTCTATAGCCATACCCTTAGGAGAACCATCAAAGGTCACGTTCCATTATGAATAGGTGAATACCTTCCGCGATTATCCTGATTGGAAACAATTTCGGTTTTATTAGCAAGGGATACCTTATCTTTGAGTTGAACTTGATTATTTCTTTCTTGGTTTGTGCCATGAGAAATTGGCTGGAATTGAGGATTTTGACCTCCTGAGTTTCTAGCTTGATTGGTCGTTTCACGGTGAGGAGTAGACGATGAAGACGGATAAACTTCGGTATTGACTGGTTGTTGAAGAAACAAAGAATCTGATAAAGATATTTCCTGGTCGAATATTGAAGGTGGGTCTATGTTAACTGAAAGAATTCCAGCAATGGATTGCTCCGATAAATCAGGGTGTTCTAACTGTTTTTCAACTAGTTCAACTATTGCTTGACATTTTTCATTAAGTACTTCGGCACTAGCTTTGACGTCGTTTATTCCGGAAATTCGAGTTATACGCCCTTTTATATGCAAAATATGACAAAATAAATCTTTCAAATTGTCAGTACGGTGCTTTAATGATTGTAAAACTTGGATTTGTAGATTTTGTATTTTAAATGAACAATGAGAAATTTCTAAATGGGGATACTTTAATGCTGAGTGATGTGGTACAGTACAAATCTTTTCAGGATCAAGTAATTCTAATTGGAAGTTCGTTTAACGCGGTAATGTGATTAGCGACTGAACCCAAAATTTTTCTTATTTCGCATTCGATCCTCAACTCATCGAAATCTAGAAGTTTAGAATCCATTGCGATTATAGAAATATCTAAATTAAAAGGTTAATCAGAAAAAAAATAATATAACTAAATAAATTGTAATAAATTTCCAATTTTAATCTTAGTTAGTAATTAATTTATCAAAAAAGAATGAGGTTTGTATCTGCCATCTGGTCGTAATCAGGAATTTTGTATTCAGGTGCAGTCCTGAATACAAAATTCCTGATTACTTTTGGGAAAGGAAAAAAAATTGTAAAAAAGGAACGAAATTATGAAAGAGGGAAAGAAAGTCGGAAGAGAAAAAAAAACACTTAAAGCATAAAAGTACAGGATAGGAATAGGACAAATGCATGGATAGGTCGAACAAATTCATCAATAACCATAAGGGTTAGGTGTTTTTGCGAACCAAGCATTTACTAAAGTGTTATGTTTTCTGGGAAATGTAGAAGGCAAGTACGCACAAATATTTCAAACAGCTACTCTGGAAAATTTGCGTGCCTACGTTTTGAAACTAAAATTAACATTCCATACTCATTAAAATTATAGGCTAACATTGAATATCACTATAAAGGTTACAATGCGATAAAAATAATAAATATGAATTTAAAATGGAACAGGATTGGGAAAGGAAAAGGTGGGATTGAATTTTATCTAAGAAAAAATATTTTAGCTAACATTTGATTCAACTATTAAAACAAAATAGGATACCAAATGCGAATATGATTCTTATATACAGGATGATAAGAGGGATATTTTAGAAGGAAGGCTTTAAGCGTAAGGATATTAATCGAAAAAAAAAAGTAAATAAATTAAATTATGAAAGAGAAATTAATAAAAAAAGATAAAAATTGATGAAGGGAAGGAAAGGGAAGAGAAGCCATAAGGAAATTTTTGTTTGGGCGCCATCTATATCGGTATGAGGGATGTGTGGGTGGCAACTAAAAATTGTCCCGAAAAAACACCCTCCCGTTATTCGAAAAAATTAATTTATCCTCACAGAGGTTTCGGGCGGTCTTATATTCCCCTGGCTAAAGCTCGTCGGCTAGTTCGTGGGTGTTCCGATACATGAGGAGGATCTTGCTGGAACGCATTGAAGGAATAGAAGGGATGTGCAGAACTGGATACTTACCTGATTACAGAGAACATGTACTAACCTCACTTGATTCTAACTTTTACATTCTCATTCTGAAATTCGGGAAATTTTAAATATAAACGTAATTCCAAAGTGAAAACTGCGCCATAACGAGAGAAAAAAACAATTCAATAAGAAATCACCAAGAACAAGTTTGAATTAAAGTTAAATCAATTTTACACATTTTAATGATTCATAAAAGACCAAATCAAAATTTTAAAAAAAAAGTTATTTCGATAAACAAAGATTATATATATATCTTACTTAAACTACCCATAAACCTGAAAAAAAAATTACACCAAACCATGTTTATAACATACAAATAACAAAAATTATTTTCATTTGGAAACTAATCTTAATGTTTGATTTAATAGTTTGTTCTAGAAAATAATTAATTATATAAAACTGGTTTGATGAATCAAATAAAAATAAATAAGGAATATAATAAATTTTGTCCTTATCCAATAAAAAGAAAAAAAAAACTATATCTTATCTGACGACTGAAGTTGATTGAAGTTGGTTATACACAAAATAATGATTGATGATATTTTTATGTTCAGCACTGTATAATAAATTTGCGCACTATTTATATTTCACGCACTGTATTAAATACTCACATCAGTCAATTCATTTTTTTTTTATTCATAAATAGTAAGACATTTTTTTGTTTTATTTGTATTCTGCATACAAACCAAAATTTATATCCACTGTTTGGGTTTTTTAAATTTGTTTTTTCTTTGTTTTTCTTTTGATTTTAAAATTAGCACATTTTCGTCATTTTTTTTTTTAATTACTATGCAATTACGATGCATATACATTTTTTTTTACAAAAAATGTACTATTAGACAGAAATTTTATGATTTAAATGTTTGGTCTTTTATTATAAATTATTAATAATAGAATATATGATATTAATTATAACTAGCATTAGTATTATTATTGTATTAGTTTATATTAATTTATCGTATTAATTAGTGCTAAAGAGTAGTGATCCTCATTGTTTTTTTATAATCAGGTTTAGCACCATTCTGTAATTAACGACCACGTGTTTTGTTTGCAGGTCACACAAATAAATTAAATTAACTGTTTTTTTCTTTTTTTATTAAATTCACTATCATTTTGATTGTCCTTTTATTTAATTTCTAGGTTTTATAATTAGATATTATTTTATAATTAAATCTTATTTAACTTTATTTATAGATTATTTAAAATTAAAATTATTACAACAAAAAAAACTTAACACTATCTCCATTAAGATTCAAGTCATCTTACTCCAAAAAACAATGATTTAACTCTCATTTTATAATTAATCTCAATTTTTAATTATCTTCCTTTCTTACTGCCGGTCAAACTCTTTCTCCCCCGTTCAAAAAAAACCAAAATCCAAATTCCAATCAATCCAGTTTTTTTTCATTTAAAGAAGTACAAAATCTAATATTATAAATTTCAAATCACAGGGACGAACTCTATGGAATTAACGAGAGCGTAACAAAATGTGATGATAAAACACACGTTTTGGTAGTAATTTTTGCTAATTTATATTTTTTTGTGATTTTATTCCTTATTTGTCCATTTGAACGTGATTATGAACAATTAATACCAAAATTCTACCAAAGTGTGTTTTGTCACCACAACTCAATTGTTTCATATTAAAATTGTTCAAAATGTCGGTCAAACGGAGAATTTTAGCCCAACTGACATTAAATTGCACTGAAAAATTAAATAGTTGATTCAAAATAACACGAAAAAAAATATTAATTAGGAAAAATTACTGCTTAATCGTGTGTTTTGTCACCACAATTCAATCTTTTTATATTTCAATTGTTTAAATTGTGGGTAAAATGCACAAGAAAACCCCACGGATTATAAAAATGCACGCCAAAATTAACAATTTTGTTCGAAATAACGGTCAAATGCACAATTTTACACAAAAAGTGACTGTTTAACCGTTATTTCGAACTAAATATTAGATTTTTACATGCATTTTAATGTTTCTCGTGGTTGAATGGTTCATTTAACCCACATTTTTGACAATTGCAATATAAAAAAATTGAGTTGTGGTGATAAAACACACGCTTTGGTAGAAATTTTGGCTAATTATATTTTTTTTGTGTTTTTATTCATTATTTGTCCATTTGAACGTCATTTAAAACAATTAATACCAAAATTCTACCAAAGTTAGTTTTATTACCACAACTGAATTGTTTCATATTAAAATGGTTCAACTTGTCTTTTAACCGTTATTTCGATTAAAATTTATAACTTTTAGGTGCAACTTTATGTCATTTGGGGTGAAATTCTCCACTTACCCATTATTTTGTTAAGATTTTGGTACATGTCGTTCAAAATGACGTTCAAATGGAAAAAAAAATTAACAAAAGCACAAAAAAAATATTAAGTAGCAAAAACTACTACTTAAGCGTGTGTTTTGTCACCTCAAATAAATTGTTTGATAATAAAATTGTTCAAAATGTGGGAAAAATGCACAATTTAACCCCATGCAATTAAAAAATTCACGTCAAAATTTAAAATTTGGTTCGAAATAACGGTAAATACACAAGTATACACAAAACTTGTCTGTTTTACGGTCATTTCGAACAAAATATTAAATCTTTAGGTGCATTTTTATGTTGCGCGGGGTAAATGGTCCATTAGACCCACATTTTGAACAATTAAAATATAAAAAAATTGAGTTGTGGTGATAAAACACACGCTTTGGTAGTAATTTTTGCTGATTTATATTTTTTTGTGTTTTTATTCATTATTTGTCAATTTGAACGTACTTTTTTACAATTAATACCAAAATTCTACCAAAGTGTGTTTTATCACCACAACTCAATTGTTTCATTTTAAAATTGTTCAAAATGTCGGTCAAATCAAGAATTGCAGCTCAAATGACATTAAATTGCACTTAAAAATTAAATTTTTGGTACAAAATAACACAAAAAAAATATTCATTAGCAAAAATTACCACCACAGCGTGTGTTTTGTCACCACAATTCAATTTTTTGATATTGAAATTGTTCAAAATTTGAGTAAAATGCACAATCTAACCTCACGGAATTAACACACGCACAAAAAATTTTAAATTTGGTTCGAAATAACGGTAAATAGACAATTTTACTCAAACCTTGTCTGTTTTTCCGTTATTTCGAACACAATATTAGATTTTTACGTGCATTTTTATGTTGCGCGGGGTTTAATGGTCCATTTTACCCACATTTTGAACAATTGAAATGTAAAAAAATTGAGTTGTGATGATGAAACACACGCTTTGGTAGTAATTTTGGCTTATTTATATTTCTTTTGTGTTTTTATTCCTAATTTGTCCATTTGAACGTCATTATGAACAATTAATACCAAAATTCTACCAAAGTGTGTTTTGTCACCACATCTTTATTGTTCCATATTGAAATTGTTCAAAATGTCGGTTAAATAGAGAATTTCACCCCAAATGACATAACATTGCACTTAAAAAAGAAATGTAAGGTTCAAAATACCACAAAAAAAATATTAATTAGCAAAATCTTCTACTAAATCGGGTGTTTTGTCACCACAATTCAATCTTTTTTTATTAAAATTGTTCAAAATGTGGGTAAAATGCACAATTAAACCCCACACAATATGAAAAGGCACGTACAAATTTCAAAGTTGTTTCGAAATAACGGTAAATACACAATTTTACATCAAACTTGTCTGGTTTATAGTTTTTTCAAACAAAATACTAAATTTTGACGCGCATTTTAAAGTTGCGTTGGGTTAATGGCCCATTTTGCCCTTATTTTGGACAATTGAAATATAAATAAATTGAGTTCTTATGATAAAACACACGCTCTGGTAGTAATTTCTGCTAATTTATAATTTTTTGTGTTTATATTCATAATTTGTCCATTTGAACGTCATTTTGAACAATTAATACCAAAATTTTACCAAAGTGTGTTTTATCACCACAACTCAATTTTTTCATATTGAAATTGTTCAAAATGCCGGTTTAATGGAGAACTTTACCCCAAATGACATTCAATTGCCCTCAAAAATTAAATATTTGGTTCAAAACAACATAAAAAAAGACATGTTTAAGCAATAATTACTACCAAAGCGTGTTTTTTGTCACCACAATTCAATCAAATGCACAATTTTACCCCACGCAATATTTAAAATTTGGTTCGAAATAACGGTAAATAAACAAATTTACACAAAACTTGTCTGTTTTATCATTATTTTGAAAAAAATATTAAATTTTAACGAGCATTTTTATGTTTCGCGGGGTTAATGGTCCATAAGACCCACATTGTGACCAATTGAAATATAAAAAAATTGAGTTGTGGTGATAAAACACACGCTTTGGTAGTATTTTTGGCTAATAATATTTTGTTTTGTGTGTTTATTCATTATTTGTCCATTTGAACGTCATTTTAAACAATAAATACCAAAAGGTCGGGAAAATAGAGAATTTCACCCCAAATGACATTAAATTGAACTGAAAAATTAAATATTCGGTTCAAAATAACGGTAAAAACGACTTAATTTGTTTTAACTTGTCTATTTACCGTTATTTTGATTAAAATATTAATTTTAAGTGCAATTATATGTCATTTGTAATTAAATTTTCTATTTTCCATTATTTTGTAAAGATTTTGATACATATTATTCAAAATGACGATATGCAATTTGATGTCATTTGTGGTAAAATTCTCTATTTTTTCATTGTTTTGTTAAGATTTTGGTACGTTCAAAATGACGTTCAAATGGACAAATTAATGAACAAAAACACAAAAAATTAATAATTAGCAAAAATACTACAAAAGCGTGTGTTTTGTCACCACAACTCAATTTTTTGATATTTAAATTGTTCAAAAGGGAAAAATGCACAGTTAAACCCCACGCAATATTAAAATGCACGTTAAAATTTAAAATTTGGTTTGCAATAACGGTAAATAAACAAGTTTACACAAAACTTGTCTGTTTTACCGATAGTTCGAACAAAATATAAAATTTTAACGTGCATTTCTATGTTGCGCGGGGTTAAATTGACCATTTTACCCACATTTTGGACACTTGAAATTTTAAAAAATTGAGCTGTGGTGAAAAACACACGCTTTGGTAGTAGTTTTTGCTTATATAAATTTTTTTGTGTTTTTTTTCATTATTTGTCCATTTGAACGTCATTTGGAACAATTAATACCAAAATTCTACCAAAGTGTGTTAAATCACCTCAACTTAATTGTTTTATTCAAAATTGCTCAAAATGTCAGTCAAATGGAGAATTCAGCCCAAATGACATTAAATTGCACTTAAAATTAAATATTTGGTACAAAATAACACAAAAAATATTATAAATTAGCAAAAATTACTACCAAAGCGTGTGTTTTGTCACCACAATTCAATTTTTTTTAATTGAAATGTTCAGAATGTGGGTAAAATGCACAATTAACCTCACGCAATATAAATATGGACGAAAAATTTAAAATCTGGTAAGAAATAACGATAAATAAACAAGTTAACACAAAACTTGTCGGTTTTACCGTTATTTTGAACCAAATATTAAATTTTTACGTGCATTTTAATTTTTGCGTGGGGTAATATTGTCCATCTTTTCAAAATTTTGAAAAATCGGAATACACACAAAAAGAGTTGTGGTGATAAAACACACGCTTTGGTAGTAATTTTTGCTAATTTATAAATTTTTTGTTTTTCTTATTCATTATTGAATAAAAATTTTAACGTCATTCATATTTAATTGTCATTTTGAATAGTTAATACTTAAATTCTACCAAAATTAATTTTATCACCACAACTCAATTGTTTTATATCTTAATTGTTCAAAATGTCGGTTAAAAGGAAAATTTCACCCCAAATATTCGGTTTAATATAACGGTAAAAACGACAAATTTTGTGTCAATTTGTCTATTTACCGTAATTTCGATCAAAATATTTAATTTTGAGGTGCAATTTTATGTCATTTGGGGTAAAATTCTCCATTTACCCATTATTTTTGTTAAGATTTTGGTACATATCGTTCAAAATGACGTTCAAATGGACAAAGAATGAACAAAAACACAAAAAAAATATTAATTAGCAAAAATGACTACTAAAGCGTGTGTTTTGTCACCTTAAATTAATTTTTTGATATTAAATTTGTTCAAAATGTGGGAAAAAGACACAATTTTACCCCATGCAATATTAAAAATGCACGTAAACATTTAAAATTTGGTTCAAAATAACGGTAAATACACAAGTTTTCACTAAACTTGTCTGTTTACCGTTATTTCGAACAAAATATTAATTTTTACGTGCATTTTTATGTTGTGGCGGGGTCCATTTTACCAAATTTTGGACAAATAAAATATAAAAAAATTGAGTTGTGTTGATAAAACACACGTTTTGGTAGTTATTTTTGCTAATTTAAATTTTTTTTGTGTTTTAATTCAGTATTTGTTCATTTGAACGTGATTTGGAACAATAAATACCAAAATTCTACAAAGTGTGTTTTATCACCACAACTCAATTGTTTCACATTGAAATTGTTCAAAATGTCGGTCAAATCAAGAATTTTAGCCCAAATGATATAAACTTCCACTGAAAAATTAAATATTTGGTACAAAATAACACAAAAAATAAATATTTATTAGCAAAAATTACTTCCAAAGCGTGTGTTTTGTCACCACATTTCAATTTTTTTATATTTAAATTGTTCAAAATTTGAGTAAAATGCACAATCTAACCTCACGCAATATGCACTTGCACGAAAAATTTTAAATTTGGTTCAAAAATAACGGTAAAAAGACAATTTAACTCAAACCTTGTCTGATTTACCGTCATTTCGAACACAATATTAGATTTTTACGTGCATTTTTATGTTGCGCGGGGTTAAATGGTCCATTTCACCCACATTTGAACAATTAAAATATAAAAAAATTGAGTTCTGGTGATAAAACACACGCTTTGGTAGTAATTTCTGCTAATTTATTATTTTTTGTGTTTTGATTTATTATTTGGCTATTTTAACGTTATTTTGAACAAAAATTTCCAAAATTCTACCAAAGTGTGTTTTTTCACCACAACTCAATTGTTTCATATTGAAATTGTTCAAAGTGTCGGTTAAATGGAGAGATTCACCCCAAATGACATTGTACTGCACTTAAAAATGAAATATTTGGTTCAAAACAACACAAAAAAAACATTAATAAGCAAAAATTACTACCACAGCGTGTGTTTTGTAACTACCATTCAATTCTTCATATATTTCAATTGTTAAAAGTGGGTAAAATGCACAATTTAACCCCACACAAAATAAAAATGCACGCAAAAATTTAAAATTTGGTTCGAGATAACGGTAAAAAGACAAGTTTACACAAAACTTTTCTGTTTTACCGTAATTACCGTTGCGCGGGGTAAATGGTCCATTTTCCCACATTTTGGACAGTTAAACTTTAAAAAATTAAGGAGTAGTGATAAAACACACGCTTTGGTAGCAAGTTTTGGCTAATTTATATATTTTTGTTTGTGTTTTTATTCATTATTTGTCCATTTGAACGTCATTTGGAAACAATTAATACCAAAACTCTCCCAAAGTGTGGTTTATCACCGCAATTCAATTTTTTCATATTGAAATTGTTCAAAATGTCGGTCAATAGAGAATTTAAGCCCAAATGACATTAAATTAAATTGCACTTAAAAAATAAATATTTGGTGAAAAAATAACACAAAAAATAAATATTTATTAGCAAAAATTATTACCAAAGGGTGTGTTTTGTCACCTCAATTCAATTTAATTATATTTAAATTGTTCAAAATTTGGATGAAATGCACAATTCAACCTAACGCCATATCAAAAAGCACGTTCAAATTTAAAATTTCGTTGCAATAACGGTAAATAAACAAGTTTACACAAAACTTCTCTGTTTCACCGTTATTACAAACCAAATATTAAATTTTTAAGTTCCTTTTCATGTTTCTTAGGGTTAAATTGTCCATTTTACCCAAATTTTGAACAATTGAAATATACCAAAATAGATTTGTGGTGATAAAACACACGTTTTGGTAGTAATTTTGCTAATTTATATATTTTTTGTAGTTTAAATTAAATATTTTGTCCATTTGAACGTCATATTGAAAATTTTATACCAAAATTCTAACAAAAAGTGATTAATAATCACAAGTCGATTGTTTCATATCAGAATTGTTCAAACTGTCGGTAAAATGGATAATTTTACCCCAAATGACATTAATTGCACTTTTAAATTAAATATTTGGTTCAAATTACGCAACAAAAAATATTAATTAGCATAAATTACTACCAAAGCGTGTGTTTTGTCACCTAAACTTAATTTTTTTATATTTTATTTATTCAAAATTTGGGTAAAATTCAACCCCACGCAATATAAAGATGGACGTTAAATAAAAAATTGGTTCGAAAAATCAGGAAAAAGAAAGTTTTAACAAACTTTGTCTGTTTTACCGTTATTTCGAACCAAACATTCAATTTTAACGTATATTCTTTTATTGCGTGGGGTGGAATGGTCTATTTTACCCACAATTGAAATTTAAAAAAATTGAGTTGTGGTGATGAAACAGACGCTTCGGTAGTAAGTTTTGCAAATTTATACTTCTTTTTTGTGTTTTTGTTCATTAGTTGTCAATTTGAACGTCATTTTGAACAATTAATACCAAAATTCTAAGAAAGCGTGTATTATCACCCCAACTCAATTGTTTCATATTGAAATTGTTCAAAATGTCGGTTAAATGGAGAATTTCACCCCAAATGACATTAAATTTCACTAAAAATTAAATATATGGTTCAAAATAACACAAAAAAAATATTGAAAAGCAAAAATTACCAAAGATGTGTTTGGTCACCACAATTCAATTTTTTGATATTTTAATTGTTCAAAATGTGGGTAAAATGCACAACATAACCCTTTGCAATATAAACATGCACGTAAAAATTTAAAATTTTGTTCGAAATAACGGAGAATAGACAAATTTAAACAAAACTTGTCTATTTTGCCTTTATTTTGAACAAAATTTTAATTTTTTACGTGAATAATTATGTTGCGTGGGGTTAAATGGTCCATTTTACCCAAATTTGAACAATTAGAATATACAAAAATAGATTGGTGGTGATTAAACTCACGCTTTGGGAAAAATTTTGGCTTATTTATATTTTTGTGTTTTTATTCATTATTTGTCCATTTGAACGTCATTTTGAACAAGGAATACCAAAATGTTACCAAAGTTAATTTAATACCCACAACTCAATTGTTTCATATTTAAATTGTTCAAAATGTCTGTTAAATGGATAATTTCACCCCGAATGAGATTTAATTGCACTTAAAAATTAAAGATTTGGTTCTAAATAACGGTTATAACGACCAATTTTGTGTCAACTTGTCTTTTAACCGTTATTTTGATTTAACTATTTTATTTAAGGTGCAAATCAATGTCATTTGGGTGAAATTCTCCATTTACCCATTATTTTGTTAAGATTTGGTACATATCATAAAGAATGACATTCAAATTGACAAAATATTGAATAAAACACAAAAAAAAATATTAATTTGCAAAAAAAACTACTAAACCGTTTGTTTTGTCACCACAACTCAATTTTTTGATATTAAAATTGTTCAAAATGTGGGTAAAATGAATAAATTAACCATTATAAAAATGCACGTTAAAATTAAAATTTGGTTCGAAATAACGGTAAATGGACAAGTTAACACAATTTTTACTGTTTTACCGTTATTTCGAACAAAAATTAAATTTTAACGTCCATTCTTATGTTGCTCGGGGTTAAATTGTCCATTTTACCCCATTTTTTTGGACAATTTAAACATAAAAAATGGGTTGTGCTGATAATACAAGCGATTTAGTAGTAATTTTTGCTAATTAATATTTTTTTTGTGTTTTTATTTATCATTTGTCCATTTGAACGTCTTTTTGATCAACTTATACCAAAATTTTACCTTCTTGTGTTTTATCACCACAACTCAATTGTTGCATATTAAATTTGTTCAAAATGTTACTTAAATAGAAAATTTTATTTAATTGCACTTAAAAATTAAATATTTGGCTCAAAATAACACAAAAAAAAATGTATAAGCTAAAATTACTACCAAAGCGTGTGTTTTGTCACCACACTTCTATTTTTTTGTATTTAAATTGTTCGAAACATTGGGTCACATGCACAATTAAATCCCACGCAATATGAAAATGCACAAGAATTATTTTTAATATTTTTTTCGAAATAATGGTTAAACAGACAAGTTTTGTGTTTACTTGTACCGTAATTTCGAACAAAATTTCGCATATTTACGTGCATTTTTATATTGCATGGGGTTAAATTGTTTATTTTACCCAAATTTAAACGATTTAAATTTCAAAAAATTGAATTGTGGTGACAAAACACACTCTTTGGTGGTAATTTTGCTTGTAAATATTTTTTTGTGTTATTTTGAACCAAATATTTAATTTATTAGTGCAACCTTATGTCATTTTTGCTGAAATTCTCCATCTAACCGATATTTTGAACAATTTTAAGATGTTTCAATTAAGTTGTGGTGATAAAACACACTTTGGTAGATTTTTGGTCTTAATTGTTCAACTGACGTTCAAATGGACAAATAATGAATAAAAATACAAAAATAATATAAATTAGCAAAAATTACTACCAAAGCGTGTATTTAATCACCACAACTCAATTTTTTTAAACTTAAATTTTCCAAAATGTGGGTAAATTCGACCATTTGTGTAAACTTGTCTGTTTAACCGTTATTTCGAACAAAAATTTAAATTAAACGTGCAGTTTTACATTGCGTGGGGTTAAGTTGTACATTTTACCCACATTTGAACAATTACATAAAAAAATTGAATTGTGTTGACAAAACACACGCTTGGTAGTAATTTTTGCTTATTAATATTTTTTTCGTGTTATATTGAACCAAATATTTAATTTTTAAGTGCAATTCAATGTCAATTGGGGAGAAATTCTCCATTTAACCGACATTTTGAACAATTTCAATATGAAAACAATTGAGTTGTGGTTATAAAACAAACTTTGGTAGAATTTGGTATTAATTGTTCAAAAATGACGATCAAATGGACAAATAATGAATAAAAAACAGAAAAATAATATAAATTAGTAAACATTTTTATCAAAGCGTGTGTTTTATCACCACAACTCAATTTTTTATATTTAAATTGTCCAAAGTGTGGATAAAATTGACCATTCAACCCAGCGAAACATAAAAATGCACGTAAAAATTAAATATTTTGTTCGAAATAACGGCAGAACAGACAAGTTTTATGTAAACATGTCTATTTACTGTTATTTCGAACAAAATTTTAAATTTTTACGTGCATTTTATATTGCATGGAGTAAAGTTGTGCATTAAACCCACATTTTTAACAATTCAAATATAAAAAAATCGAATTGTGGTGACAAAACTCGCGCTTGGTAGTAATTTTTGCTTATTAATAATTTCTTTTGTGTTTTTGTTCATTTTTATCCATTTGAATTTTCATTTTTTGTCCATTTGAAATTGCACTTTAAAATTAATTGTTTTAATCGAAATAACGGAAATAGACAAGCTGACACAAAACGTGTCGTTTTTTTCGTTATTTGAACCAAATATTTAAATTTGAGTGCAATTTAATGTTGTTTGGGGTGTCATTCTGTTTTAAACCGACATTTTGAAAAATTCAAATATGAAACAATTGAGTTGTGGTGATAAAGTTAAGTTTGGTAGAATTTTTGTATTAATTGTTCAAAATGACGTTCAAATGGACAAATAATTAATAAAAATACAAACAAAATATAAATAAGCAAAAATTACTACCAAAGCGTGTGTTTTATAACCACAAATCTATTTTGGTTTTATTCCAATTGTTCAAAATTTGGGTAAAATGGACAATATAACCCCACACAACATAAAAATGCGTTTAAAAATTTAATATTTTATTCGAATAACGGTTTAAAAGACCAGTTTTGTTTAAACTTGTATATTTAACTTTATTTCGAACCAAATTTAAAATTTTTCGTGCATTTTGATATTGCGTGTGGTTAAATTGTGCATTTTACCCACATTTTGTACAATTTAAATATTAAAAAATTGTATTGCGGTGACAAAACACACGCTTTGGTAGTGATTTTTGCTTATTTATATTCTTTTATGTGTTATTTTGAACCAAATATTTTATTTTTAAGATTTAATTTCATTTGGGGTGAAATTCTTTATTGAACCGACATTTGGAACAATTTAAATGTTAAACAATTGAGTTGTGGCGATAAAACACACTTTGGTAGAATTTTGGTATTAATTGTTCAAAATGACGTTCAAACGGAAAAATAATGAATAAAACCTTAAAAATTAATTTTGATTAGCAAAAATTATTCCCAAAGCGTGTGGTTTATCACCACAACTCAACTTTTTTATATTTTAATTGTCCAAAATGTGGGTAAAATGGACCATTTTACCCGCGCAACATAAAAATGCACGTAAAAATTTAATATTTTGTTTGATTTAACTGTGAAACAGACAAAATTTTTGTCAACATGTTAATTTACCGTTATTTTGAACAGAATTTTAAATTTTTACGTGCATTTTAATTTTGCGTAAGGTTAAATTGTGCATTTTATCCACATTTTGAACAATTTAAATATTAAACAATTGAGCCACCCCAGGGTACTATTAACCACACCACGCCATATTTAAACCAGGAAGTACCACGACCAAGGTGAGGGTGGTATTTGATGGTTCAGCTGCGACTTCGAACGGGAAATCATTGAATGATACACTTTCAGTCGGTCCAACCATTTAGGATTTACAATTTAGCATATTTTTACGTTTCAGAAAGCATCAGAAAGTTTTCACGGCGGACATAGAAAAAATGTTTCGTCAGATATGGGTTCGAGAGAAGGATAGTTCATTTCAACGAATCTTATGACAAACAACACCCACGGATGAACTAAAAACATACTGACTACGAACTGAAACCTATGGGACCGCCTCTGCACCATTCCTAGCCACGCAAACGATACATCAACTAGCAGAAGATTACGATAAGCACTATCCCCAAGCGGCCGAAATAACTAAACGTGATTTCTAAATGTATGACTTAATGTCCGGTGGAGATGATCTAGAAGAATCAAAGTAACTGGTAAAACCACTTGTTAAGTTACTAGCTCATGGTGGTTTTCCCTTAAGAAAATGGACATCCAATAATGAAGAACTAATGAAGTCGAATAATGGTTAAACAGACAAGTTTTGTGTTTACTTGTACCGTAATTTCGAACAAAATTTCGCATATTTACGTGCATTTTTATATTTCGTGGGGTTAAATTGTTTATTTTACCCACATTTAAACGATTTAAATTTCAAAAAATTGAATTGTGGTGACAAAACACACTCTTTGGTGGTAATTTTTGCTTGTAAATATTTTTTTGTGTTATTTTGAACCAAATATTTAATTTATTAGTGCAACCTTATGTCATTTTTGCTGAAATTCTCCATCTAACCGATATTTTGAACAATTTTAAGATGTTTCAATTAAGTTGTGGTGATAAAACACACTTTGGTAGATTTTTGGTCTTAATTGTTCAACTGACGTTCAAATGGACAAATAATGAATAAAAATACAAAAAATAATATAAATTAGCAAAAATTACTACCAAAGCGTGTATTTAATCACCACAACTCAATTTTTTTAAAACTTAAATTTTCCAAAATGTGGGTAAATTCGACCATTTGTGTAAACTTGTCTGTTTAACCGTTATTTCGAACAAAATTTTAAATTAAACGTGCAGTTTACATTGCGTGGGGTTAAGTTGTACATTTTACCCACATTTGAACAATTTACATAAAAAAATTGAATTGTGTTGACAAAACACACGCTTTGGTAGTAATTTTTGCTTATTAATATTTTTTTTGTGTTATATTGAACCAAATATTTAATTTTTAAGTGCAATTCAATGTCAATTGGGGTGAAATTCTCCATTTAACCGACATTTTGAACAATTTCAATATGAAACAATTGAGTTGTGGTTATAAAACAAACTTTGGTAGAATTTTGGTATTAATTGTTCAAAATGACGATCAAATGGACAAATAATGAATAAAAACAGAAAAATAATATAAATTAGTAAACATTTTTATCAAAGCGTGTGTTTTATCACCACAACTCAATTTTTTATATTTAAATTGTCCAAAGTGTGGATAAAATTGACCATTCAACCCAGCGAAACATAAAAATGCACGTAAAAATTAAATATTTTGTTCGAAATAACGGCAGAACAGACAAGTTTTATGTAAACATGTCTATTTACTGTTATTTCGAACAAAATTTTAAATTTTTACGTGCATTTTATATTGCATGGAGTAAAGTTGTGCATTAAACCCACATTTTTAACAATTCAAATATAAAAAAATCGAATTGTGGTGACAAAACTCGCGCTTTGGTAGTAATTTTTGCTTATTAATAATTTCTTTTGTGTTTTTGTTCATTTTTTATCCATTTGAATTTTCATTTTTTGTCCATTTGAAATTGCACCTTAAAATTAATTGTTTTAATCGAAATAACGGAAAATAGACAAGCTGACACAACACGTGTCGTTTTTTCGTTATTTTGAACCAAATATTTAATTTTGAAGTGCAATTTAATGTTGTTTGGGGTGTCATTCTCTTTTAAACCGACATTTTGAAAAATTCAAATATGAAACAATTGAGTTGTGGTGATAAAGTTAAGTTTGGTAGAATTTTTGTATTAATTGTTCAAAATGACGTTCAAATGGACAAATAATTAATAAAAATACAAACAAAATATAAATAAGCAAAAATTACTACCAAAGCGTGTGTTTTATCACCACAAATCTATTTTGGTTTATTCCAATTGTTCAAAATTTGGGTAAAATGGACAATATAACCCCACACAACATAAAAATGCGTGTAAAAATTTAATATTTTATTCGAAATAACGGTTTAATAGACCAGTTTTGTTTAAACTTGTATATTTAACTTTATTTCGAACCAAATTTAAAATTGTTCGTGCATTTTGATATTGCGTGTGGTTAAATTGTGCATTTTACCCACATTTTGTACAATTTAAATATTAAAAAATTGTATTGCGGTGACAAAACACACGCTTTGGTAGTGATTTTTGCTTATTTATATTCTTTTATATAAAGCCCTGTGGTTGGGGGCAAACATGTTTCGTAAATATTTCGAACGAAACATGAGATCCATAGAATACCACCACAGTATCCAGAGCTTGTCGTAGGAGGCGACTAAATCTGGTTGGATCGCTGGGCTGACGACCCGCATCCGTAAAAACAAATTAAAGTTAAAAATGTCAACAAAACTAAAAAAATCGGATACCGCCTAAATAACAATGACCCCCCGCTTAAGTACCCGGATACGAGAATGAGGATCAGCACGTGGAACGTGCAGTCACTAAGAAAACCTGGCGCGTTGGACGGCCTCATCACATGCATGAAAGAGTATCGGCTGGAACTCGTAGCGCTCCAAGAAACTCGATGGCCCAAAAGTGGAGTCCATGTGTTCCAAGGCTATACGTTGCTACACAGTGGAGATGACCTCGGAAATCTTGGAGTTGGCTTTCTCATTGGGCCGCAGGTAAAAAAGGCTGTCTTGGACTTCCAGGCAGTCGATAATCGAATGTGTAAGCTTCGCTTGCACATGAAATTAGCCAACCTGTCAATTGTTTGTGTACATGCGCCCACTGAGGTAAGCCAACCCCAAGATAAAGACTCATTTTACAATAATTTGGATAATCTGATGGGCTCTTTACCTGAGCACGATATCAGATTGGTGATTGGTGACTTTAATGCTAGAGCTGGCAGAAATCAGACCGACTTATGTAATAACATAGGTCCGTACTCCCGACACGATACTGCGACCGAAAATGGGGAAAGAATGATGTACTTTGCGATCGCTCATGATCTCAAAGTGGCAAGTACATTCTTTCCCCATAAAAACATCCATTTGGAAACATGGACACATCCACGTAAAACATCCCGAAGCCAAATTGACCATGTGTTGATTTCCAAAGACCGAGCTCGGGTTGTTCAAGACGTGAGATCGTATCGGTCGTCAACAAAATTCGTAGACAGTGACCATTTTATGGTTGCTGCAAAGCTGCGATGGAAATTTCCGTACAAGTCAAGGAGGACAGGAGAATATAAAACGCGATTCTCCTGTGAAGGTCTGATAAATGAAGAAACGCAACGAAAATACCAAGATCTTGTCAGCAATAGCATCTTACGATCCAATTACCAATCTGATGATGTGAACAGTGTCTGGGAAGTATTGAAAACCTCGGTTGTCGATGCCGCCCAGCACACTCTCGGTATAGTGAAAACTAAGCCCAAAAATGATTGGTTTGATGAGGAGTGTCGTCTTGCTGTTGAGCAACGCAATATAGCCCACAATGAAGCGCAGACTCGGTTTACAATTGCAAGGAAAAACAAGGCAGTTCTTGCTAGGAGGACAGCTAAACGCATTTGTAGACAGAAGAAGCGCGAATGGTGGAAGGCCAAGGTCTTAAGAGTACAACAACTCAGCAATGAGCACAATTCGCGTGGTTTCTTTAAAGGAATCACCGAATTGCACCATACCTTAAGATCTCGGTCAACTGCCATTCGGGACCAGGATGGAAACCTCTGTGTTAACGTCGATGCGGTACTCGATACATGGCGTGAACATTTTTCTGATCTACTTAATGTTCCACATGTATCACAAGCTGTATTTGAATACCCTCAAATACAGACCGCGGAGATGTTCATTGAGGATCCATCCTATGAGGAATTCACAAGGGCCATGCAGAGATTAAAGAAAAATCGTTCACCAGGGGTTGATTGCATTAATTCAGAGCTCTTGATATTCGGAGGGCTAACTTTGTGGAACTGTCTTTTCGACCTTATTCGATTGGTATGGCGAAATGAAGTTATGCCTGACGAATGGAAAGTGGCCGCGTTATGCCCAATTTTCAAAAAGGGTGATCGCATGAAATGCGAGAATTATCGCGGTATAGCTCTCCTTTGCACAGCATATAAGTTACTGTCTTACATCATCTTGGGAAGAATTACTCCTCTAGCGGAGGAAATTGTCGGTGACTACCAAGGAGGATTTCGTCCAAATCGGTCAGTCACTGATCAAGTTTTTTCGCTGCGGATGATTCTTTCCAAGTACTACGAAACATCTCGCGATGTACACCAGGTGTTCCTAGATTTCAAGCAAGCCTATGACTCGATCAATCGAGAGAGGCTATGGTATGCGCTTGAATATTTAGGAATACCACAAAAATATGTACATCTGTGTAAAATGACAGTAACGCAGTCACAATGCTGTGTCAAAGTTGAGAACAGGCTATCGAGAATTTTTGCAATCAATTCCGGTGTTCGACAAGGAGATGCGCTGTCCCCGATACTTTTTAATCTCATGTTGGAATACATCCTTCGTAAAAGTGCAACACCTCAGGACAATATCTTATTCCGACAATCCAATCAACTTCTTGCGTATGCAGATGATATCTGTGTGATTGGATTAAATGGCAACGGAGTGAAAGAGATACTTGATCCACTGGAACAGTTTTCAGCTTCCGTTGGTCTCAAAATCAACGAGTCAAAAACCAAATATCTGATCTCTGGTTTTCGAGACCAAGACGCAAGTGATTTCAGTAGTGGAAACCACACGTTTGAAGGAGTGATGAGATTCAAGTATCTTGGATCTCTCATTACTCACGATAACAGTGTGGGAGAGGATATCAAGGTTCGGCTTGCCGCTGGCAATCGGGCTTTGTATCCTCTACGTCCACTGCTCAAATCAAAATATCTTGCAAATACGGATAAGCTGAAGCTGTACAGAGTGTTGATCAGACCCGTTGTCATGTATGGATGTGAGAGTTGGACCTTGACGGATGAATACGAAAGATGGCTTCTAACATTCGAGAGAAGAATCATGCGTGTGATATATGGCCCAAAACGCGACGTTGATGGCACATACCGAGTTCTTTTCAATCACGAGATCAGGAATTTAATGCAAATTCCTGATATCGTGCATGAAATCAAAGGACAGCGAATACGCTGGCTCGGTCACGTTCTGCGTGCTGATCCGAAACGAATGATACAGCGATCTTTGAAGGGAGAACCGCCTTTCGGTAGGCGAAGAGGTCGCTGTCGGCGACGATGGCTCCACGGCGTAGAGAGCGATCTGGCATCTTCTGGTTGCTTGCAACAGTATGATGAGCTGGCTCGTGATCGAAACTGTTGGAGCCAGATTGTTGACACGGTACGGGCCAATAAAAGCCTGTAAAAACCGAAAAAAAAAAAAAAAAAAAAAAAAAAAAAAAAAAAAAAATATTCTTTTATGTGTTATTTTGAACCAAATATTTAATTTTTAAGATTTAATTTCATTTGGGGTGAAATTCTTTATTGAACCGACATTTGGAACAATTTAAATGTTAAACAATTGAGTTGTGGCGATAAAACACACTTTGGTAGAATTTTGGTATTAATTGTTCAAAATGACGTTCAAACGGAAAAATAATGAATAAAACCTTAAAAATTAATTTTAATTAGCAAAAATTATTCCCAAAGCGTGTGGTTTATCACCACAACTCAACTTTTTTATATTTTAATTGTCCAAAATGTGGGTAAAATGGACCATTTTACCCCGCGCAACATAAAAATGCACGTAAAAATTTAATATTTTGTTTGATATAACTGTGAAACAGACAAAATTTTTGTAAACATGTTAATTTACCGTTATTTTGAACAGAATTTTAAATTTTTACGTGCATTTTAATTTTGCGTAAGGTTAAATTGTGCATTTTATCCACATTTTGAACAATTTAAATATTAAACAATTGAGCCACACCAGGGTACTATTAACCACACCACGCCATATTTAAACCAGGAAGTACCACGACCAAGGTGAGGGTGGTATTTGATGGTTCAGCTGCGACTTCGAACGGGAAATCATTGAATGATACACTTTCAGTCGGTCCAACCATTTAGGATTTACAATTTAGCATATTTTTACGTTTCAGAAAGCATCAAAAAGTTTTCACGGCGGACATAGAAAAAATGTTTCGTCAGATATGGGTTCGAGAGAAGGATAGTTCATTTCAACGAATCTTATGACAAACAACACCCACGGATGAACTAAAAACATACTGACTACGAACTGAAACCTATGGGACCGCCTCTGCACCATTCCTAGCCACGCAAACGATACATCAACTAGCAGAAGATTACGATAAGCACTATCCCCAAGCGGCCGAAATAACTAAACGTGATTTCTAAATGTATGACTTAATGTCCGGTGGAGATGATCTAGAAGAATCAAAGTAACTGGTAAGACCACTTGTTAAGTTACTAGCTCATGGTGGTTTTCCCTTAAGAAAATGGACATCCAATAATGAAGAACTAATGAAGTCGATTTCAGAAGAGATTCAAGAAATAACCGCTCGCAATATCAAGGAAAAGGATGCTGTCACTGTTAAGGTCCTGGGTTTAGAATTTAATCCATGCTTTGATTATTTTCAATTTAAAGTTTCTCTAGATGATCATACATAACACACAAAACGAACACTGTTATCAGAAGCATCAAGGCTGTTCGATCCAATGGGTTGGCTATCACCTACAACTATTGCAATCAAGATTCTCTTTCAAATGTTATGGTTGGAGAAACTGGAGTGGGATGACAAATTTCCAACCGGAATCCAAGAAACATGGTTAAGGGTTCTTACAGAAATGCAAATGTAAGAAAATATTAAAATTAATCGCTGGCTAAATTTAAACTCACATATCAAGTTTGAGCTCCATGGTTTTTCGGATGCGTCGGAAAATGCTTATGGTGCCGTCATATATAGTAAAGTGAATGTTGGTGGCATATACAAGACTAATATTGTGGTGGCAAAGCCTAATATTGTGGTGGCAAAAAAAGGTCGCTCAGATAAAGACTGTTAGTTTACCTAGATTGGAATTAAATGGTGCATTACTGCTTGTTAAACAAATGAACGCTGTAAGGATGTCACTAGCAGTTAAGAATTTACCCAATACGTTCTACTGGACTGATTCTCAGATCGTTCTCGATTGGCTATCCAGTTCACCAAGAAGATGGAAGATATACATAGCAAACTGAACTGCAAAAATACTAGAACATAGTAGAAGAAATCAATGGTTTCATGTGGACTCATCTTGTAATCCAGCGGATTGTGCCTCCAGGGGTTTGATGCCATCAGAATTAATCAAATTTGATTTATGGTGGAATGGACCAGAATGGCTGAAAATACACCAAACGGATTGGCTTCAAACCGCTCCAATGCAAACAGACAATCTAGATGGTATAATGGAGGAACGGATAATGATGATCAACACACATTTCCTTGCAGATAAAAATGTCATTCGTGTTTTATGTAATAAGTTCTCCAACTTCCGAAAAATTTTAAGAATCGTGGCCTGGATATACTGATTTACAGATAAAGTAAGAGCTATGCACGAAAGTGATGAGACAAAGAATTCGTCAGTTTATCATACGTTTAATTCAGACGAAATGGAAAGGGCTTTATTCTGTATTATAAGAGTAGCGCAAGAGGAAAACTAGGACAATGAGATTCATGCTATAGAACAAGGTGGTAGAATTAGCAAAAAATCAAAATTAATAAACTTTTCCCCGTTTTTAGATAATTCAAAAATTCTAAGAGTTGGTGGAAGATTGGAACATGCAAATTTGCCATTCAATGTTAAACATCCAATATAACTACCATTTAAGTACAGATTGACAGAATTAATCATCAGAGACGATCACTTGAGAAGTTTTTATGCAGGTCCAACTTTACTTACCAATATACTAAAAGAATAGTACCACATTATTAGATGCAAAGAAGCGGTGAAGCAAGTAACACAATAGTGTGTAAGATGTAGGCGCTTTAAAGCGAAGAGGCAGGAACAAATTATGGGTGACTAACCTTCGTGCAGGGTTACCTTTTCGAGGCCATTTTTGGAAACGGGTGTTGATTATGCTGGTCCATATTTAATCAAAACTTCAAAACTCAGAGGTGCCAAACAAACCAAATGTTACCTGGTGGTATTCGTATGTATGGGAAGCAAGGCTGTACATTTGGAGTTGGCTACAGATCTTTCAACCGATTGTTTCATCGCTGTATTAAAACGATTTCAAGCTAGACGTGGTATATGTTAATCGATTTATAGCGATAATGGATCAAACTTTGTTGGTGCAGCAAGAGAATTAAAGGAGATTAGCAAAATCACGATGTCATCGGAAATACAACAATATTCAGCAGAAAGAGGCACACAGTGGCATTTTATTCCACCAGCTTCCCCACATTTTGGCGGTATATGGGAAGCGGCCGTTAAATCAATGAAGTATCATCTCAAAAGGGTTTAAGGAGATACAATACTTACCTATGAGGAATTACTTTCTCTCTTAATTCAAATAGAGGGAATGTTGAATTCACGGCCATTGTGTCAATCGAACAATGATCAAGATGCTCTGACACCGGGTCATTTTTTAATCTGTCATGCATTATCACTGATGCCAGATGCTGACTTGACTCAATCAAAACACACTTTATCACGATGGGAACATGTACCACAAATGGGCCAATACTTTTGGCGACGTTGGCAATCTGAATATTTACTTTCACTTCAGCAACGACATAACTGGAAGACCAAAACCAACAATTTGAAGATGAATGACATAGTACTTGTCATGTATGATACACTGCTGCCTTCGAAATGGTTAATTGGCCGGATAGAAGAACTGAATCCAGGCAAAGATTCAGCGGTTAGGGTGGTTACAATTAAAACACAATTTGGCATGATGAAAATACCAAGTAGCAAAATATCCTGCTTGGTACCACAATTTGACTCGATTGAGTCAACCCCGGCGGAATGTACAGGATCAACAAAACAAATTGTAACCTAAAACAAACAGTTTGTAAAATTGGTTGATTTATATATTATGGATTCTTATCTGTTTGATTCCTATTGGAATCTAATGAATGTAAAGTTGCCTAATTTTGGTAGATCTGTAATATAAAATCACTTAATTATAAAATTTAAATATTAATATGTACGTTAACCCTTGTTACCTTGACGTTTATGATTCAGTTGACAGTTCAATGATTAATCAAGATCACTTTCCAATTTATTTATATGTATAAAATTGGTGAGTGTCCAATTTGAATTATTTCTTGATAATCCTAGATTGCCATCTATTGGTTGCTAGAAATTATTCACCATTAAGTCAACTAAATGTGGTAATAATTTTACGACGGTAATAATTTTCATAATGGTAATAATTGTAATGATCTTGAAATAAGTAAAGCTGGAGAATTGAAATGATTATTGAAGTTGAACGTACAACCTTATTATAATAAAAAATTGAATTAATACTTGAAATTAATAAATCCGAAGTGTTGTGTCATCATTTAGTCAAATTTGGGGTATATTGCATCAGAGAGTAAAATATATTTCCAAACAAACAAATAGTTAAAAATAACCGCCACAGGGCAAGAGTTTGGCGTCATCAAACTTTAAGTGCATGTTTACCGCAAAACAGTGGTTATAAAATTAGTTTTGGTTGAATTTTTGTATTTATTGTTCAAAATGACTTTCAAATGGACAAATAATGAATCAAAATACAAACAAAATATAAATTAGCAAAAATTACTACAAAAGCGTGTGCTTTATCACCACAAATCTATTTTGTATATTCCAATTGTTCAAAAATTGGGTAAAATGCACAGTTAAACCCCACGCAACATAATAATGCACGTAAAAATTTAATATTTTGTTCGAAATAACGATATATTTGACAAGTTTGGTTTAAACTTGTCTATTTGCGGTTATTTTGAACAAAATTTTTAAATTTTACGTGCATTTTAATGTTGCGTGGGGTAAAATTGTGCATTTAACCCACATTTAAACAATAAAAATGTCGAAAAATTGAATTGCGGTTACAAAACACACGCTTTGGTAGTAATTTTTGCTAATAAATATTGTTTTTGTGTTATTTTGAACCAAATATTTTATTTTCAAATGCAATTTAATGTCATTTTTGCTGAAATTCTTCATTTAACCGACATTTTGAACAATTTCTATGTAAAACAATTGAGTTGTGGTGATTTATCACACTTTTGTAGAAGTTTGGTATTAATTGTTCAAAATGACGTTCAAATGGACAAAATATGAACAAACACACAAAAAAGAATATTAATTAGCAAAACTAACTACCCAAGCGCGTGTTTAATAACCACAACTCAATTTTTTTATATAATAATTGTCCAAAATTAGGATAAAATGGACCATTTCACCCCGCGCAACATAAAAATGCTCGGTTAAATTTTATTTTATGTTCGAAATAAGGTTAAAATAGACAAGTTTTGTGTAAAATTGTCTATTTACCATTTTTTCGTACCAAATTTAAAATTTTAATGTGCATTGTTAAGTTGTGGTGACAAAACACACGCTTTGGTAGTAATTTTTGCTGATTAATATTTTTTTGTGTTTTTGTTCATAATTTGTCCATTTGACTTCTTTCTGAACTATATGTACCAAAATTTTAACAAAATATTGGGTAAATGGAGAATTTCACCCAAAATGACATAAAATTGCACCTAAAAATTATATATTTTAATCAAAATAACGGTAAATAGACAAGTTGACACAAAACTTGTCATTTTAACCGTTATTTTGAACCAAATATTTTATTTTTGAGAGCAATCTAATGACATTAAGGGTGAAATTTTCCACTAAACCGACATTTTGAACCATTAACATATGAAACAATTGAGTTGTAGTGATAAAATTAACGTTTGTAGAATTTCGGTATTAATTGTTCAAAATGACGTTTAAATGGACAAATAATAAATAAAAATTCATAAATAATATAAATAAGCAAAAATGACTATCAAAGCGTGTATTTTATAACCACAAATCTATTTTTGTATATAAAAATTGTTCAAAATTTAGGTAAAATGGACAACATAACCCACGGAACATAAGAATGCACGTAAAAATTTAACATTTTGTTCGAAATAACGGTGAAACCGACAAATTTGTGTAAACTTGTTTATTAACCGTTATTTCGAACAATATTTTAAATTTTAACTTGCAAAAAATGGGTGAAATATGTGCATTTGCATTGCGTTTGGTGAAATTGTGCATTTTACCCACATTTTGAACAATTTAACTATGAAACATTTGAGTTGTGGTGATAAAACACACTTTGGTAGAATTTCGGTATTTATTGTTCAAAATGAAGTTCAAATGGGCAAATAATGAATTAAAATACAAACAAAATATAAATTAGCCAAAATTTACTATTACAGTGTGTGTTTTATCACAAATCTTTTTTTGTATATTCAAATTGTTCAAAATTAAGGTTATATGGACAATATATCCCGCGCAACATAAAAATGAACGTATAAATTTAATATTTTGTTCGAAATAACGGTAAAATAGACAAGTTTTGTTTTAACTGGTTTATTTACCGTTATTTCGAACTTAAAAAATTGAATTGCGGTTACAAAACACACGCTTTAGTAGTAATTTTTGCTAATTATATTTTTTTTGTGTTATTTTGAACCAAATATTCAATTTTCAAATGCAATTTAATGTCATTTTTGCTAAAATTCTTCGATAACCGACATTTGAACAATTTCAATGTGACACAATTGAGTTGTGGGGATTTATCACACTTTGGTATAATTTCGGTATTAATTGTTCAAAATGACGTTCAAATGGACAAATTATGAACAACAACACAAAAAAGAATATTGGCTGAAATTTTCTATTTCACCGACAAATTGAAAATATTTCAAATATAACAAATGAATTATGGTGATAAAACACACATTGGTAGAATTTTGGTATTAATAGTTCAAAATGACGTTCAAATGGACAAATAATGAATAAAAGCAGAAAAACATATTAAAATTACTACCAAAGCATGTGTTTTATCACCACAACTCAATTTTTTTTATGTTTCAATTGTCCAAAATGTCGGTAAAATTAACCATTAAACGCCGCGCATTAAAAAAATGCACGTAAAAATTTAATATTTTGTGCAAAATAACGGTAAAACAGAAAAGTTTTGTGTAAACTTGTCTATTCACCGTTATTTCGAAACCAATTTTTAATTTTTCCGTGCATTTTAATATTGCGTGGAGTTGAATTGTGCATTAATCATCATTTTGAACAATTTAAATATCTAAATATTGATTTTAGGTGACAAAACACACGCTTTAGTAGTAGTTTTTGCAAATTAAAATTTTTTCTGTGTGTTTGTTCATTATTTATCCATTTGAACGTCATTTTGAACAATATGTAACAAAATCTTAACAAAATAATGGGTAAATGGAGATTTTCACCCCAAATAACATAAAATTGCACCTAAAAATTAAATATTTTTATAGACTAGTTGACACAAAATTTGTCGTTTTTGACGTTATTTTGAACCAAATATTTAATTTTTAAGTGCAATTTAATGTCGTTTGGAGTGAAATTCTCCATTTACCCGATATTTTGAACAATTTAAATATGAAACAATTGAATCGTGGTGATAAAATAAACTTTGGTAGAATTTTGGTATTTATTGTTCAAAATGACAAATAATGAATAAAAATAAAAAATATATATAAATAAGCAGAAGTTACTACCAAACGTGTGTTTAATCACTACAACTCTATTTTTGTATTTTCCATTTGTTCGAAATTTGGGTAGAATGAACAATATTACCCCACGCAAAATAAAAATGCACGTAAAAATTAAATATTTTGTTCGAAATAACGGTAAAACAGACAAGTTTTATGTAATTTTGTCTATTTACCGTTATTTAGATTCAAATTATAAATTTTTACGTGCAATTTTATAATGCGTGGGGTAAATTGTGCATTTAACACACATTTTGAACAATTTAAATATCAAAAAATTGAATTGTTGTGACAAAACACACACTTTGGTAGTAGTTTTGGTTTATTAATATTTTTTTTGTGTTATTTCGAACCAAATATTCAAGTTTTAAGTAAAATTTAATGTCATTTGGGCTGAAATTCTCCATTGACCCGACATTCTAAACAATTTCAACAAGTAACAATTGAGTTGTGGTGATATAACACACTTTTGTAGTATTTTGGTATAAATTGTTTAAAATGACGTTCAAATGGACAAATAATGAATAAAAACATAAAAAAAATAAAAATTAGCAGAAATAACTACCAAAGCGTGAGTTTAATCACCACATCTCAATTGTTTCATATTGAGTTTGTTCCAAATATCGGTTAAATGGAGAAATTTCAGCCCAAATGACATTCAATTGTACTTAAAAATAAAATATTTGGTTCAAATAACGCAAGAAAAATATTTGAAAGCAAAAATTACTACCAAATCGTGTGTTTTGCCACCACAATTCAATTTTTTGATATTTAAATTGTTCAAAATGTGGGTAAATTGCACAATCTAACCCCACGCAATATCAAAATGCACGTAAAAATTTAAAATTTTATTTAAAATAACGGTCAATAGACAAGTTTAAACAAAACTTGTCTATTTAACTCTTGTTTTGAAAAAAAAATTAATTTTTTACGTGCATTTTTATGTTGCGTGGGGTTGGTCCATTTTACCCACATTTTGGACAATTGAAATATTAAAAATGGCCTTGTTATTATAAAAGACACGCTTTGGTAGTAATTTTTGCTAATTTATATTTATTTTTTATGTTTTTATTCATTATTTGTCCATTTGAACGTCATTTTGAACAATTAATACAAAAATTCTACCAAAATTAATTTTATCACCACAACTCAATTGTTTCATATTTAAATTGTTCAAAATGTCAGTTAAATGAAGAATTTCACCCCAAATGACATTAAACTGCACTTAAAAATTAAATATTTGGTTCAAAATAATAGTTAAAATGACAAGATTGTGTCAATTTGTCCATTTACCGTTATTTCGATTTAAATATTTAATTTTAAGGTGCAATTTAATGTCATTTAGGTTAAATTTTGCATTTACGAATTCTTTTGTAAAGATTATGGAACTTATCGTGCAGAATGACGTTCAAATGGACAAATAATGAACAAAAACACAATTTGTCAATTTACCGTTATTTTGATTAGAATATTTAATTTTCCGGTGCAATTAAATGTTACTTGGGGTAAATTTCTCCATTTTTCCATTATTTTGTTAAGATTCTGGTACATTTCGTTCAAAATGACTTTTAAATGGACAAATAATCAACAAAAACACAGAAAAGTATTATTAATTAAACAATACTACCAGAACGTATGTTTTGTCACCACAAATAAATTTTTTTATATTATAATTGTTCAAAATGTGGGAAAAATGCAAATGACGATCAAATGGACAAATAATGAATTAAAATACAAAAATAATATAAATTTGCAATAATTACTACCGAAGCGTGTGTTTTATCACCACAAATCTATTTTTGTACATTCCAATTGTTCAAAATTTGGATATATTGGACAATATAACCCCACGAAACAATAATTGAACATGAGAATTTTATATTTTGTTCGAAATAACCGTGTAAGAGAAAAGTTTAATTTTCACTAGTCTATTTACCGCTATTTGGAACCAAATTTTTAATTTAAACGTGCATTTTTATATTGCGTGGGGTTAAATTGTGCATTAATCTCAAATTTTGTACAATTTAAATATAAAGAAATTGACTTGTGGTGACAAAACACACGCTTCGGTAGTAATTTTTGCTTATTAATATTTTTTTTGTGTTATTTTGAACCAAATATTTAATTTTTAAGTGCAATTAAATGTCATTAGGGCTGAAATATTGTCCATTATTCCCAAAATTTGTACAATTGGAATATACACAAAAAGATTTTTAGTGATAAATCACACGCTTAGGTAGAAATCTTTGCTTATTTACATTTTTTTTGATTTTTTATTTAAAAATTGTCCTTATGAACGTCATTTCAAAATGACGTTCATATGGACAAATAATGAACAATACACAATAAAAAGTTTTAACTGGCAAAAATTACTACCAAAGCGTGTGTTTTGTCACCATAAGTCAATTTTGTTCTATTAATATAGTCTAAAATTTGGGTTAAATGCAAATCTAAACCCTACGCAATATAAAAATGCACGTCAAAGTTAAAAATTTGGTTGGAAATAACGGTAAATAGACAAGTTAACACAAAACTTGTCTGTTTTACCGTTATTTCGAACAAAATATTTAATTTTAACGTGCATTTTCTAAATGCGCGGGGTTAAATGGTCCATTTTACCCACATTTTGAACAATTGAAATATAAAAAAATTGAGTTGTGGTGATAAAACACACGCTTTGGTGATAATTTTTGCAAATTTATATTTTTTTTCTGTTTTTATGCAATATTTGTCCATTTGAACGTCATTTTGCCCAATAAATACCAAAATTCTAGCAAAGTGTGTTATATCACCACATTTCGATTGTTTTATATTTTATTGTTCAAAATGTCGGTTTGATGGAGAATTTAAGCCCAAATGACATTAAATTACACTTAAAAATTAAATATTTGATTAAAAATAACATAAAAAAAATTATAATGAGCAGAAAATACTACCAAAGCATGTGTTTTGTCACTAAAATTCAATTTTTGAATATTTAAATTGTTCAAAATGTGGGTTAAAAGCACAATTTAACACCATGAAATTTTTTCATATTTAAGTTGTTCAAAATGTCAGTTAAATGGAGAATTTCACCCCAAATGACATTATATTTAGCTGAAAAATTAAACATTTGGTTCAATATACCAAAAAACGACAAGTTTTGTGTCAATTTGTCAATTTTCTGTTATTTTGATTCATATATTTACTTTATGTGCAATTCAATGTCATTTAGAGTGAAATTTTCCATTCACCCATTTTTTTGTAAAGATTAAGGTACATATCGTTCAAAATGACTTTCAAATGGACAAAAAACGAACAAAAACACAAAAACAATATAAAGCAAAAATTACTTCCAAAGATTATGTTTATTCACCTCAACCCAATTTTTTGATATTTAAATTGTTCAAAATGTGGGAAAAATGCACAATTTAACCCAACGCAATATAAAAATGCACGTTAAATTTAAAATTTGGTTCGAAATAACGGTAAATAGACAAATCAACAAACTTGTTTGTTTTACCGTTATTTCGAACAAAATATTAAATTTTAACGTGAATTTTCATAATGCGCGGGGTAAATTGGTCCATTTTACCCACATTTTGGACAATTGAAATATAAAAAAATTGAGTTGTGGTGATAAAACACACGCTTTGGTGATAATTTTCGCAAATTTATATTTTTTTTCTGTTTTTATTCAATATTTGTCCATTTGAACGTCATTTTGCCCAATTAATACCAAAATTCTAGCAAAGTGTTTTTTATCACCACATTTCAATTGTTTTATATTTTATTGTTCAAAATGTCGGTTTGATGGAAAATTTAAGCCCAAATGACATTAAATTACACTTAAAAATTAAATATTTGATTTAAAATAAAATAAAAAAAATTATAATGAGCAGAAAATACTACCAAAGCATGTGTTTTGTCACTAAAATTCAATTTTTGAATATTTAAATTGTTCAAAATGTGGGTTAAAAGCACAATTTAACACCATGAAATTTTTTCATATTTAAGTTGTTCAAAATGTCAGTTAAATGGAGAATTTCACCCCAAATGACATTAAATTTAGCTGAAAAATTAAACATTTGGTTCAATATACCAAAAAAACGACAAGTTTTGTGTCAATTTGTCAATTTCCTGTTATTTTGATTCATATATTTACTTTATGTGCAATTCAATGTCATTTAGAGTGAAATTTTCCATTCACCCATTTTTTTGTAAAGATTAAGGTACATATCGTTCAAAATGACTTTCAAATGGACAAAAAACGAACAAAAACACAAAAACAATATAAAGCAAAAATTACTTCCAAAGATTATGTTTATTCACCTCAACCCAATTTTTTGATATTAAAATTGTTCAAAATGTGGGTAAAATGCACAATTTAACCCCACGCAATATAATAATGCACGTTAAAATTTAAAATTTGGTTCGAAATGACGGTAAATAGACAAGTTTGCACAAAACTTGTCTGTTTAACCGTTATTTCGAACCAAATATTAAATTTTATTTATATTAATTTTGTCCATTTTTCTCACATTTTGGACAATTTAAATATAAAAAAGTTGAGCTGTAGTGATAAAACACACGCTTTGGTAGTAATTTTTGCTAATTTATATTAAGTTTGTGTTTTTGTTCATTATTTGTCCATTTGAAAGACAATATGAACAATTAATACCAAAATTCTTCCAAAGTGTGTTTTATCACCAGAAGTCAATTGTTTCATATTAAAATTGTTCAAAATGTCGATTTAATGGAAAAATTTAGCCCAAACGACCTTAAATTGCACTTGAAAGTTAAATATTTGATTCAAAATATCACAAAAAAATATTAATTAGCAAAACTTACTACCAAAGCGTGTGTTTTGTCATTACAGTTCAATTTCTTTTTATTAAAATTGTACAAAATTTCGGGAAAATGCACAATTTAACCATACGCAATATTAAAATGCTCGTCAAAACTTTAAATTTGGTTCGTTTAGAGTTAACACAAAACTTGTCGGTTTTACCGCTATTTCGAACAAAATAGTAAATCTTACGTGCATTTTAATGTTCCACGGGGTTGAATGGTCCATTTTACCCACAATTTGAACAATTGAAATATAAACAAATTGAGTTGTGATGATAAAACACACGCTTTGGTAGTAATTATTGCTAATTTATAATTTTTTTTTGTGATTTGATTCATTATTTGTCCATTTGAACGTATTTTTTTACAATTAATACCAAAATTCTACCAAAGTTAATTTTATCACCACAACTCAATTGTTTCATATTTAAATTGTTCAAAATTTCGGTTAAATGGAGAATTTCACCCCAAATGACATTAAATTGCACTTGAAAATTAAATATTTGTGTTCAAAATAACGGTAATAACGACAAGTTTTGTGTCAACTTCTCTATTTACCGTGAACTTCATTCATTAATTTAAATTAAAGGTGCAATTCAATGATATTTGGAATCCAAAGTGTTCAAAATGTTGGTAAAATGCTCAATTAAACCCCACGCAATATAAAAATGCACGTTTAAATTTCAAATTTTGTTCAAAATTACGGTAAATAGATAAGTTAACACAAAACTTGTCTGTTTTACCGTGATTTCAAACAAAATATTTAATTGATACGAGCAATTTTATGTTGTTCGGGGTAATATTCCATTTTTCCCACATTTTGGACAATTGAAATATAAAATAAATGAGCTGTGTTGATAAAACACACGTTTTGGTAGTAGATTTTGCTAATTTATATTTTTTTGTGTTTTTTTCTTTAATTGTCCATTTGAACGTCATTTTGAACAATTAATACCAAAATTCTACCAGAGTGTATTATATTACCACATCTCAATTGTTTCATATTGCTATTGTTATAAATGTCAGTTAAATGGAGAATATCACCTAAAATGACTTTAAATTGCAATTAAAAATTTAATATTTGATTCAAAGTAACACAAAAAAAATATTAAAAAGCAAAAATTACTTCCAAAGCGTGTGTTTTGTCACCACAATTCAATTTTTTTATAATGAAATCGTTCAAAACTTTAGTAATATGAACAATTAAGCCCCACGCAAATTAAAAATGAAAGATAAAAATTTAAATATGGTTCCAAATAACGGTTAATAGACAAGTTTTAACAAAACTTGTCTATTTTACCGTAATTTTGAACAAAATATTAAATGTTTATGTGCAATATTATGTTGCGTGGGGTAAAATTGTCAATTTTTCCAAAAATTTGAACAATCGGAATATACCAAAAAAGATTTGTGGTGATAAAATACACGCTTTGGTAGTAATTTTTGAATTTTTTTTTTCTAATTTTATTCATTATTTGTCCATTTAAACGTATTTAAAAATATACCAATGTAGATTTGTAGTAATAAAACACACGCTTTGGTAGTAATTTTTGCTAATTAATTTTTTTTTGTAGTTTACTTCATAAGTTGTCCATTTAAACGTCATTTTAAACAAGTAATACCAAAATTCTACCAAAGTTAATTTTATCACCACAACTCAATTGTTGCATATTTAAATTGTTCAAAATGTTGTTTAAATGGATAATTTCACCCCAATTGAAATTGAATTGCACTTATAAATTAAATATTTGGTTCATATTAGCCGGAAAACGACAAGTTTTGTGTCAACTTGTCTATTCACCGTTATTTCGATTAAAATATTTAATTTTTAGGTGCAATTTTATGTTGTTTGGGTCGAAATTCTCCAATAACCCATAATTTTGTTAAGATTTTGGTACATATCGTTCAAAATGACGTTCAAATGGACAAATAATGAACAAAAACACAAAAAAATATGATAAATCAAAAAATATGACCAAAGCGTGTGTTTTGTCACCAAAATTCAAATTTTTATATTTAAAGAGTTCAAAATGTGGTTTTATTGAAAATTTTAACCCCACGCAACATCAAAATGCACGTTAGATGTAAAATTTGGTTCGAAATAATAATTAAAAAAAGTTAACACAAAATAATTTTGATTTACCGTTATTTCGAACCAAATATTAAATTTTTACGTGCATTTTTATGTTGCGCGGGTCAAATGGTCCATTTTTCCCAGATTTTGGACAATTGAAATACAAAAAAATTGAGTTGTGGTGATAAAACACATGCTTTGGTAGTAATTTTTGCTAATTTATATTTTTTTTGTATTTTTTTCCATTATTTGTCCATATGAACGTAATTTTGAACAAAAAATACCAAAATTTTACCAAAGTTAATTTGATCACCACAACTCAATTGTTTCATATTGAAATTGTTCAAAATATCGGTTAAATGGAGAATTTCACCCCTAATGACATTATATTGCACTTAAAAATTTAATATTCGGTTCAAAATAACGGTAAAAACGACATGTTTTGTGTCATTTTGTCTATTTACCGTTGTTTTGATAAAAACATTAAATTTTGAGGTGCAATTGGAGTGTAATATGGAGTTAAATTCTCCATTCACCCATTATTTTGTTAAGATTTTGGTACATGTCGTTCAAAGTGACATTTAAATGGACAAAAAACGAACAAAAACACAAAAAAAATTTAATTAATATAAGCAACAATTACTTCCAAAGCGTGTGTTTTGTCACCTCAACCCAATTTTTTGATATTTAAATACTTCAAAATATGGGTAAAATGCATAATTTGACCCCACGCAATAAAAAAATGCACGAAAAAATCTAAAATTTGGTTCGAAGTAACGGTAAATTGACAAGTTTACAATAAAGTTGTCTGTTTTTATATTGCGTGGGTTAAAATGGTCCATTTTACCCAAATTTTGGACAAGTGAATATAAAAAAATTAAGCTGTGGTGGTAAAACACACGCTCTGGTAATAATTTTTACTAATTTATATTTTTTTTTGAGTTTTAATCCATTATTTGTCCATTTGATCGTCATTTTGAACAATTAATACCAAAATTCTACCAAAGTGCGTTTTATCACCACAACTGAGTTGTTCATATTGAAATTGTTCAAAATGTTGGTCAAATGGAGAATTCACCCCAAATGTTATTAAACTGCACTTAAAAATTTAAAATTTGGTTTAGAATATCACAAAAATATATTAATAAGCAAAAATTACTACCAAAGCGTTTGTTGTGTCACCACAATTCAATTTTTTAATATTTAAATTTTTGAAAATGTTGGTAAAATGAACAATTCAACCCCACGCAATATAAACATGCACTTAAAAACTTAAAATTTTGTTTGAAATATTGGTAAATAGAAAATTTTAAACAAAACTTATCTGTTTTACCGTTATTTTGAACAAAATATTACATTTTTACGTTTTTTTTATGTTGCGTAGGGTTGAGTGGTTCATTTTACCAACTTTTGAACAATTGGATTATACAAAAATAGATTTGTGATGATAGAACACAAGCTTTGGTAGTAATTTTTGCTAAGTTATATTTTTTTTGTATTTAAATTCATAATTTGTCCATGTGAACCTCATTTTGAACAAGAAATACCAAAATTCTACCAAAGTGTGTTTTATCACCACAACTCAATTTTTTCATATTAAAATTGTTCAAAATGTCGGTTAAATGGTGAATTTCACCTCAAATGACATTAAATCGCACTTGAAAATTAAATATTTGGTTCAATGTAGTAAAAAACGACCAGTTTTGGGTTAATTTGTCAATTTTCTGTAATTTTGATTCATATATTTAATTTTAAGGTGCAATTCAATGTCATTTGTGTTGAAATTTTCCATTTACCCATAATTTTGTTAAGACTTTGGTACGTATCGTTCAAAATGACGTTCAAATGGACGTAAAACGAACAAAAACAATATTAAGCAAAAATTACTACCAAAGATTATGTTTTTCACCTCAACCCAATTTTTTGATATTTTAATTGTTCAAAATGTAGGTTAAATGCACAATTTAACCCCACGCAATATAAAAATGCACGTTTAAATTTAAAATTTGGTTCGAAATAACGGTTAAACAACAAGGTAACACAAAACTGGTCTGTTTTACCGTTATTTAGAACAAAATATTAAATTTTTTTTTGCCTTTTGATAATGCACGGGGTAATATTGTCCATTTTACTCACATTTTGGACAATTAAAATATAAAAAAAATTAGTTGTGGTGATAAAAAACACGTTTTGGTAGTAATTTTTGCTAATTTATATTTTTTGTGTGTTTTGATTCATTATTGGTCCATTTGAATCTCATTTTGAACAAATAGTTCCAAAATTCTACCCAAGTATGTTTTATCACCATAACGCAATTTCCTTCATATTAAAATTGTTCAAAATGTCGGTTAAATGAAAAATTTCAGCCCAAATGACATTTAATTGCACTTTTAAATTTAATATTTGGTTCAAATAACACAAAAAAAATTATAATAAGCAAAAATTACAACCAAACCGTGTGTTTTGTCACCACAATTCAATTTTTTTATATTTGAATTTTTCAAAATGTGGGTAAAATGCATTTTTAACCCCACGCAATATCAAAATGCACGTAAACATAAAAAGTTTTGTTGGAAATACCGGTAAATAGACAATTTTACACAAAACTTGTCTGTTTTACCGTTATTTCAAACTAAATATTTTATTTTTACGTGCATTCACGGGGTTCAATTGTCCATTTTACCCACATTTTGGACAAATGAAATATAAAAAAATTGAGTTGTGGTGATAGAAAACAAACTTTGGTAGTAATTTTTGCTAATTTAAAATTTTTTTTTGTGTTTTTATTCATTAATGGTCCAATAGAACGTGATTTTGAACAATTTATACCAAAATTCTACCAAAGTTAATTAAATCACCACAACTCAATTGTTTCATATTAATTTTGTTCCAAATAATTTTTGAATGGAGAATTTCAGCCCAAATGACATTAAATTGCATAACTAAATTAAATTTTTGGTTCAAAATAACACAAAAAAAATATAAATCAGCAAAAATTACTACCAAAGCGTGTGTTTTGTCACCTTAATTCAATTTTTTTATGTTCAAATTGTTCAAAATGTGGGTGAAACGCACAATTTAACACCACGCAATATATAATTGCACGTAAAAATTTAAAATTTTGTTCGAAATAACGGTAAATAGACAAGTTTACACAAAAGTTATCTTTTTTATCGTTATTTTGAAAAACATTGAATTTTTTCCTGCATTATTATGTTGCGCGGGGTAAAATGGTTCATTTTACCCACAGTTTGGACAATTGAAATATACAAAATAGATTTGTGATGATCAAACACATGCTTTGGTAGTAATTTTTGCTAGGTTATGTATTTCTTGTGTTTTAATTCATTATTTGTCCATGTGAACGTCATTTTGAACAATCAATACCAAAACTCTACCAAAGTGTGTTTTATTACCACAACTCAATTGTTTCATATTGTAATTGTCCAAAATGTCGGTTAAATGAAGAATTTCATCCCAAAAGACATTAAATTGCCCTTTAAATTTAAAGATTTGGTTCAAAATAACAGAAAAAAAAATTAATTAGCAAAACTTACCACCAAACCGTGTGTTTTGTCATCACAATTCAATTTTTTATATTTAAATTGTTCAAAATGTGAGTAAAATGCACAATTTAATCCCACGCTATTTTAAAATGCATGTTTAAATTTAAAATTTGGTTCGAAATAACGGCAAATAGATAAGTTTAAACAAAACCTGTCTATTTCACCGTTATTGTGAACAGAATATTAAATTTTAACGTGCATTTTTATGTTGCGTGGGGTTATATTGTCCATTTTTCCCAAAATTTGAACAATTGGAATTTACAAAAATAGATTTGTGGTGATAAAACACACACTTTGATAGAAATTTTAGCTCATTTATATTTTGTTTGTATTTTTATTCATTATTTGTCCATTTAAACGTCATTTTAAAGAAGTAATACCAAAATTTTACCAAAGTTAATTTGACAACCACAAGTCAATTGTTTCATATAAAAATTGTTCAAATTGTAGCTAAAATGGAGAGATTTACCCCAAATGACATAGAATTGCACTTAAAAATTAAATATTTGGTTCAAAATAACGGTAAAAATGACCAGTTTTGTTTCAACTTGTCTATTCACCGTTATTTCTATTAGAATATTTAATTTTTAAGGTGCGATTTTATATAATTTGGGGGGAAATTCTCCATTCACCCATTATTTTGTTAAGATTCTGGTACATATCGTTCAAAATGACGTTTAAATGGACAAATAATGAACAAAAACACAAAAAAATATTCTTAAACTAAAACTACTACCAAAACGTGTGTTTTGTCACCACAATTCAATTTATATACATTTAAATTGTTCAAAATGTGGGTTAAATGCCAATTTTAACCCCATGCAATATAAAAATGCACGTAAAAATTTAAAAATTTTGTTCGAAATAACGATAAATAGACAAGTTTACACAAAACTTGTCTGTTTCACCCTTATTTTGAACAAAATAGTAAATTTTACGTGCAATTTTATGTTGCGCGAGTTTAAATGGTCCAATATAACCTTAATTTGAAAAATTCAAAAATAAAAAAATTGAGTTGTGATGATAAAACACACGCTTTGGTAGTAACTATTGCACAACTTAACCCCACGCCATATGAAAATGCCCTTAAAAGTTTAATATATTGTTCGAAATTTTAGGTTTTTGACGAGTTTAAACAAAACTTGCCTATTTTACCGTTATTTTGAAAAAAACATTAAATTTTTACGTGAATTGTACTCACATTTTGGACAAGTAAAATATAAAAAAATTGAGTTGTGGTGATAAAACACTCTCTTCGGTAGAAATTTTTGCTAATTGATATTTTTTTTGTGTTTTTATTCATTATTGGTCCAGTTGAACGTCATTTTGAACAAGTAATACCAAAATTCTCCGAAAAATAATAAAATCACCACAACTCAATTGTTTTATATTAATTTTGTTCAAAATAATTTTTGAATGGAGAATATCAGCCACCATGACAATAAATTGCACTTAAAAATTAAATATTATATTTGGTTCAAAATAACACAAAAAAAAAATTTAAATCAGCAAAAATTACTATTGCTTTGGTAGTAATTTTTGCTAGATATATTTTTCTTGTGTTTTTATTCATTATTTGTCCATTTGAACGTCATTTTGAACAATAAATACCAAAACTCTACCAAAGTATGTTATATAACCACAATTCAATTGTATCATATTGTTATCGTTCAAAATATCGGTTAAATGAAAAATTTCATCCCAAATGACAATAAATTGCACTTTAAAATTAAATATTTGGTTCAAAATAACACAAAAAAAAAAAAATAAATCAGCAAAAATTACTACCAAACCGTGTGTTTTGTCACCATAATTCAATTTTTTATAATTAAATTGTTCAAAATGTGGGTAAAATGCACAATTTAATTCCACGCTATATTCAAATGAACGTAAAAATTTAAAATTTGTTCGAAATAACGGTAAATAGACAGATTTAAACAGAACTTGTCTATTTTACCGTTATTGTGAACAAAATATTAAATTTTTGCGTGCATTGTTATGTTGCGTGGGGTTATATTGTCAATTTTTCCCAAAATTTGAACAATTGGAATTTACAATAATAGATTTGTGGTGATAAAACAAACGTTTTGATAGAAATTTTAGCTTATTTATATTTTGTTTCTAATTTAATTAATTTTTTGTCCATTTGAACGTCATATTGAACAAGTTATACCAAAATTCTACCAAAGTTAATTTTATAACCACAACTCAATTGTTTAATATTTAATTTGTTCAAAATGTTGGTTAAATGGAGAATTTTTGCCCAAATGTCATTAAATTACACTAAAAAATTAAATATTTGGCTCAAAATAATACAAAAAAAAACATTGCTGAGCAAAAATTACTACCAAAGCGTGTGTTGTGTACCACAATCCCATTTTTTTATATTTTAATTGTTCAAAATGTGGGTAAAATGCACAATTTAATCCCACGTTATATTAAAATGGACGTAAAAATTTTAAATTTGGATCAAATTAACGGTAAATAGGCTAGTTTAAAGAAAACTCGTCTATTTTACCGTTATTGTGAACAAAATATTAAATTTTAACGTGCATTGTTATGTTGCGCGGGGTTATATTGTCAATTTTTCCCAAAATTTGAACAATTGGAATTTACAATAATAGATTTGTGGTGATAAAACAAACGTATTGATAGAAATTTTAGCTTATTTATATTTTGTTTCTAATTTAATTAATTTTTTGTCCATTTGAACGTCATATTGAACAAGTTTTACCAAAATTCTACCAAAGTTAATTTTACAACCACAACTCAATTGTTTCATATTTAATTTGTTCAAAATGTTGGTTAAATGGAGAATTTTTGCCTAAATGTCATTAAATTGCACTTAAAAATTAAATATTTGGCTCAAAATAACACAAAAAAAATACTTATGAGCAAAAATTACTACCAAAGCGAGTGTTGTGTCACCACAATCCAATTTGTTTATTATGAAATTGTTCAAAATGTGGGTAAAATGCACAATTCAACCCCAAGAAATAAAAATTGACGTAAATATTTAAAATTTGGTTCCAAATAACGGTAAATAGACAAGTTTAAACAAAACTTGTCTGTTTTATCTTTATTTCGAACAAAATATTAAATTTTTACAAGCATTTTTATGTTCCGTGGGGTTATATTGTCCATTTCTAAAAAAATTTGAAAAATTGGAATATACAAAAATAGATTTGTGGTGATAAAACACACGCTTTGATAGTAGTTTTTGCTGATTTATATTTTGTTTGTATTTTTATTCATAATTGGTTTATTTTAACGTCATAGTGAAAAGTAGTAACAAAATTTTTTCAAAGTTAATAAAATCACCACAACTCAATTGTTTCATATTGAAATTGTTCAAATTGTCGGTTTAATGGAGAGATTCACCCCAAATGACATAAAATCGTACTTAAAAATTAAATATTTGTTTCATAATAAAGGTAAAAATGACAAATTTTGTTTCAACTTGTCTATTCATCGTTATTTCGTGTGAAATTCTCCATTAACCCATTATTTTGTAAAGATTTTGGTACATATAGTTCATAATGACGTTCAAATGGACAAATAATGAACAAAAACACAAAAAATTATTATCAAGCAAAAATTACTACCAAAGCGTGTGTTTTATCACCACAATTCAATTTATATATATTTAAATTGTTCAAAATGTGTTTTTTATCACCACCACTCAATTGTTTCAAAATAAAATTGTTCAAAATATCGTTTAAATTGAGAATTTTAGCCCAAAAGACATTGAATTGCACTTTACAATTAAATATTTGGCTCAAAATAACGCAAAAAAATATTTAAAAGCAAAAATTACTACCAAACCGTGTGTTTTGTCACCACAGTTAAATTTTTGGATATTTTTATTGTTCAAAATGTGGGTAAAATGCACAATTGAACCCTTCGCAATATAAAAATGCACGTAAAATTTTAAAATTTGTTCGAAATAACGGGAAAACGACAAGTTTAAATAAAACTTTTCAAATAACCGTTATTTCAGCCCAATTAACATTTAATTGCACTTAAAAAAATAAAAAGTTGATTCTTAATAACACAAAAAAAAATTAATAAGCAACAATTACTACCAAAGCGCAAGTTTTGTCACCACAATTCAATTTCCTTAAATTTAAATTGTTCAAAATATGGTTGAAATGCAAATTTTCACCCCACGCAATATTAAACTGCACGTTAAATGTAAAATTTGGATCGAAATAACGGTAAATAGACAAGTTCACACATAACTTGTCTGTTGTACCGTTATTTCGAACCAATTATTAAGTTTTAACGTGCAAGTTTATAATTATATATAACGTGCATGGTATAACGTGTATATACGTTATATATTATATATAACGTGTATAATATAACGTGCATGTTTCATTTTTCCACAGTTTGAACAATTGAAATATAAAATTATTGATTTGTGATTATAAAACAAACGCTTTGGTAGTATTTTTTGCTAATTAATATTTTTTTGTGTTATTTTTTCATTTTTTTTTGTCCATTTGAACGTCATTTTGAACAATTAATACCCAAATTCTACCAAAGTGTGTTCTATCACCTTATCTCAATTGTTTCATATTGAAATTGTTCAAAATGTCGGTTAAATGGAGAATTTGATTCCCGATGACATTCAATTGTACTTAAAAATAAAATATTTGGTTCAAAATAACACAAAAAAAATATTTAAAAGCAAACTTTACTACCAAACCGTGTGTTTTGTCACCACAATTCAATTTTTTGATATTAAAATTGTTCAAAAAGTGGGTAAAATGCACAATTTAACCCTACGCAATATGAAAATGCACGTAATTATTTAAAATTGGTTCGAAATAACGGTAAATAGATAAGTTAAATCAAAACTTGTCCCATTTTCGTTATTTTGAACAATATATTTTTTATTTACGTGCGTTTTATTGTTGTGTGGGGTGAAATGGTCCAATTTACCTAAATTTTGAACAATTTGAATATACAAAAATATATTTGTGGTGATAAAACACACGCTTTGGTAGTAATTTTTGCTTATTAATATTTTTTTGTATTTTTATTCATTATTTATCTATTTGAACGTCATTTTTAACAAATAATACCAAATTCCTTCTTAAGTGTGTTTTATCAACACAACTCAATTGTTCCATATTAAAATTGTTCAAAATGTCGGTTAAATGAAGAATTTCTTCCCAAATGACATTAAATTGGACTTAAAAATTAAATATTTGGTTCAAAATAACACAAAAAGAAATATAAACTAGAAAAAATTACAACGAAACCGTGTGTTTTGTTACCACAATTCAATTATCATTTTTGGTCCATTTGAACGTCATTTTGAACAATGAATACCAAAATTCTACCAAAGTGTGTTTTACCACCACAACTGAATTGTTTTATATTAAAATTGTTCCAAATGTCGGTCAAATGGAAAATTTTAGCCCAAATAACATTTAATTGCATTTAAAATTGAAATATTTGGTTCAAAATAACGGAAAAAAAATATTAAAAAGCATAAATGACTACCAAACTGTATGTTTTGTCTCCACAATTCAATTTTATTATATTTAAATTGTTCAAAATGTGGGTAAAATGCATTATTTAACCCCACGCTTTCTAAAAATGCACGTGAAAATTTCAAATTATGTTCGAAATAACGGGAAATAGACAAGTTTAAACAAGTCTTGTCTATTTTACCGTTATTTTGAACAAACTACTAAATTTTTATGTGTATTTTTATGTCTCGTGGGATTAAATGGTCCATTTTACCAAAATTTTAAACAATTGGATTATGCAAAAATAGATTAATGGTGATAAAACACACGCTTTGGTAGTAATTTTTGCTGATTTATATTTTGTTTGTATTTTTATCCATTATTTGTCCATTTGAACGTCAGTTTGAACAATTAATACCAAAGTTCTACCAGAGTTTATTTCACCACCACAACTCAATTATTTCATATTTAAATTGTTCAAAATGTCGGTAAAATGGAGAATTTCTCAAATGACATTAAATTGCACTTTAAAATTAAACGTTTGGTTCAAAATATCGTCAAAAACGACAAATTTTGAGTCAACTTGTCTATTGACCGTTATTTCGATTAAAATATTTAATTTTAAGGTGCGATTTTATGTCATTAAGGGTTTAATTCTCCATTTACCTATTATTTTGTTAAGATTTTGGTACGTATCGTTCCCAATGACGTTTAAAAGGACAAATAATGAACAAAAACACAAAAAAAAATTGACTAGCAAAAATAACTACTAAAACGTGTGGTTTGTCACCAAAAGTCAATTTTTTGCTATTAAAATTGTTCAAAATGTGGGTAAAATGCCAAATGTAACCCCACGCAATATAAAAATGCACGTCAAAATTTAAAATTTGGTTTGAAATAACGGTAGACCAGTTTACACAAATATATCAAATTTTAACGTGCATTTTTATATTGCGCGGAGTTATATTGTTCATTTTACCCACATTTTGGACAATTAAAATATAAAAAATTGAGTTAATGTGATAAAACTCACGCTTTGGTAGAAATTTTTGCTGATTTATATTTTCTTTGTTTATATTTATTATTTGTCCATTTGAACGTCATTTTGAACAATAAATACCAAAATTCTACCAAAGTGTGTTTTTTCCACGCAACTTAATTGTTTCATATAAAATTTGTTCAAAATGTAAGTTAAATGGAGATTTTCACCCCAAATGACATTAAATTCCACTTAAAAATTAAATATTTGGCTCAAAATATCACAAAAAAAACATAAATATGCAAAAATTACTACCAAAGCATGTGGTTTGTCACTACAATTCAATTTTTTTACGGTAAAATTGTTCAAAATGTGGGGAAAATGAACAATTTAACCCCTTGCATTATCTTAATTCACGTAAAAATTTGAAAATTTGGTTCGAAATAACGGTAAATAAACAAGTTCTCACAAAACTTGTCTGTTTTACCGTTATTTCGAACAAAATATTAAATTTATACGTGCATTTTAATGTTGTGCGGGTCAAAATTTTGCATTTTACCCACATTTCGGACAATTGAAACATAAAAAAATTGAGCTGTGGTGATAAAACACACGCTTTGGTAGTAATTTTTGCTAATTTATATTTTTTTTGTGTTTAAATTAATTATTTGTCCATTTGAAAGCCATTTTAAACACTAAATCTCAAAATTCTACATAAGTGTTTTTGATCACCACAATTCAATTGTTTCATATTGAAATTGTTCAAAATGTCGGTCAAATGGAGAATGTTACCCCAAATGACATTAATTTGCACTTAAAAATAAAATATTTGGTTCAAATAACACAAAAAAAATACAAATCAACAAAAATTACTACCAAACCGTGGGTTTTGTCACCACAATTCAATTTTTTTATACATAAATTGTTCAAAATGTGGGTAAATGCACAATTTAACCCCACGCAATATAAAAATGCACGTAAAAATTTGAAATTTTGTTCGAAATAACGGTTAGTAAACAAGTAAACACAAAACTTGTCTTTTTTACCGTTATTTTGAACACAATATTAAAATTTTACGTGCATTGTTATGTTGCGCGGGGTTATTTTGTCAATTTTACTTACATTTTGGACAATTGAAATATACAAAATTGATTTGTGATAATAAAACACATGCTTTTGTAGTAATTTTTGCTTATTGATATTTTTCTTGTGTTTAAATTTCTTATTGATCCATTTGAACGTCATTTTGAACAATTAATACCAAAATTCTACCATAGTGTGTTATTACAACAACTTAATTGTTTCATATAAAAATTGTTCAAAATATCGGAAAAATGTAGAATTCTAGCCCAAATGACATAACATTGCACTTTTAAATTAAATACTAATAAAATCAAAATTAGCAAAAATTACTACCAAACCATGTGTTTTGTCACCACAGTTCAATTTTTTGATTTTAAAATTGTTCAAAATGTGCGTAAAATGCAAAATTTAACCCCACGCAATATTAAAATGCACGTAAAAATTTAAAATATGGTTCGAAATAACGGTTAATAGATAAGTTTACACAAAACTTGTCTGTTTTACCGTTATTTGGAACAAAATTATAAATTTTTACGTGCATTTTTATGTTGAGCGTGGTTAAATTGTCCATTTTACCCACCTCTTGGACAAGAGAAATTCACAAAAAATTGAGTAAGGGTGATAAAACACACGCTTTGGTAGTAAGTTTTGCTAATATATATTTTTTTGTGTTTTTTTTTATTATAATTTTTCCATTTGAACGTCATTTTGAACAATTTATTCCAAAATTCTACCAAAGTGTGTCTTATCACCACCACTCAATTTTTTCATATTAAAATTGTTCAAAATGTTGGTTTAATGGAGAAATTGACCCTAAATGACATAAAATTGCATTGAAAAATTAAATATTTGGCTGAAAATAATACAAAAAGAACATTGATAAGCAAAAATTACTACCAAAGTGTGTGTTTTGTCACGACAATTCAATTTTGTTATATTTAAATTCTTCAAAATGTAGGTTAAATGCAAAATTTTACCCAATGCATTAAAAATATGCACCTTAAAAATTTTAAAAAAGGTTCGAAATAACAGTTAATAGACCATTTCACCCCGCGCAACATTAATATATACGTAAAAAGTTAATTTTTTTTCATGATAACAGTAAAACAGACAAATTTGGTGTAAACTTGTATGTTTTACCGTTATTTCGAACAAAATATTAAATTTTAAGGTGCATTTCCATGTTTCGTGGTGTTATTTTGTCCAATTTACCCACATTTTTGACAATTGAAATACAAAAAAGGTGAGTTGTGATGATAAAACACACGCTTTGGTAGTAATTTTTGCTAATTTATATATTTTTTGTGTTTATATTCATTATTTGTCCATTTGAACGTCCTTTTAAACAATTTATACCAAAATTCTACCGAAATGTGATTTTTTACCACAACTTAATGGTTTTATATTGAAATTGTTCAAAATGTCGGTTTATTGGAGAATTTTAGCCAAAATGACATTATATGGCACTTAAAAATTAAAAATTAGGTTCAAAATAACACAAAACAAATAATAAAAATCATTACTTACTACCAAAGCGTGTGTTTTGTCACCACAGTTCAAATTGTTTATATTTTAATTGTTCAAAATGTGGGTAAAATAGACAATATAACCCCACGCATTATGATGATGACGTAAATATTTAATATTGTGTTCGAAATAACGTAAAAACAGACAACTATTGTATTAACTTGTCTTTTAATAATTAATTGAAATATACAAAAATAGAGTTTTGGTGATAAAACACACGCTTTGGTAGTCATTTTTGCTAATTTATATATATTTTGTATTTTTCATTCATTATTTGTCCATATGAACGTCATTTTGAACAATTAATACCAAAATTCTAACATTGTTAATTTTATCACCACAACTCAATTGTTTCATATTTAAATTGTTTAAAATGTCGGTTTAACGAAGAATTTTACCCCAAACGACATAAAATTGCACTTTAATTTTAAATATTTGGTTCCAAATATCGGTAGAAACGACAAATTTTGTGTCAACTTGTCTATCCGTTATTTCGAACAGAAAATTAAATTTTAAGGTGCAATTTTATGTCATTTGGGGTCAAATGCTCCATTAACCCATTATTTTGTTAAGATTTTTGTACATATCGTTCAAAATGACGTTCAAATGGATAAACAATGAACAAAAAAAAATATTTATTACCAAACATTTCTACTTAAGCGTGTGTTTTGTCACCACAACTAAACTTTTTGATATTTAAATAGTTCAAAATGTGGGTAAAATGCAAATTTTTCCCACGCAATATAAAAAATGCACGTAATAATTTAAAATTTGGTTCGAAATTTATGTTGCGCGAGGTAAACAGGTCCATTTTTCCCCCGTTTTGGACAGTTTCAATACAAGAAAATTGAGTTGTGGTAATAAAACACACGCTTTGGTAGTAATTATTGCTAATCATATTTTTTTTGTGTATTTATTTCTTATTTGTTCATTTGAACATCATTTTAAACAATTTATACCTAAATTCTACCAAAGTGTGTTTAATCACCACAACTCAATAGTTTCATGTTTCAATTGTTCAAAATATCGGTTAAATGAAGAATTTCACCCCAAATGACATAAAATTGCACTTAAAAATTTAATATTTGATTCAAAATAATGGTAAAAAAGACAAGTTTTGTGTCAACTTGTCTATTTACCGTAGTTTTGATTAACATATTCAATTTTTAGGTGAAATTTTATGTAACTTGGGGTAAAATTTTCCATTTACCCATTATTTTGTTAAGATTTCGGTACAAATCGTTTAAAATGACGTTGAAATGGAAAAATAATGAATAAAAACACAAAAAAATATTATTTAGCAAAAATGACTACCAAAGCGTGTTTTTTGTCACCACAATATAATTTTTTTCTATGAAAATAGTTAAAAATGTGGTAAAAATGCAAATTATAACCCCACGCATTCTTAAAATGCACGTTTAATTTAAAATGTGGTTCGAATTACGATAAATAGACAGGTTAACACAAAATAAGTCTGTTTTAAAGTCCGTTATTTCGAACAAAATATTAATTTTTAATGTGCATTTTTATGTTGCGCGGGGTTTAATGGTCCATTTTACCCTGTTTTGGACAACTGAAATACAAAAAAATTGAGGTGTGGCGAAAAAACACACTCTTTGGTAGTAATTTTTGCTAATTTATATTTTTTATGGATTTTTATTCATTATTTGTCCATATGAACGTCATTTTGAACAAGTAATATAAAAATTTTACAACAGTTAATTTAATCATTATAACTCCATTTAATGGTCATTTAACTCACATTTCGGACAATTGAAATATAAAAAAATTGAGTTGCGGTGATAAAACACACGCTTTGGTAGTAATTTTTGCTAATTTATATTTTTTTTTTGTGTTTTTATTCATTATTTGTCCATTTGAACGTCATTTTGAACAATTTATACCAAAATCCTACACAAGTGTGTTTTATCACCACAACTCAATTTGGTTTATATTAAAATTGTTCAAAATGTCGGTTAAATGGAAAATTTTAGCCCAAATGAAATTAAATTGCACTTTAAAATTAAATATTTGGTTCAAAATAATACTAATAAAAACCAAATTAGCAAAAATTACTACCAAACCGTGTGTTTTGTCACCAAAATTCAATTTTTTGATTTTAAAATTGTTCAAAATGTGGTTAAATGCACAATTAAACCCCACACAATATTAAAACGCACGTAAAAATTTAAAATTTGGTTCGAAATAACGGTAAATAGACAAGTTAAACAAAAATTATCTGTTTTAACGTTATTTAAACAAAATATTCAATCTTATCGTGCATTTTTATGTTGCGCGGGGTTATATGGTCCATTTTCCTCATAGTTTGGACAATTGGAATATACAAAAATAAATTTGTGATGATAAAACACACGCTTTGGTAGAAATTTTAGCAAATTTATATTTTTCTTGTGTTTTTATTAATTATTTGTCCATTTGAACGTCATTTTGAACAATAAATACCAAAATTCTACCAAAATGTGTTAAATCAACACAACTCAATTGTTTCATATATAAATTGTTCAAAATGTCGGTTTAATGAAGAATTTGAGGCCGAATGACATTAAATTGCACTTTTAAATAAAATATTTAGTTCAAAATAACACAAAAAAAATATTATTAAGCAAAAATTACTACCAAAGCGCGTGTTTTGTCCCCATAATTCAATTTTTTTATATTAAAATTGTTCAAAATGTGGGCGAAATGAACCATTTAACCCCACGAAATATAAAAATGCACGTAAAAAGTTTGTTTATTTAAACGGTAAATAGAAAAGTTTACACCAAATTAACCGTTTTTTCGAACAAAATATTTAATTTTTACGTGCATTTAGAGCGTTAAATCGTCCATTTTACCAACATTTTGGACAAGTTTTACATAAAAAAATTGAGTTCTGGTGATAAAACACACGCTTTGGTAGTAAGTTTTGCAAATTGATATTTTGTTTGTGTCTTTATTCATTATTTGTCCATTTGAACGTCATTTTGAACACTTAATACCAAAATTCTTCCAAAGTGTGTTTTATCACCACAACTCAATTGTTTCACGTTAAATTGGTTCATAATATCGGTAAATGGAGAATTTCAGCCCAAATCACATTTATTTGCATTTAAAAATTAAATATTTGGCTCAAAATAACACGAAAAAAATATAAATAAGCATAAATTACTAGCAAAGCCTGTGTTTTGTCACCACAATTCAATTTTCTTTTATTTCAATTGTTCAAAATGTAGGTCAAATGCACAATTTAATCACAAGCATTATTATTTTTTCAAAATAACGGGAAATAGAGAAGTTTAAACAAAACTTGTCTATTATACCGTTATTTTAAAGAGAATATTAAATTTTTATGTTGCGTTGGGTAAAATGGTCCATTTTATCAAAAATTTGAACAATTGGATTTTACAAAAATAGATTTGCGGTAATAAAACAGACGCTTTGATAGTAATTTTAGCTAATTTCTGTTTTATTTGTATTTTGATTCATTATTTGTCCATTTGAACGTCATTTTCAACAATAAATACCAAAATTCTACCAAAGTTAATTTCATCACCACAACTTAATTCTTTCATTTTTAATTTGTTCAAAATGTCGGTTAAATGGAGAATTTTACCCAAAATGACATTAAATGGCACTTAAAAATTGAATATTTTGTTCAAAATAACGGTAAAAACGACCAATTTTGTGTAAACTTGTCTTTTGACCGTTATTTCAATTAAAATATTTTATTTTTAGGTGCATTTTTATGTCAAGTGGGGTGAAATCTCCATTTACCCATTATTTTGTTAATATTTTGGTACATTTCGTTAAAAATGACGTTCAAATGGACAAATATTGAATAAAAACACAAAAAAAAATATTAATTTCCAAAAATTAATACCTAAGCATGTGTTTTATCTCCACAATTCCATTTTTTGATATTTCTGGTTGATATTTCTGGTTTATATTTGATAGTTCTGGTGATAAAACATACGCTTTGGTAGTAATTTTTGCTAATTTATATTTCTTTTTGTGTTTTTATTCATTATTTGTCCATTTGAACGTCATTTTGAACAATTGATACCAAAATCCTACAAAAGTGTGTTTTATCACCACAACTTAATTTGGTTATATTAAAATTGTTCAAAATGTCGGTTAAATGCAGAATATTAGTCCAAATGACATTAAATTGCACTTTAAAATTAAATATTTGGTTCAAAATAATACAAAAAAAAACAAAATTAGCAAAAATTACAACCAAATCGTGTGTTTTGTCACCAAAATTCAATTTTTTGATTTTTAAAATTGTTCAAAATGTGCGTGAAATGCACAATTTAACCCCACGCAATTTAAAAATGCACGTAAAAATTTAATATTTGGTTCAAAAGAACGGTAAATAGACAAGTTTAAACAAAACTTGTCTATATACCGCATTTTGATATTATGGGGCTAAAATGTGCATTTTACCCACATTTTGAACAATTTAAATATAAAAAATGAATTGTGGTGACAAAACACACGCTTTGGTTGTAATTTTTGCTTATTTATATTCTTTTTTGTGTTATTTTGAACCAAATATTTAATTTTAAAGTGGAATTTAATGTCATTTTAGGTGAAATTCTCAATTTAACCGACATTTGGAACAATTTAAATATGAAACAATTGAGTTGTGGTGATAAATTACACTTTGGTAGAATTTTGGTATTAATTGTTCAACATCAAGTTAAATAGGTAAACAATGAATAAACCCACAAAAAAAATTTTAATTAGCAAAAATTTCTACCAAGCGTGTGTTTTATCACCACAACTCAATTTTTATTAATTCCAATTGTCCAAAATGTAGGTAAAATGGACCATTTAACCCCGAGCAACATTTATATGCACGTAAAAATTTAATATTTTGTTCGAAATAACGGTAAAACAGACAAATTTTGTGTAAACTTGTCTATTTACCGTTATTTCGAACAGAATTTTAAATTTTTACGTGCATTTTTTAAGGTTGCGAAAAGTTATGTTGTCCATTTTACCCACATTTTAAACAAATATAATATAAAAAAAATGAATTGTGGTGTCAAAACACACGCTTTGGTAGTAATTTTTGCTTATTTATGTTTTTTTTTGTGAAATTTTGAACCAAATATTTAATTTAAAAGTGCAATTGGATGTCATTTGGGCTGAAATTCTCCATTTAACCGACATTTTGAACAATTTTAATATGTAACAATTAAGTTGTGGTGATAAAACAAACTTTGGTAGAGAAATGGTATTAATTGTTCAAAATAAAACTCACTTTGGTAGAGAAATAGTATTAATTTTTCAAAAGATTCAAATGGACAAAAATTGAAAAAAAACACAAAAAAATATAAATTAGCAAAAATTACTACCAAAGCGTGTGTTTTATCACTACAACTCAATTTTTTTATAATATATTTTAATTTTCCAAACTAAAGGTAAAATGGACCACTGAATCCCGCAAAACATAAAAATGCACGTTAAATTAAATATTTTGTTCGAAATAACAATTAAACCGACAAGTTTTGTGTTAATTTGTCTTTTTACCGTTATTTCGATCCAAATTTGAAATTTTAACGTACATTTTGATATTGCAGGAAGGTTAAATTGTGCATTTAAGCAAAATTTGAACAATTAAGATATAAAAAATTTTAATTGTGGTGACAAAACACACGCTTTGGTAGAAATACTTGCTTATTGACATATTTTTTGTGTTATTTTGAACCAAATATTTAATTTTTAAGTGCAGTTTAGTGTCATTTGGGCTGAAATTCTCCAATTTACGGACATCTTGAGTTATTTTAATATGAAACAATTGAGTTGTGGTAATTAAACACATTTTGGTAGAATTTTGGTATTAATTGTTCAAAATGACGTTCAAATTGATAAATATTTAATAAAAAGACAAAAAAAATATTATTTAGTAAAACATAACACCAAAGCATATGTTTTATCACCACAACTCAATTTTTTTATATTTCAAATGTCCAAAATGTGGGTTTAATTTCACCCGAAATGACATAAAATTGCACCTAAAAATTAAATATTCTAATCGAAATAACGGTAAATAGACAAGTTGAAAGAAGACTTTTCGTTCCAACCGTTATTTTGAGCCATTTATTTAATCTTCAAGTGCAACTTAATGTCATTTAGGGTAAAATACTCCATTTACACATTATTTTGTTAAGATTTTGGTACATATCGTTCATAATGACGTTCAAATGGACAAAAATGAACAACACAAAAAAAAATATTAATTAGCAAAAATTACTACCAAAGCGTTTGTTTTGTCACCACAACTCAATTTGTTGATATTTAATTTATTCAGAATGTGGGTAAAATGCACAATTTAACCCTACGCAACATAAAAATTCACGTAAAAATTTAAAAAAAAATTCGAAATAACGAACAATTGACAAGTTTACACAAAACTTGTCTGTTTTACCATTATTTCGAACAAAATATTAAATTTTTACGTGCATTTTTATGTTGCGTTGGGTTATATTAGGAATAAAATCACACAACAAAAATATAAAATAGCAATTATTACTACCAAAGAGTGTGTTTTATCACAACAACTCAATTGTTTCATATTTAAATAATTCAAAATGCCGGTTAAATGAAGATTTTTACCCCAAATGACATTAAATTGCACTTACAAATTAAATATTTGGTTTAAAATAATAGTTAAAACGACAAGTTTTGTGTCAATTTGTCCATTTTTCGTTACTTCGATTTGAATATTCAATTTTAAGGTTAAATTTAATGTCATTTAAGGCAAAACTCTGCATTTACGCATTATTTTATAAAGATTTTGGTACATATCGTTCAGAATGACGTTCAAATGGACAAATAATAAACAAAAACACAAAAAAAAAATCTAAACAAGCAAAATTTACTATTTTGTCACCGCAAATCAATTTTTTGATATTTAAATTGTTCAAAATGTTAGTAAATTGCACAATTTGACCCCGCGCAATATAAAAATATACGTTAAAATTGTTAATTTTGTTCAAAATAACGGTTAATAGACAAGTTTACACAAAACTTGTCTATTTTACCGTTATTGTGAACAAAATATTAAATTTTCACGTGCATTTTAATGTTATGTGGGGTTATATTGTCCATTTTCCCCAAAATTTGAACAATTGTTATATACAAAAATAGATTTGTGGTGACAAAACACACGCTTTGATAGTAGTTTTTGCTATTTTATAATTCGTTTGTATTTTTATTCATAATTTGTCCATTTGAACGTCATTGTGAACAAGTAATACCAAAATTTTACCAAAGTTAATTTGATCACCACAACTTAATTGTTTCATATTAAAACTGTTCATATTGTCGGTAAAATGGAGAATTTCACCCCAAATGACGTTTAATTGAACTTAAAAATTAAATATTTGGTTCATTATTACGATTAAAACGACAAGTTTTGTGTCAACTTGTCTATTAACCGGTATTTTGATTAAAATATTAAATTTTTAAGAGCAATTTTATGTTATTTGGGGTAAAAGTCTCCATTTACCCTTTATTTTGTTTAGATTTTGGTACATATCGTTGAAAATGACGTTCAAATGGACAAATAATGAACAAAAACATAAAAAAAATATTCATTAGCAAAAATTAATACTTTAGCGTGTGTTTTGTCACCACAACTCAATTTTTTGCTATTTTTATTGTTCAAAATGTGGGTTTAATGCACAATTTATCCCCACGCAATATCAAAATGCAAGAAAAATTTTTAAATTTGGTCAAAATTATTCATTTTTTGTCCATTTGAACGTCATTTTGAAGAATTATTACCGAACTTCAACCAAAGTGTGTTTTATCACCACATTTCAATTGTTTTATATTGAAATTGTTTCAAATGTCGGTTAAATGGAAAATTTTACCCCAAGTGACATTAAATTGCACTAAAAAATTTAATATTTTGTTTTGTTTAAAATAACAGCCAAAATGACAAGTTTTGTGTCAACTGGTCGATTAACCGTTATTTCGAATTAAATTTTTAATTTTTACGTGCAGTTTTATGTCATTTGGAATTGAAATTCTACATTTTACCAACATTTTGTTGGAATTTTGGTTCATATTGTTCCAAATGACGTTCAAATGGACGAATACTCAATTTAAACACAAAAAAAATATTATTTAGCAAAAGTTACTACCAAAGCGTGTGTTTTATCACCACAAATCTTCTTTTTTATGTTTCAATTGTCTAAAATGCGGGTAGTTTACACAATTCAACCCCACGCAATATAAAAACGCACGTAAAAATTTAAAATTTGGTTCAAAATTACGGTAAATAGACAAGTTTAAACAAAACTTGTCTATTTACCGTTATTTCGAACAAAATTTTAAATTTTTACGTGCATTTTGATATTGTGGGGCTTAATTGTGCATTTAACCAACATTTTAAACAATTAAAATATTAAAAATGAATTGTGGTGACAAAACACACGGTTTGGTAGTAATTTTTGTTTATCTATATTCTTTTTTGTGTTATTTTGAACCAAATATTCAATATTTAAGTGCAATTTAATGTCATTTGGGGTGAAATTCTCCATTTAACCGACAGTTGGAACAATTAAAATATGAAACAATTGAGTTGTGGTGATAAAACACACTTTGGTATAATTTTGGTATTAATTGTTCAACATCACGTTCAAATGGGTAAACAATGAATAAAACCACAAAAAAATTTTAATTAGGAAAAATTACTACCAAAGCGTGTGTTTTATCACCACAACTCAATTTTTTTATATTTCAATTGTCCAAAATGTGGGTTAAATGGACCATTTAACCCCGCGCAACTATAAAATGCACGTCAAAATTTAATTGTTTGTTCGAAATACCGGTAGAGCAGACAAATTTTGTGTAAACTTGTCTATTTACCGTTATTTCGAACAGAATTTTAAAATTTTACGTGCATTGTTTTAGGTTGCGTAGGGTTATATTGTCCATTTTACCCATATTTTTAACAAAACAAATATAAAAAAATTGAATTGTGGTGACAAAACACACGCTTTGGTAGTAATTTTTGCTTAAAAATATTTTTTTTTGTGTTATTTTGAACCAAATATTTAATTTTTAAGTGCAATTTAATGTCTTTTGGGATAAAATTCTCCATTAAACCGACATTTTGAACAATTTTTATATGAAACAATTGAGTTGTGGTTATATATCACACTTTGGTAGAACTTTGGTATTAATTGTTCAAAATGACGTTCAAATGGACAAATTTTGAATAAAAACACAAAAAAAAATATAAATTAGCATAAAATACTACCAAAATGTGGGTTTTATCACCACAAATCTATCCAATTGTTCACAATTTGCTTTAATGGACCATTGTACCCCACGCAACATAAAAATGCACGTAAAAATTTAATATTTTGTTCGAAATAACGGTAAAACAGACAAGTTTTGTGTTAACTTGTCAATTTACCGTTATTTCGAACCAAATTTTAAATTTTGACGTGCATTTTCATATTGCATGGGGTAAAATTGCGCATTAAACCCACATTTAGAACAATTCAAATATCAAAAAATGGAGTTGGGGTGACAAAACACACGCTTTGATAATAATTTTAACTTATTAATATTTTTTGTGTTTTTTAGAACGACATGGACTAATTCCTCACAAAATAATGGGTAAATGGAGTATTTTAACCAAAATAACATTAAATTGCACCTAGAAATTAAATATTCTAATCGAAATAACGGTTAATAGACAAGTTGACACAAAACTTGTAGTTTAAACCGTTATTTTGAACCAAATGTTAATTTTGAATGAGCAATCTAATGTCATTTACGGTGATATTCTCCATATAACCGACATTTTGAATAATTAAAAAATAAAACAATTGAGTTGTGGTGATAAATTAAGTTTGGAAGAATTTTGGTATTAATTATTCAAAATGACGTTCAAATGGACAAATAATGAATAAAAACACAAAAAAAATATAAAGGAGCAAAAAGACAACCAAAGCGTGTGTTTTATCCCCACAACTTAATTTTTTTATATTTCAATTGTCCAAAATGTGGGTAAAATTCACCATTTAACCCCGTGCAATATTTTGTTCGAATTAACGGTAAAACAGACAAGTTAACACAAAATTTGTCGGTTTTACCGTTATTTCGAACCAAATTTTAAATTTTTACGTGTTTTTTTTTTTGTTGCGTGGGGTTAAATTGTGCATTTTACCCACATTTAAAACAATTTAAATATAAAAAAAATTGAATTGTGGTGACAAAACACACGCTTTGGGAGTAATTTTTGCTTATTAATTTTTTTTTGTGTTATTTTGAACCAAATTTTAATTTTTAAGTGCAATTTAATGTCACTTGGGCTAAAATTCTCCATTTAACCGACATTTTGAACAATTTTAATATGAAACAATGAGTCGTGTTAAAAAAATACAGAATAATATATACGATAAATAATAAAGAATACAGAAAATATATAAATTAGCAAAAATTTCTACCAAAGCGTGTATTTAATCACCACAACTCTATTTTTGTATATTCCAATTGTTCAAAATTTGAGTAAAATAAACCATTTAACCCCACGCAACTTAAAAAGGCATGTGAAAATTTAATATTTCGTTCGAAATAACGGTTAAACAGACAAGATTGTTAAACTTGACTATTTATCGTTATTTCGTACCAAATTTTAAATTTGGAGGTGCATTTTTATATTGCGTGGGGTTCAATTGTGAATTTTACCAACATTTTGAACAATTTAAATATAAAAATATCGATTTGGTAGTAATTTTTGCTTATTAATATTTTTTTTGTGTTATTTTGAACCAAATATTTAATTTTTAAGTGCAACTTAATGTCATTTGGGCTGAAATTCTCCATTAAACCGAAATTTTGAACAATTTCATTATGAAACAATTGGCTTGTGTTGATAAATCACACTTTGGTAGAATTTTTGTATTAATTGTTCAAAATGACGTTCAAGTGGACCAATAATGAATAAAAACAGAACAAAAATAGCAAAAATTAATACCTAAGCGTGTGTTTTATCACCAAAACTCAATTTTTTTAAATTTCAATTGTTCAAAATGTGGGTAAATGGACCATTAACCCCGCGCACATAAAAATGCACGTAAAAATTTAAAATTCTGTTCCAAATCACCATAAATCCAACAAATTAAGTGTCAACTTGTCTATTTACCGTTATTTCGAACAAAATTTTCAATTTTAAGGTGCATTGTTATATTGCGTGAGGTTACATTGTGCATTTTACCCACAAATTGAACAATTTAAATATAAAAAATTAAATTGTGGTGACACCACATACGCTTTGGTAGTAATTTTTGCTAATTAATATTGTTTTTGTGTTATTTTTAATCAAATATTGAATTTTTTAGTGCAATTTAATGTCATTTGGGCTCAAATTCTCCATTAAACTGACATTTTGAACAATTTAAGTATAAAACAATTAAATTGTGGTGATAAATCACCCTTTGGTAGAATTTTAGTATTAATGGTTCAAAATGACATTCAAATGGATAAATAATGAATTAAAACATTAAAAAAATATAAATTAGCCAAACTTACTACCAAAGCGTGGATTTTATCACCTCAACTCAATTTTTTGATGTTTCAATTGTCCAAAATGTGGGTAAAAGGGACCATTTCTACCCGCGCATTATAAAAATACACTAAAAATTTAATATTTTGTTCGAAATAACGGTAAAACAGACAAGTTTTGTGTAAACTTTTCTATTCACCGTTAATTCGAACCAAATTTGAAATTTTAAAGTGCAGTATTATATTGCGTGGGGTTAAATTGTGCATTTTACCCACATTTTGAACAATTGAAATATTACAAAATTGAATTAACGTGACAAAACACACGCTTTCGTAGTAATTTTTGCTAATTTTTTTTTCTTTTCATATTTTGAACCAAATATTTAATTTTGAAATGCAATTAAATGTCATTTGGGGTGAAATTCTCCATTTTACCGACATTTTGACCACTTTCAATATGAAACAATTGAGTTGTGGTGATAAAATTAACATTGGTAGAATTTTGGTATTAAGTTTCGAAAACGACGTTCAAATGGACAAATAATGAATAAAATATACAAAAAATATATAAATTAGCAAAAATTACTACCAAAGCGTGTGTTTTACCTCCAGAACTCTATTTTCGTATATTCCAATTGTTCAAAATTTGGGTAAAATGGACAATATAACACCACGCATTTTAAAAATAAACGTTAAAATTGAATATTTTGTTCGAAATAACGGTAAAACAAAACAAATTTTAAATTTTTAAGTTATATTTTATTTTGCGTGGGGTTAAATTGTGCATTTTATCCAGATTTTGAACAATTTAAATATAAAAAAATTGAATTGTGGTGACAAAACATACGCTTTGGTAGTAATTTTTGCTCATTGATATTTTATTTGTGTTATTTTGAACCAAATATTTCATTTTTAAGTGCAATTTAGTGTCATTTGGGGTAAAATTCTCCATTTAACTGACATTTTGAACAATTTTATTATAAAACAATTGAGTTGTGGTGATAAAACACACTTTGGTAGAATTTTAGTATTAATTGTTCAAAATGACGTTCAAATGGACAAATATTGAATAAAAACACAAAAAAAATATAAATTAGCAAAAATACTACCAAAGCGTGTGATAATTACCACAACTCAATTTTTTAATAATTCATTTGTTCAAAATGTAGGTAAAATGGACCATTTAACCCCGTGCAACATAAAAATGCACGTACAAATTAAATATTTTGTTCGAAATAACGGTATAATAGACAAGTTTTGTGTAAACTTTTCTATTTACCGTTATTTCGAACCAAATTTTTAATTTTTACGTGCATTTGGGGTTAAATTGTGCATTTACCCACATTTTGAACAATTCTTATATAACAAAATTAAATTGTGGTGACAAAACACACGCTTTGGTAGTAATTTTGGCATATTAATATTTTTTTGTGATATTTTGAACCTAATATTAAATTTTTAAGTGCAATTGAATGTCATTTGGGCTGAAATTTTCCATTTTACCGACAGTTTGAACAATTTTAATATAAAACAATTGAGTTGTGGTGGTTAAACACTTTGGTAGAATTTTGGTATTTATTGTTCAAAATGACGTTCAAATGGACAAATAATGCATAAAAACATAAAAAAAAATATAAATTAGCAAAAATTACAACCAAAGCGTGTGTTATATCACCACAACTCAATTTTTTTAAATTTCAATTGTGCAAAATGTGTGTAAAATGGACGAGATTACAGCGCGTTACATTAAAATGCACGTGAAAATTTTAAATTTTGTTCGAACTAACGGTAAAACAGACAAGTTTTGTGTTAACTTGTCTATTAACCGTTATTTCGAATAAAATTTAAAATTTTTACTTTCATTTTTATGTTGCGTAGGGTTAAATTGTGCATTTTACCCACATTTTAAACAAAACAAATATAAAAAAATTGAATTGTGGTGACAAAACACACTCTTTGGTAGTAATTTTTGCTTATTAATATTTTTTTTGTGTTATTTTGAACCAAATATTTAATTTTAAAGTTCAATTTATTGTCATTTAGGCTGAAATTCTCCATTTTTCCGACATTTTGAACAATTATAATATGTAACAATTAAGTTGTGGTGATAAAACACACTTTGGTAGAATTTTGGTATGTATTGTTCAAATGACGTTCAAATGGACAAATAATGAATAAAAATACAAAAATAATATAAGTCAGCAATAACGACTACCAAAACGTGTGTTTTATCACCACAACTCAATTTTTTTATATTTCAATGGTCCAAAATGTGGGTAAAATGGACCATTTAACCCCGCGCAACATAAAAATGCTCGTCAAAATGAAATTGTGTGTTCGAAATAACGGTAAAACAGAGAAGTTTTGTGTAAACTTGTCTATTTACCGTTATTTCGAACAGAATTTTAAATTTTTACGTGCATTTTTTTAGGTTGCGTAGGGTTATATTGTCCATTTTACCCACATTATAAACAAAACAAATATAAAAAAATTGAATTGTGGTGACAAAACATACGCTTCGGTAGTAATTTTTGCTTATAAATATTTTTTTTTTGTGTTATTTTGAACCAAATATTTAATTTTGATGTGCAATTTAATGTCATTTGCGATGAAATTCTCCATTTCACAGACATTTTGAACAATTTCAATGTAAAACAATTGGGTTGTGGTGATATATCACACTCTGGTAGAATTTTGGTATTAATTATTCAAAATGACGTTCAAATGGACAAATAATGAAACACAAAAAAATATAAATTAGCAAAACATACTACCAAAGCATGTGTTTTATCACCACAACTCTTTTTTTTATATTTCAATTGTCCAAAATGTGGGTTAAATGGACAATTTAACCCAACTCAACATAAAAATGCACGTACAAATAGAAAATTTTGTTTGAAATAACGGTGAAACAGATAAGTCTTGTGTAAACTTGTTTAATTGTGCATTTTACCCACATTTTGAAAAATTTTAATATCAAAATTTTTTTTGTGTTTTTGTTCATTCTTTGTCCATTTGAACGTCATTTTGAACGACATGTACCAAAATCTTCACAAATAATGGGTGGATGGAGAATTTCACCCCAAATGATATGAAATTGCAATTTAAAATAAAATATACGAATCGCAATAACGGGTAATAGACAAGTTAAAAATAAACCTGTCGTTCTAACCGTTATTTTGAACGAAATATTTCATTTTCAAGTGCAAATTAATGTCATTTGGGGTGAAATTTTCTATTAAACCGACATTTTGAACAATTTAAATATGAAACAATTGAGTTGTGGTGATAAAATTAACTTTGGTAGAATTTTGGTATTAATTGTTCAAAATGAAGTTCAAATAGACAAATAATGAATAAAAATACAAAAATAATATAAATTAACAAAAATTACTACCAAAGCGTGTTTTTTATCACCACAAATCTATCCAATTGTTCAAAATTTGCGTAAAATGGAGCATTTAACCCCACGCATTATAAAAATGCACGTAAAAATTTAATATTTTGTTCGAAATAACGGTAAAATAGACAACTTTTGTGTAAATTTGTCTATTAACCGTTATTTCGAACAAAATTTTCAATTTTTACGTGCATTTTTATGTTTCGTAGGGTAAAATTGTTCATTTTACCCACATTTTAAACAAAACAAATATAAAAAAAAATTGTGTTATTTTGATCCAAATATTGAATTTTTAAGTGCAATTTAATGTCATTTGGGATAAAATTCTCCATTAATCGACATTTTGAACAAAACATACGCTTAAGTAGTAATTTCTGCTAATTAATATTATTTTGTGTTTTTAATCATTATTTGTCCATTGGAACGTTATTTTGAACAATATGTACCCAAATCTTAACAAAATAATGTAAAATTAGAGAATTTCACCCCAAATGACATTGAATTGCACCTTAAAATTAAATAATCTAATCGCACTAATGGTAAATGGACCAGTTGACACAAAATTTGTCGTTTTTACCATTGTTTTGAACCAAATATTTAATTTTCAAGTGCAATTAAATGCCATTTGGGTTTAAATTCTCTATTTAACCGTTATTTTGAACAATTTTAATATGAAACAATTGAGTTTTGGTGATAAAATTAACTTAAGTAGAATTTTTGTATTTATTGTTCATCATGACGTTCATGTGGACAAATAATGAATAAAAACACAAAAAAATATAAATTGGCAAAAAATACTATCAAAGCGTGTGTTTAATCACACAACTCAATTTTGTTAAATGGAGCATTTAACCCAACTCAAAATAAAAATGCACGTAACAATTAAATATGTTGTTCAAAATAACGGTATTACAGACAAGTTTTGTGTAAACTTGTCTATTTACCGTTATTTCGAACCAAATTTTAAATTTTTAAGTGCATTTTTATATTGCGTGGGGGTAAATTGTGCATTTTACCCACATTTTGAACAATTCTTATATAACAAAATTAAATTGTGGTGACAAAACACACGCTTTGTTAGTAGTTTTTGCTTATTAATATGTTTTTTGTGTTATTTTGAACCAAATTTTTAATTTTTAAGTGCAATTTAATGTCATTTGAGCTGAAGTTCTCCATTTAACCGACATTTTGAACAATTTAAATATAAAACAATTGAGTTGTGGTGGTAAAACACACTTTGGTAGAATTTTGGTATTAATTGTTCAACATCACGTTCAAATGGGTAAACAATGAATAAAACAACAAAAAAAATTTTAATTAGCAAAAATTACTACCAAAGCGTGAGTTTTATCACCACAACTCAATTTTTTTATTTTTCAATTGTCCAAAATGTGGGTTAAATGGACCCTTTAAACCCGCGCAACATTAAAATGCATGTCAAAATTTAATTGTTTGTTCGAAATAACGATAGAACAGACAAGTTTTGTGTTAACTGGTCTATTTACCGTTATTTCGAAAAGAATTTTAAAATTTTACGTGCATTTTTTTAGGTTGCGTAGGGTTATATTGTCCATTTTACCCACATTTTAAACAAAACAAATATAAAAAAATTGAATTGTGGTGACAAAACACACGCTTTGGTAGTAACTTTTGCTTATAAATATTTTTTTTTGTGATATTTTGAACCAAATATTAAATTTTTTAATGCAATTTAATGTCATTTGGGATAAAATTCTTTATTTAACCGACATTTTGAACAATTTTAATATGAAACAATTGAGTTGTCGTGATTAATCACACTTTGGTAGAACTTTGGTATTAATTGTTCAAAATGACGTTCAAATGGACAAATATTGAATAAAAACAAAAAAAAATATAAATTAGCAAAAAATACTACCAAAACGTGTGTTTTATCACCACAAATCTATCCAATTGTTCACAATTTGCTGAAATGGACCATTTAACCCCACGCAACATAAAAATGCACGTAGGTTAGGTTAGGTTAGGTTGAGTGGCTGCTACAGCACACTTAGACCGGAAACGGTCCGTTGTGATACCACAGGATCTTACTCCCCTTTTACCCCTATGTGAACCAGTTAGAGCTGCTTACGTAGCGTAATAAGTCTCGCACATTACAGTTCTCGAGATCGGAAAGGCAGTCCATTAAAAACATACCCAGATATTCATGTCTTTTGTGTGCCAAAGCCGGGCATGAGCATAGGAGGTGGACTAACGTCTCTTCCTCCTCCTCGTCCCTACAGCTTCTGCAAAAGTCATTTACTTCCAGACCCAGCCTTCTCGCATGTTCTCCAAGAAGGCAGTGTCCTGTGAGTATCCCCACGACCGTTTTAAGTTCACGTCTTCGCAGGGAGATAAGTGCCTTTGAGCGTTTCAAGTTCAGCTTTGGCCAGACTTGTCTTGCCACTCTACATGAGAGGGTGTTCGTCCACCTATTGTTCGCAGAGGCTTCCGCCTCTTTTTTAAGCACAGTCCTTAGTGCGTTAATGGGTCTTCCCAACTTCGCCCTTTCCGGTAGCAGTTGGAGAGTTGTACCGTGCCTCGCTAGTTCGTCCGCCCTGCAGTTTCCCAAAACGTCTGAGTGGCCGGGGACCCAGACTACCTGGATGTTGAAATGCTCACTCATCTCATTAAGAGACGAGCGGCAACCCAACGCCACTCTAGAAGTTAGAGAAACAGAACCCAGCGACTTGATTGCCGCCTGACTGTCCACATAAATTGCGATATCAGTCGAGGATACCACATTATGTTTCAACCAGTTCAGGACCTCTTCAATCGCTATCACTTCTGCCTGGTACACACTGCAGTGATCAGGGAGGCGAACTGCTATATCTACCTCTAGTTTATCACAGAAGACTCCAGCTCCTACTTTACCGTCTAGCTTGGAGCCATCCGTAAAGAACTGCAATGCTCCCGTTTCAGCTGCCAACCCGCTCCTCCAGGATTCCCTTGAAGGGCAGGTGGTTTTGAACCTTTTCTCGAAGCACAGAGTCGGTGTAACATAGTCAATATTCGCCAGTTCTTTCCTCAGCGATCTGACTATCGTCGAGTGTCCTATTTGAAGACATTTCCACTGAGATATGGCTGATAGTCGAGTGGCCGTAATCGACGCCATCTGCTTACCATAAATGTCCACGGGGAGAAGGTGAAACAAGACCTCCAAGGCACTTGTAGGTGTTGTCCTCAGTGCCCCGCTTATAAGCATGCAGGCCGTTCTTTGCACCTTCTCAATCCTTTTCCTGTATGTTATTTTATCAAGAGCTGGCCACCACACGCTCACCCCATACATAAGTACAGGTCTTACTACGGAAGTGTATAGCCAGTGTACCAGCTCCGGCGTCAGGCCCCATCTCTTTCCGATGGCGTTCCTACACGAGTACAAAGCTATATTGGCCTTGTTTACTCTTTCCAGAATGTTGGGCTTCCAGCTTAGCTTACTGTCCAAGATTACGCCTAGAAATCTTGCCTTGTCCGTAAAAGCTAGTCTGTTACCATTTAGGAGAGGTGGATCTACTACAGGGATTTTATATTTCCTCGTAAATAGTACCAATTCAGTTTTAGACGCGCTAATTGCCAGTCCACATTTGGTGGCCCACCTCGTTATAATTAGGAGGGCATTTTGGATTACCTCCGCCACTGTGCTTATGTATTTCCCAGAGACAGCTATCGCTACATCATCTGCATAAGCAATCACTCCGATCCCTTCTCTCTCCAGCTTTAATAGCAGCTCATTGATTGCTATGTTCCAGAGCAGAGGAGACAGAACACCTCCCTGTGGGGTTCCCCTAGTCACCCGTCTCCTGATGGTGGATTCCCCTAGCTCTGAGTTAATCATCCTGCACCCAAGCATATGATTGATTAACCTACTTATAGGGTAATCCACACCTAGTAGCGACAATCCCTCCAGAATTGCCTCCTTCCTTACATTGTTAAAGGCGCCTTCAATGTCAAGAAACGCCACCATACAAAACTCTTGCGAGAATAATGATTTCTCAATTGTACTTACCAGGGCATGCAGAGCTGTGTCCACAGACTTCCCTTTACAGTAAGCGTGCTGAGTCTGAGCCCAGTCACTAGGTCTAATTTTTGTGCGTATGTAGATATCTATCAGCCTTTCCAAGGTTTTCAATAGAAAGGATGATAGAGTTATTGGTCTTAAGTCTTTAGGGTAGCCCTGCGAGCATTTACCCGCTTTCGGAATAAAAATCACTCTGACCTCCATCCACTCCCGCGGAGTACAGACAAGCTTTAAACACCCTTTGAAGATTACCTCCAACCAGGGGAGCATAACCCTCGAGTTTTTCTGAAGCTCCGCGGGAATAATACGGTCAGGGCCCGCCGATTTATAGGGTTTGAACCCTTCAATTGCCCATAGGATCCGTTCTTTGGTTACGATATCTTCTATGCGCATTACGTTTGCTTCTTGATGAGTACCAGTCCCTGTCGAGTCATCGAAGCTTCCCGGAAAGTGGGTTTCGATGAGAAGTTCCAAGGATTCCTTACTAGAAGCAGTCCAGGATCCATCTGGTTTAATTAAATAACTGGGACTGGTAGGATTGGTAGACAAAATCTTCCTAAGACGAGAGGTCTCGGAGACTTCTTCTATTTTGTCACAGAAGAGTCTCCATGATTTCCTCTGTGCCTTCCTTAATTCTTTTTTGTATATCTTGAGGTCCTCCTTGTAGGAGTCCCAGTCCTGAGCCTCCCTCGTACTTTTGGCTCTATTAAATGCTTTCCTACACGCCTTCCGGTAGGTCCCCAGTTCCTTAGACCACCATGCCGGTTTTTGCTTGCCCCTGGGTTTAACTATTGGGCAAGCAGCGTTGAAGGACCGATTGCAAGCAATTGTGAAAGTTTCCACTATGCTGTTCAGTTCCTTCACTGTCGCTGGTGGTTCAGGGATCTCTGGTAATAGTAGTCCTATAAGGGTTTCCCCGTACTTGCTCCAGTTTGTCTTTCTGGGATTCCTGAAAGGTTTCCGGGTGGCAGGGGAAACGTTAAGACTAAATGTTATGTAACGATGGTCAGAGAAGGAGTGTTCCTTCGCCACTCTCCATTCCCTGACCAAAGGGTACAGGTTTTTTGAGGCGAAGGTTACGTCCAGAACCTCCTGCCGATTTTTAGTAATAAAAGTGGGTTCTTGCCCAATATTACACACCATGAGGTTGTTGTTTAAAATGTAATCAAAAAGTAACTCACCTCTCTCGTTGATATCAGTGCTTCCCCAGATTGCGTGGTGCGCATTTACATCACCTCCAAGGAGCACCCCAATCTTCTTCCTGTACGATTCGAGGACCAGGTCCCCCAGGTTATCCGGCGGAACCTGTTTGTCCCGGTCCAAATAGGCTGAGACCAGCCAAAATATACTGCCATCAACCTCTAGGCTGACCGCAGTTACGTCACCATTGCTGTATTGAGGAAGAAGGAACATATTTAAATTATTTTTTCCAAGAATGCAGGATCTGATATTCCCCGAATTTCTTGAGTATAATAAGTTATACCCCTTCATTTTAAGGCCACAGATCCTGTTGGTGTTTATCCAAGGTTCTTGAATAAGGACCACGTCCTCTTCTGATCTAGTCAGTCTGAGGAGTAAGGCGGCCGACGCCGCCTTTGAATGGTGTAGGTTAATTTGTATTAAATTTAGCATAAATTTACCAAGTTCAGCCTACTTACCTGTTTACTCCCCGCTACCGCAGGCTAGTTCCTTTGTTTCCATTGGAGTCGCCGGTTTCTCCCGTCTCGCCCCCCATGGAACTTGTTTCCCCGACGTATGCAGTCCTTCCGTCCCTTGGGTCCGACAGGTTTTCTTCGTCTGACGCCAGGGACAGTCGGCTGCCCATCTCCTCTCCAAGTGCGGTCACCTCGGAGAGCTCCATCGGTTGGGCTGTCTCTCCTCCAAGTGCAACTGCATCAGTTGTGGACGGGCTGCCTTCCTCTCGTGTTTCAGCCTCGTCTTTTTTGTATACTTTGAGAGTAATCGACCCGAAACCGAAGTCGATTACTCCCTTAGTCGCGGCAAGCGGCGCCAGGGACTCCGTGTTGATTATCATCGTTGATAATCTGGAGCCCCCCCTTGCATCCTCTTGCCTCACGATCTTCCAGTTTCCTGTCGGAAGATCGGGGTTGCTGATTCTGATTATCTCAAGAATCTCTTCTGGGCTAGCTGGTTCGGTTGGCAGCCAGACGCGTGCTCTTGGCCTGCTAGGAATCTCTTCCCTGCCTACAGCCGCCAGCTTCGCGCCTTGCCACACCTCTCCCACCTCCGCTACCGCCTTTTTGTAAAGCTCCACTGATCTGGCATCAGAGCACGCTATAAGTTTAACGCGCCCTTGATGCCAGCCCGCATCTCTGCAGGATGGAGGGGGTCCTGGATTTTCTCTCAGGATCCTTAGGAAAACGGAGTTTAGTGCATTGTACACCAAACTCCATTTTCCCATGGTGATGCTCCCATCTTCATGACTCCTGTCAATGACGGCTAGCACCAACAAACGGTCCTTCACAATATCCCTGAAGGATTTTGGTCTAGCCTTGTTAGGAGGCAAAACCTTGTGAGGAGTTTCCTTCTCCGCCTGCATTTTGGGCCGTTTTGTGTCCACGACCTCCAACTCATCCTGGGACCGCTGTCTTTTTGACACATGGTCCCTCTCTGAGTTTTCGACCGTTTTCTTGGCCCATCTCACGGATTGCTTTTGTTCAGCCGTAAGCTGCCCCTCAGGGGTTGCAGCCCACCTGTCCAAAACTCTAAACGCCGCGCGTCGATCTCTATAGCGCTGCTTCGATTGGTTGACGTTAGTCGAACCTCCCTCAGCAGCCCTTAACTTACCCTGAGTTCCGCTCGTCCCTGGCTTAAAAGCCTTGAACTTGCTTCCCCCTGGTGTCTTTGAGGGAGCCCCACCTTTACGGTTTGAGCTCTCACTTTTTGTTTCCGGCCTTTGGAGAGTGCCGGTCTCGGTTTTTTCCGGCCTTTGGAGAGTGCCGGTCTCGATTTTGTTTTTATTGGATTCCATGTTGTTCCCACGAGTGTCGGAGAAATATATGGTCCACCTGCGCAGAGATCCGCTTACGCAGGTAAGGCTACTTACAACTGGAGGTCGCCAGGTATCCAGAGGGCTCCGTTTGCGACTGGGCTTTGTTAAATGGGCCCCCAGCCTGGTAGTTTGTTGGCACGGGTCGCGTAACACCGTAAACCAGCCCATCTGCCGTCATTTAGCGTGACCCGCCCCACACCTAGGTCACTTTACCCACCCGTTCTAACGAACGAGGACCCGGAGGCGACGACAATTATGAAGCAAAAAAAAAATGCACGTAAAAATGTAATATTTTGTTCGAAATTACGGTTATAAAGAGAAGTTTTGTGAAAACTTGTCTATTTACCGTTATTTCAAACGAAATTTTAAATTTTAACGTGATTTTTTATATTGCATGGGGTAAAATTGTGCATTTAACCTTCATTTGAACAATTTTAATATAAAAAAAAAAATTGAATCGTGGTGACAAAACACACGCTTTAGTAGAAATTTTTCCTAATTAATATTTTTTTGTGCTTTCGTTAATTCTTTGTCCATTTGAACGTCATTTTGAACGACATGTACCAACATCTTAACCAAATAGTGGGTTAATGGAGAATTTCACCCGAAATGACATAAATTTGCACCTAAAAACTTAATATTATAATCGAAATAATGGTAAATAGACTATTTAAATACGTGACGATTGAGTTGTGGTGATAAAAATTAACTTGGGTAGAATTTTGGTATTAATTGTTCAAATTGACGTTCAAATGGACAAATAATGAATAAAAATACAAAAATAATATAAATCAACTAAAATTACTATTAAAACGTGTTTTTTATCACCACAAATCTATCTTATTGTTCACAATTTACGTGAAATGGACCATTTAACCCCGCGCAACATAAAAATGCACGTAAAAATTTAATATTTTGTTCGAAATTACGGTAAAACAGACAAGTTTTGTGTTAACTTGTCAATTTACCGTTATTTCGAACCAAATTATAAATTTTGACGTGCATTTTCATATTGCGTGGGGTTAAATTGCGCATTTAACCCACATTAAGAACAATTCAAATATCAAAAAATGGAGTTGGGGTGACAAAACACACGGTTTGGTAATAATTTTAACTAATTTATATTTTTTTTGTGTTTTTTAGAACGACATGGACCAATTCCTCACAAAATAATGGGTAAATGGAGAATTCTACCCAAAATGACATAAAATTGCACCTAGAAATAAAATATTCTAATCGAAATAACGGTAAATAGACAAGTTGACACAAAACTTGTAGTTTAAACCGTTATTTTGAACCAAATGTTAATTTTTAATGTGCAATCTATGAAACAATTGATCTATGAAACTATATGAAACAATTGAGTTCTGTTGATAAAATTAAGTTTGGTAGAATTTTGGTATTAATTATTCAAAATGACGTTCAAATGGACAACTAATGAATAAAAACACAAAAAAAAATATAAAGGGGCAAAAAGACAACCAAAGCGTTAGTTTTATCCCCACAACTTAATTTTTTTATATTTCAATTGTCCAAAATGTGGGTAAAATGCACCATTTAACCCCGTGCAATATTTTATTCGAATAAACGGTAAAACAGACAAGTAAACACAAAATTTGTCAGTTTTACCGTTATTTCGAACCAAATTTTCAATTTTTACGTGTTTTTTTTGTTGCGTGGGGTTAAATTGTGCATTTTACCCACATTTAAAACAATTTAAATATAAAAAAAATTGAATTGTGGTGACGCTTTGGGAGTAATTTTTGCATATTAATTTTTTTTTGTGTTATTTTGAACCAAATATTTAATTTTTAAGTGCAATTTAATGTCACTTGGGCTAAAATGCTCCATTTAACCGACATTTTGAACAATTTAAATATGAAACAATTGAGTCGTGTAAAAAAAACTACAGAATTATATATACAATTAATAATAAAAAATACAGAAAATATATAAATTATAGCAAAAATTTCTACCAAAGCGTGTATTTTATCACCACAACTCTATTTTTGTAAATTCCAATTGTTCAAAATTTGAGTAAAATATACCATTTAACCCCACGCAACTTAAAAAGGCATGTTGAACTTTAATATTTCGTTCGAAATAACGGTTAAACAGACAAGATTTGTTAAACTTGACTATTTATCGTTATTTCGTACCAAATTTTAAATTTGAACGTGCATTTTTATATTGTGTGGGGTTCAATTGTGAATTTTACCAACATTTTGAACAATAAAAATATAAAAATACTTAAAATGTGGTGACACAACAAACGATTTGGTAGTAATTTTTGCTCATTAATATTTTTTTTTTGTATTTTGAACCAAATATTTAATTTTTAAGTGCAACTTAATGTCATTTGGGCTGAAATTCTCCATTAAACCGACATTTTGAACAATTTCAATATGAACAATTGGCTTGTGTTGATAAATCACACTTTGGTAGAATTTTTGTATAAATTGTTCAAAATAACGTTCAAATGGACCAACAATGAATAAAAACAGAAAAAAATAGCAAAAATTAATACCAAAGCGTGTGTTTTATCACCACAACTCAATTTTTTTTAAATTTCAATTGTCCAAAATGTGGGTAAAATGGACCATTAACCCCGCGCAACATAAAAATGCACGTAAAAATTTAATATTCTGTTCGAAATCAAGATATATCCGACAAATTAGGTGTCAACTTATCTATTTACCGTTATTTCGAACAAAATCTCCAATTCAATTTTAAATTGCATTTTTATATTGCGTGGGGTTACATTGTGCATTTTACCCACAAATTGAACAATTTAGATAAAAAAAATTGAATTGTGGTGACAAAACATACGCTTTGGTAGTAATTTTTGCTAATTAATATTTATTTTGTGTTATTTTTAATCAAATATTGAATTTTTTAGTGCAATTTAATGTCATTTGGGCTCAAATTCTACATTAAACTGACATTTTGAACAATTTAAGTATGAAACAATTAAATTGTGGTGATAAATTACACTTTGGTAGAATTTAAGTATTAATGGTTCAAAATGACATTCAAATGGATAACTAATGAATAAAAACATTAAAAAAATATAAATTAGGAAAACTTACTACCAAAGCGAGGATTTTATCACTTCAACTCAATTTTTTGATGTTTCAATTGTCCAAAATGTGGGTAAAAGGGACCATTCTACCCCACGCAACATAAAAATACACTAAAAATTTAATATTTTGTTCGAAATAACGGTAAAACAGACAAGTTTTGTGTAAACTTTTCTATTCACCGTTAATTCGAACCAAATTTTAAATTTAAAAGTGCAATATTATATTGCGTGGGGTTAAATTGTGCATTTTACCCACATTTTGAACAATTTAAATATCAAAAAATTGAATTAACGTGACAAAACACACGCTTTCGTAGTAATTTTTGCTAATTTTTTTTTTGTCTTATTTTGAACCAAATATTTAATTTTGAAATGCAATTAAATGTCATTTGGGTTGGAATTCTCCATTTTACCGACATTTTGACCACTTTCAATATGAAACAATTGAGTTGTGGTGATAAAATTAACATTGGTAGAATTTTGGTATTAAGTATCGACAAGGACGTTCAAATGGACTAATAATGAATAAAATATACAAAAAATATATAAATTAGCAAAAATTACTACCAAAGCGTGTGTTTTATCTCCAGAACTCTATTTTCGTATATTCCAATTGTTCAAAATTTGGGTAAAATGGACAATATAACACCACGCATTTTAAAAATAAACGTTAAAATTGAATATTTTGTTCGAAATAACGGTAAAACAAAACAAATTTTAAATTTTTAAGTTATATTTTATTTTGCGTGGGGTTAAATTGTGCATTTTATCCAGATTTTGAACAATTTAAATATAAAAAAATTGAATTGTGGTGACAAAACATACGCTTTGGTAGTAATTTTTGCTCATTAATATTTTATTTGTGTTATTTTGAACCAAATATTTCATTTTTAAGTGCAATTTAGTGTCATTTGGGGTAAAATTCTCCATTTAACCGACATTTTGAACAATTTTATTATTAAACAATTGAGTTGTGGTGATAAAACACACTTTGGTAGAATTTTAGTATTAATTGTTCAAAATGACGTTCAAGTGGACCAATATGAATAAAAAAACAAAAAAAATATAAATTAGGAAAAATTACTACCAAAGCGTGTGATAATCACCACAACTCAATTTTTTAATATTTCATTTGTTCAAAATGTAGGTAAAATGGACCATTTAACCTCGTGCAACATAAAAATGCACGTACAAATTAAATATTTTGTTCGAAATAACGATATAATAGACAAGTTTTGTGTAAACTTTTCTATTTACCGTTATTTCGAACCAAATTTTAAATTTTTACGTGCATTTGGGGTTAAATTGTGCATTTTACCCACATTTTGAACAATTCTTATATAACAAAATTAAATTGTGGTGACAAAACACACGCTTTGGTAGTAATTTTGGCTTATTTATATTTTTTTGTGTTATTTTGAACCTAATATCTAATTTTTAAGTGCAATTGAATGTCATTTGGGCTGAAATTTTCCATTTTACCGACAGTTTGAACAATTTTAATATAAAACAATTGAGTTGTAGTGGTAAAACACACTTTGGTAGAATTTTGGTATTTATTGTTCGAAATGACGTTCAAATGGACAAATAATGAATAAAAACATAAAAAAAAATATAAATTTGCAAAAATTACAACCAAAGCGTGTGTTTTATCACCACAACTCAAGTTTTTTTAAATTTCAATTGTCCAAAATGTGTGTAAAATGGACGAGATTACAGCGCGTTACATAAAAATGCACGTCAGAATTCTATATTTTGTTCGAAATAACGGTAAAACAGACAAGTTTTGTGTTAACTTGTCTATTTACCGTTATTTTGAATAAAATTTAAAATTTTTACTTGCATTTTTATGTTGCGTAGGGTTAAATTGTGCATTATACCCACATTTTAAACAAAACAAATATAAAAAAATTGAATTGTGGTGACAAGACACACTCTTTGGTAGTAATTTTTGCTTATTAATATTTTTTTTAGTGTTATTTTGAACCAAATATTTAATTTTTAAGTGCAATTTAATGTCATTTGAGCTGAAGTTCTCCATTTAACTGACATTTTGAACAATTATAATATGTAACAATTGAGTTGTGGTGATAAAACACACTTTGGTAGAATTTTGGTATTAATTGTTCAAATGATGTTCAAATGGACAAATAATGAATAAAAATACAAAAATAAAATAAATTAGCAATAACGACTACCAAAACGTGTGTTTTATCACACAACTCAATTTTTTTATATTTCAGTTGTCCAAAATGTGGGTAAAATGGACCATTCAACCCCGCGCAACATTAAAATGCACGTCAAAATTTAATTGGTGGTTCGAAATAACGGTAGAACAGACAAGTTTTGTGTAAACTTGTCTATTTACCGTTATTTCGAACCAAATTTTAAATTTTTACGTGCATTTTTTTAGGTTGCGTAGGGTTATATTGTCCATTTTACCCACATTTTAAACAAAACAAATATTTAAAAAAATTGAATTGTGGTGACAAAACACACGCTTTGGTAGTAATTTTTGCTTAAAAATATTTTTTTTTGTGTTATTTTGAACCAAATATTTAATTTTTAAGGGCAATTTAATGTCATTTGGGATAAAATTCTTTATTTAACTGACATTTTGAACAATTTTTATATGAAACAATTGAGTTGTGGTGATTAATCACACTTTGGTAGAACTTTGGTATTTATTGTTCAAAATGACGTTCAAATGGACAAATATTGAATAAAAACACAAAAAAAAATATAAATTAGCAAAAAATACTACCAAAGCGTGTGTTTTATCACCACAAATCTATCCAATTGTTCACAATTTGCTTAAATGTACCATTTAACCCCGCGCAACATAAAAATGCACGCAAAAATTTAATATTTTGTTCGAAATTACGGTTAAAAAAGAGAATTTTTGTGTAAGCTTATTTACCGTTATTTCAAACGAAAATTTCAATTTAAAGGTGCATTTTTATATTGCGTGGGGTAAAATTGTGCATTTAACTTACATTTAAACAATTTAAATATAAAAAATTTGAATCGTGGTGACAAAACACACGCTTAAGTAGTAATTTTTCCTAATTAATATTTTTTTGTGGTGATATATCACACTCTGGTAGAATTTTGGTATTAATTATTCAAAATGACGTTCAAATGGACAAATTATGAACAAAAACACAAAAAAAATATAAATTAGCAAAACATACTACCAAAGCATGTGTTTTATCACCACAACTCTTTTTTTTTATATTTCAATTGTCCAAAATGTGGGTTAAATGGACAATTTAACCCAACTCAACATAAAAATGCACGTACAAATAGAAAATTTTGTTTGAAAAACCGGTGAAACAGATAAGTCTTGTGTAAACTTGTTTAATTGTGCATTTTACCCACATTTTGAAAAGTTTTAATATCAAAATTTTTTTTGTGTTTTTGTTCATTCTTTGTCCATTTGAACGTCATTTTGAACGACATGTACCAAAATCTTCACAAATAATGGGTGGATGGAGAATTTCACCCCAAATGATATGAAATTGCAATTTAAAATAAAATATACTAATCGCAATAACGGGTAATAGACAAGTTAAAAATAAACCTGTCGTTCTAACCGTTATTTTGAACGAAATATTTCATTTTCAAGTGCAAATTAATGTCATTTGGGGTGAAATTTTCTATTAAACCGACATTTTGAACAATTTAAATATGAAACAATTGAGTTGTGGTGATAAAATTAACTTTGGTAGAATTTTGGTATTAATTGTTCAAAATGAAGTTCAAATAGACAAATAATGAATAAAAATACAAAAATAATATAAATTAACAAAAATTACTACCAAAGCGTGTTTTTTATCACCACAAATCTATCCAATTGTTCAAAATTTGCGTAAAATGGAGCATTTAACCCCACGCAACATAAAAATGCACGTAAAAATTTAATATTTTGTTCGAAATAACGGTAAAATAGACAACTTTTGTGTAAATTTGTCTATTAACCGTTATTTCGAACAAAATTTTCAATTTTTACGTGCATTTTTATGTTTCGTAGGGTAAAATTGTGCATTTTACCCACATTTTAAACAAAACAAATATAAAAAAAAATTGTGTTATTTTGATCCAAATATTGAATTTTTAAGTGCAATTTAATGTCATTTGGGATAAAATTCTCCATTAATCGACATTTTGAACAAAACATACGCTTAAGTAGTAATTTCTGCTAATTAATATTATTTTGTGTTTTTAATCATTATTTGTCCATTGGAACGTTATTTTGAACAATATGTACCCAAATCTTAACAAAATAATGTGAAATTAGAGAATTTCACCCCAAATGACATTGAATTGCACCTTAAAATTAAATAATCTAATCGCACTAATGGTAAATGGACCAGTTGACACAAAATTTGTCGTTTTTACCATTGTTTTGAACCAAATATTTAATTTTCAAGTGCAATTAAATGCCATTTGGGTTTAAATTCTCTATTTAACCGTTATTTTGAACAATTTTAATATGAAACAATTGAGTTTTGGTGATAAAATTAACTTAAGTAGAATTTTTGTATTTATTGTTCATCATGACGTTCATGTGGACAAATAATGAATAAAAACACAAAAAAATATAAATTGGCAAAAAATACTATCAAAGCGTGTGTTTAATCACACAACTCAATTTTGTTAAATGGAGCATTTAACCCAACTCAAAATAAAAATGCACGTAACAATTAAATATGTTGTTCAAAATAACGGTATTACAGACAAGTTTTGTGTAAACTTGTCTATTTACCGTTATTTCGAACCAAATTTTAAATTTTTAAGTGCATTTTTATATTGCGTGGGGGTAAATTGTGCATTTTACCCACATTTTGAACAATTCTTATATAACAAAATTAAATTGTGGTGACAAAACACACGCTTTGTTAGTAGTTTTTGCTTATTAATATGTTTTTTGTGTTATTTTGAACCAAATTTTAAATTTTTAAGTGCAATTTAATGTCATTTGAGCTGAAGTTCTCCATTTAACCGACATTTTGAACAATTTAAATATAAAACAATTGAGTTGTGGTGGTAAAACACACTTTGGTAGAATTTTGGTATTAATTGTTCAACATCACGTTCAAATGGGTAAACAATGAATAAAACAAAAAAAAAATTTTAATTAGCAAAAATAACTACCAAAGCGTGTGTTTTATCACCACTACTCAATTTTTTATATTTCAATTGTCCAAAATGTGGGTTGAATGGACCATTTAAACCCGCGCAACATTAAAATGCATGTCAAAATTTAATTGTTTGTTCGAAATAACGATAGAACAGACAAGTTTTGTGTTAACTGGTCTATTTACCGTTATTTCGAAAAGAATTTTAAAATTTTACGTGCATTTTTTTAGGTTGCGTAGGGTTATATTGTCCATTTTACCCACATTTTAAACAAAACAAATATAAAAAAATTGAATTGTGGTGACAAAACACACGCTTTGGTAGTAACTTTTGCTTATAAATATTTTTTTTTGTGATATTTTGAACCAAATATTAAATTTTTTAATGCAATAAAATGCACGTAAAAATTTAATATTTAGTTCGAAATAACGGTAAAACAGACAAGTTTTGTGTTAACTTGTCGATTTACTGTTATTTCGAACCAAATTTTAAATTTTGACGTGCATTTTCATATTGCGTGGGGTTAAATTGCGCATTTAACCCACATTAAGAACAATTCAAATATCAAAAAATGGAGTTGGGGTGACAAAACACACGCTTTGGTAATAATTTTGACTAATAAATATTTTTTTGTGTTTTTAAGAACGACATGGACCAATTCCTCACAAAATAATGGGTAAATGGAGAATTCTACCCAAAATGACATAAAATTGCACCTAGAAATAAAATATTCTAATCGAAATAACGGTAAATAGACAAGTTGACACAAAACTTGTAGTTTAAACCGTTATTTTGAACCAAATGTTAATTTTGAATGTGCAATCTAATGTCATTTGCGATGAAATTCTCCATTAAACCGACATTTTGAACAATTTAAATATGAAACAATTGAGTTGTGGTGATTAAATTAAGTTTGGTAGAATTTTGGTATTAATTATTCAAAATGACGTTCAAATGGACAACTAATGAATAAAAACACAAAAAATAATATAAAGGAGCAAAAAGACAACCAAAGCGTGTGTTTTATCCCCACAACTTAATTTGTACAATGCACAATTTAACCCCACGCAACAAAAAAAAACACGTAAAAATTTAAAATTTGGTTTCAAATAACGGTAAAACCGACAAATTTTGTGCTTACTTGTCTGTTTTACCGTTATTTCGAACAAAATATTGCACAGGTTTAAATGGTGCATTTTAACCTCAAATTGAACAATTTAAATATAAAAAATTGAATTGTGGTGACAAAACATACTTTTTGTGGAATAATTTTTGCTAATTAATATTTTTTTTTGTGGTATTTTAAATCAAATATTGAATTTTTCAGTGCAATTTATTGTCATTTGGGCTGAAATTCTCCAATTAACTGACATTTTGAACAATTTAAGTATGAAACAATTTAATTTTGGTGATAAATCCCACTTTGGTAAAATTTTGGTATTAATGGTTCAAAATGACATTCAATGGATAAATAATGAATAAAAACATAAAAAAATATAAATTAGCAAAATTTACTACCAAAGCGTGGATTTTATCACCTCAACTCAATTTTTTGATGTTTCAAATGTCCAAAATGTGGGTAAAATGGACCATTCAACCCCGCAAAACATAAAAATGCACGTCAAAATTTAATATTCTGTTCAAAATAACGGTTAAGCAGACAAGTTTTGTGTAAACTTTTCTATTCACCGTTAATTCGAATCAAATTTGGGGTTAAATTCTCCATTTAATTGACATTTTGAACAATTCTATTATTTAACAATTGAGTTGTGGTGATAAAACACACTTTAATAGAATTTTAGTATTTATTGTTCAAAATGACGTTCAAGTGGACAAATAATGAATAAAAACACAAAAAAAATATAAATAAGCCAAAATACTACCAAAGCGTGTGATAATCACCACAACTCAATTTTTCAATATTTCATTTGTCCAAAATGTAGGTTAAATGGACCATTTAACCCCGTGCAACATAAAAATGCACATACAAATTTAATATTTTGTTCGAAATAACGGTATAATAGACAAGTTTTATTTAAATTTTTCTATTTACCGTTTTTTTGAACCAAATTTTAAATTTTTACGTGCATTTGGGGTTAAATTGTGCATTTTACCCACATTTTGAACAATTCTTATATAACAAAATTAAATTGTGGTGACAAAACACACGCTTTGGTAGTTATTTTGGCTTATTAATATTTTTTTGTGTTATTTTGAACCTAATATTCAATTTTTAAGTGCAATTGAACGTCATTTGGGCTGAAATTCTCCATTTTACCGACAGTCTGAACAATTTTTATATAAAACAATTGAGTTGTGGTGGTATAACACACTTTGGTAGAATTTTGGTATTTATTGTTCAAAATGACGTTCAAATGGACAAATAATGAATTAAAACATATAAAAAATATAAATTAGCAAAAATTACAACCAAAGCGTGTGTTTTATCACCACAACTCAATTTTTTTAAATTTCAATTGTTCAAAATGTTTGTAAAATGGACGAGATTACAGCGCGTTACATTAAAATGCACGTCAAAATTTTATATTTTTTTCGAAATAACGGTAAAACCGACAAGTTTTGTGTTAACTTGTCTATTAACCGTTATTTCGAATAAAATTTTAAATTTTTACTTTCATTTTTATGTTGCGTAGGGTTAAATTGTGCATTTTACCCACATTTTAAACAAAACAAATATAAAAAAATTGAATTGAGGTGAAAAACACACTCTTTGGTAGTAATTTTTGCTTATTTATTTTTTTTTTGTGTTATTTTGAACCAAATATTTAATTTTTAAGTTCAATTTAATGTCATTTAGGCTGAAATTCTCCATTTTTTCGACATTTTGAACAATTATAATATGTAACAGTTAAGTTGTGGTGATAAAACACACTTTGGTAGAATTTTGGTATAAATTGTTCAAATGAGGTTCAAATGGACAAATAATGAATTAAAATACAAAAATAATATAAGTCAGCAATAACGACTACCAAAACATGTGTTTTATCACCACAACTCAATTTTTTTATATTTCACTTGTCCAAAATGTGGGTAAAATGAACCATTTAACCCCGCGCAACATTAAAATGCACGTCAAAATAAAATTGTTTGTTCGAAATAACGGTAAAACAGAGAAGTTTTGTGTAAACTTGTCTATTTACCGTTATTTCGAACAGAATTTTAAATTTTTACGTGCATTTTTTAAGGTTGCGTAGGGTTATATTGTCCATTTTACCCACATTTTAAACAAAACAAATATAAAAAAATTGAATTGTGGTGACAAAACATACGCTTCGGTTATAATTTTTGCTTATAAATATTATTTTTTGTGTTATTTTGAACCAAATATTTAATTTTTATGTGCAATTTAATGTCATTTGCGATGAAATTCTCCATTTAACTGACATTTTGAACAATTTCAATGTAAAACAATTAAGTTGTGGTGATATATCACACTTTGGTAGAATTTTGGTATTAATTATTCAAAATGACGTTCAAATGGACAAATAATGAAACACAAAAAAATATAAATTAGCAAAACATACTACCAAAGAGTGTGTTTTATCACCACAACTCTTTTTTTTATATTTCAATTGTCCAAAATGTGGGTTAAATGGACAATTAAACTCAACTCAACATAAAAATGCACGTATAAATTCAAAATTTTGTTTGAAATAACGGTGAAACAGATAAGTCTTGTGTAAACTTGTTTAATTGTGCATTTTACCCACATTTTGAAAAATTTTAAAATCAAAATTTTTTTTGTGTTTTTGTTCATTCTTTGTCCATTTGAACGTCATTTTGAACGACATGTACCAAAATCTTCACAAAATAATTGGTGGATGGAGAATTTCACCCGAAATGATATGAAATTGCAATTTAAAATAAAATATACTAATCGCAATAACGGGTAATAGACAAGTAAAAAAAAAACTTGTCGTTCTAACCGTTATTTTGAACGAAATATTTCATTTTCAAGTGCAAATTAAAGTCATTTGGGGTGAAATTTTCTTTTTAACCGACATTTTGAACAATTTAAATATGAAACAATTGAGTTGTGGTGATAAAATTAACTTTGGTAGAATTTTGGTATTAATTGTTCAAAATGAAGTTCAAATAGACAAATAATGAATAAAAATACAAAAATAATATAAATTAACAAAAATTACTACCAAAGCGTGTGTTTTATCACCACAAATCTACCCAATTGTTCAAAATTTGCGTAAAATGGACAATATAACCCCACGCAACATAAAAATGCACGTAAAAATTTAATATTTTGTTCGAAATAACGGTAAAGTTTTGTGTAAATTTGTCTATTTACCGTTATTTCGAACAAAATTTTCAAAATTTTTCCGTGCATTTTTATGTTTCAAAGGGTAAAATTGTGCATTTTACCCACATTTTAAACAAAACAAATATAAAAAAAATGAATTGTGGTGACCAAATAGACGCTTTGGTAGTAATTTTTGCTAATTAATACTTTTTTGTGTTATTTTGATCAAAATATTGAATTTTTAAGTGCAATTTAATATCATTTGGGCTAAAATTCTCCATTAAATCGACATTCTGAACAAAACATACGCTTAAGTAGTAATTTCTGCTAATTAATATTATTTTGTATTTTTGTTCATTATTTGTCCATTGGAACGTTATTTTGAACGATATTATCCCAAATCTTAACAAAATAATGTGTTATTAGAGAATTTCACCCCAAATGACATGGAACTGCACCTTACAATTAAATAATCTAATCGCACTTACCGAAAATGGACCAGTTGACACAAAATTGGTCGTTTTTATCATTGTTTTGAACCAAATATTTAATTTTTAAGTGCAATTAAATGTCATTTGGGCTAAAATTCTCCATTTAACCGTCATTTTGAACAATTTTAATATTAGACAATTGAGTTGTGGTAATATAATTAACTTTGGTAGAATTTTGGTATTTATAATTCAAAATGACGATCAAATGGACAAATTTTGAATAAAAACAAAAAAAAATATAAATTAGCAAAAAATACTACCAAAGCGTGTGTTTCATCACCACAAATCCATCCAAATGTTAACAATTTGCGTTAAATGTAACATTTAACCCCGCGCAACATAAAAATGCACGTAAAAATTTAATATTTTGTTCGAAATAACGGTAAAATAGACAAGTTTTGTGTTAACTTGTTTATTTACCGTTATTTCGAACCAAATTTTAAATTTTTACGTGCATTTGGGGTTAAATTGTGCATTTAACCCACATTTTGAACAATTCTTACATAACAAAATTAAATTGTGGTGACAAAACACACGCTTTGTAAGTAGTTTTTGCTTATTAATATTTTTTTTGTGTTATTTTGAACCAAATTTTTAATTTTTAAGAGCAATTTAATGTCATTTGAGCTGAAGTTCTCCATTTAACCGACATTTTGAACAATTTAAATATAAAACAATTGAGTTGTGGTGGTAAACCACACTTTGGTAGAATTTTGGTATTAATTGTTCAACATCACGTTCAAATGGGTAAACAATGAATAAAACCACAAAAAAAATTTTAATTAGCAAAAATTACTACCAAAACGTGTGTTTTATCACCACAACTCAATTTTTTTATATTTCAATTGTCCAAAATGTGGGTTAAATGGACCATTTAACCCCGCGCAACATTCAAATGCACGTAAAAATTTAATTGTTTGTTCGAAATAACGGTAGAACAGACAAGTTTTGTACAAACTTGTCTATTTACCGTTATTTCGAACAGAATTTTAAATTTTACGTGCATTTTTTTAGGTTGCGTAGGGTTATGTTGTCCATTTTACCCACATTTTAATGAAAACAAATATAAAAAAATTGAATTGTGGTGACAAAACACACGCTTTGGTAGTAACTTTTGCTTATAAATATTTTTTTTTGTGTTATTTTGAACCAAATATTAAATTTTTAAATGCAATTTAATGTCATTTGGGATAAAATTCTCCATTTAACCGACATTTTGAACAATTTTAATATGAAACAATTGAGTTGTGGTGATATATCACACTTTGGTAGAATTTTGTTATTAATTGTTCAAAATGACGTTCAAATGGACAAATATTGAATAAAAACACAAAAAAAAATATAAATTAGCAAAAAATACTACCAAAGCGTGTGTTTTATCACCACAAATCTATCCAATTGTTCACAATTTGCTTAAATGGACCATTTAACCCCACGCAACATAAAAATGCACGTAAAAATTTAATATTTTGTTCGAAATTACGGTAAAAAAGAGAAGTTTTGTGTAAACTTGTCTATTTACCGTTATTTCAAACGAAACGTGATTTTTTATATTGCATGGGGTAAAATTGTGCATTTAACCTATTATACATTTGAACAATTTAAATATAAAAAAATTGAATCGTGGTGACAAAACACACGCTTTAGTAGTAATTTTTGCTAATAAATATTTTTTTGTGCTTTCGTTAATTCTTGGTCCATTTGAACGTCATTTTGAACGACATGTACCAAAATCTTAACCAAATAATGGGTTAATGGAGAATTTCACCTGAAATGACATAAATTTGCACCTAAAAACTTAATATTATAATCGAAATAATGGTAAATAGACAATTTAAATACGTGACGATTGAGTTGTGGTGATAAATACTAACTTGGGTAGAATTTTGGTATTTATTGTTCAAATTGACGTTCAAATGGACAAATAATGAATAAAAATACAAAAATAATATAAATCAGCCAAAATTGCTATTAAAACGTGTTTTTTATCACCACAAATCTATCAAATTATTCACAGTTTGCGTGAAATGGACCATTTAACCCCGCGCAACATAAGAATGCACGTAAAAATTTAATATTTTGTTCGAAATTACGGTAAAAACGACAAGTTTTGTGTTAACTTGTCAATTTACCGTTATTTCGAACCAAATTTTAAATTTTGACGTGCATTTTCATATTGCGTGGGGTTAAATTGCACATTTAACCCACATTAAGAACAATTCAAATATCAAAAATGGAGTTGGGGTGACAAAACACACGCTTTGGTAATAATTTTAACTAATTAATATTTTTTTTGTGTTTTTTAGAACGACATGGACCAATTCCTCACAAAATAATGGGTTAATAGAGAATTCTACCCAACATGACATAACATTGCACCTAGAAATTAAATATTCTAATCGAAATAACGGTAAATAGACAAGTTGACACAAAACTTGTAGTTTAAACCGTTATTTTGAACCAAATGTTAATTTTTAATGTGCAATCTAATGTCATTTGCGGTGAAATTCTCCATATAACCGACATTTTGAACAATTTAAATATGAAACAATTGAGTTGTGTTGATAAAATTAAGTTTGGTAGAATTTTGGTATTAATTATTCAAAATGACGTTCAAATGGACAACTAATGAATAAAAACACAAAAAAAAATATAAATTAGCAAAAATTACAACCAAAGCGTGTGTTTTATCCCCACAACTAAATTTTTTTATTTTTCAATTATCCAAAATGTGGGTTACACCATTTTACCCCGTGCACCATTTTACCCCGTGCAATATTTTATTCGAATTAACGGTAAAACAGACCAGTTAACACAAAATTTGTCAGTTTTACCGTTATTTCGAACCAAATTTTAAATTTTTACGTGTTTTTTTATGTTGCGTGGGGTTAAATTGTGCATTTTACCCACATTTAAAACAATTTAATTATAAAAAAAATTGAATTGTGGTGACAAAACACACGCTTTGGGAGTAATTTTTGCAAATTATTTTTTTTTTGTGTTATTTTGAACCAAATATTTAATTTTTAAGTGCAATTTAATGTCACTTGGGCTAAAATTCTCCTTTTAACCGACATTTTGAACAACTTTAATATGAAACTATTGAGTCGCGTTAAAAAAAATACAGAATAATATATACAATAAATAATAAAAAATACAGAAAATATATAAATTAGCAAAAATTTCTACCAAAGCGTGTATTTTATCACCACAACTCTATTTTTGTATATTCCAATTGTTCACAATTTGAGTAAAATATACCATTTAACCCCACGCAACTTAAAAAGGCATGTGAAAATTTAATATTTCGTTCGAAATAACGGTTAAACAGACAAGATTTGTTAAACTTGACTATTTATCGTTATTTCGTACCAAATTTTAAATTTGAACGTGCATTTTCATATTGCGTGGGGTTCAATTGTGAATTTTACCAACCTTTTGAACAATTTAAATATAAAAATATTGAATTGTGGTGACACAACACACGATTTGGTAGTAATTTTTGCTTATTAATATTTTTTTGTGTTATTTTGAACCTAATATTTTATTTTTAAGTGCAACTTAATGTCATTTGGGCTGAAATTCTCCAAAAAACTGACATGTTGAACAATTTCAATATGAAACAATTGGCTTGTGGTGATAAATCACACTTTGGTAGAATTTTTGTATTAACTGTTCAAAATGACGTTCAAATGGACCAATAATGAATAAAAACAGAAAAAAATAGCAAAAATTAATACCAAAGCGTGTGTTTTATCACCACAACTCAATTTTTTTTTAAATTTCAATTGTCCAAAATGTGTGTAAAATGGACCATTAACCCCACGCAACATAAAAATGCACGTACAAATTTAATATTCTGTTCGAAATCACGGTAAATCCGACAAATAAAGTGTCAAATTGTCTATTCACCGTTATTTCGAACCAAAATTTTCAATTTTAAGGTGCATTTTGATATTGCGTGGGGTAACATTGTGCATTTCACCTACAAATTGAACAATTAAAATATAAAAAATTGAATTAACGTGACAAAACATACGCTTTGGTAATAATTTTTGCTAATTAATATTTTTTTTGTGTTATTTAAAATCAAATATTTAATTTTTTAGTGCAATTTATTGTCATTCGGGCTAAAATTCTCCAATTAACTGACATTTTGAACAATTTAAGTATGAAACAATTAAATTGTGGTGATAAATCCCACTTTGGTAGAATTTTGGTATTAATGGTTCATAATGACATTCAAATGGATGAATAATGAATAAAAACATAAAAAAATATAAATTAGCAAAACTTACTACCAAAGCGTGGATTTTATCACCTCAACTCAATTTTTTGATGTTTCAATTGTCCAAAATGTGGGTAAAATGGACCATTTAACCCCGCAAAACATAAAAATGCACGTCAAAATTTAATATTATGTTCGAAATAACGGTTAAACAGACAAGTTTTGTGTAAACTTTTCTATTCACCGTTAATTCGAACCAAATTTGGGGTTAAATTCTCCATTTAATCGACATTTTGAACAATTTTATTATTAAACAATTGAGTTGTGGTGATAAAACACACTTTAATAGAATTTTAGTATTTATTGTTCAAAATGACGTTCAAGTGGACAAATAATGAATAAAAACACAAAAAAAATATAAATAAGCCAAAATACTACCAAAGCGTGTGATAATCACCACAACTCAATTTTTCAATATTTCATTTGTCCAAAATGTAGGTTAAATGGACCATTTAACCCCGTGCAACATAAAAATGCACATACAAATTTAATATTTTGTTCGAAATAACGGTATAATAGACAAGTTTTATTTAAATTTTTCTATTTACCGTTTTTTTGAACCAAATTTTAAATTTTTACGTGCATTTGGGGTTAAATTGTGCATTTTACCCACATTTTGAACAATTCTTATATAACAAAATTAAATTGTGGTGACAAAACACACGCTTTGGTAGTTATTTTGGCTTATTAATATTTTTTTGTGTTATTTTGAACCTAATATTCAATTTTTAAGTGCAATTGAACGTCATTTGGGCTGAAATTCTCCATTTTACCGACAGTCTGAACAATTTTTATATAAAACAATTGAGTTGTGGTGGTAAAACACACTTTGGTAGAATTTTGGTATTTATTGTTCAAAATGACGTTCAAATGGACAAATAATGAATTAAAACATATAAAAAATATAAATTAGCAAAAATTACAACCAAAGCGTGTGTTTTATCACCACAACTCAATTTTTTTAAATTTCAATTGTTCAAAATATGTGAAAAGTGGACGAGATTACAGCGCGTTACATTAAAATGCACGTGAAAATTTTAAATTTTTTTCGAAATAACGGTAAAACAGACAAGTTTTGTGTTAACTTGTCTATTTACCGTTATTTCGAATAAAATTTTAAATTTTTACTTTCATTTTTATGTTGCGTAGGGTTAAATTGTGCATTTTACAAATTAAACAGAACAAATATAAAAAAATTGAATTGTGGTGACAAAACACACTCTTTGGTAGTAATTTTTGCTTATTAATATTTTATTTGTGTTATTTTGAACCAAATATATAATTTTTAGGTTCAATTTAATGTCATTTAGGCTGAAATTCTTCATTTTTTCCGACATTTTGAACAATTTTAATATGAAACAATAAAGTTGTGGTGATAAAACACATTTTGGTAGAATTTTGGTATTAATGGTTCAAATGAGGTTCAAATGGACAAATAATGAATAAAAATACAAAAATAATATAAGTCAGCAATAACAACTACCAAAACGTGTGTTTTATCACCACAACTCAATTTTTTTATATTTCAATTGTCCAAAATGTGGGTAAAATGGACCATTTAAGCCCGCGTAACATAAAAATGCACGTCAAAATAAAAATGTTTGTTCGAAATAACGGTAAAACAGAAATGTTTTGTTATAACTTGTCTTTTTACCGTTATTTCGAACAAAATTTTAAACTTTTACGTGCATTTTTTTAGGTTGCGTAGGGTTATATTGTCCATTTTACCCACATTTTAAACAAAACAAATATAAAAAAATTGAATTGTGGTGACAAAACATACGCTTCGGTAGTAATTTTTGCTTATAAATATTTTTTTTTGTGTTATTTTGAACCAAATATTTAATTATGATGTGCAATTTAATGTCATTTGCGATGAAATTCTCCATTTAACTGACATTTTGAACAATTTTAATGTAAAACAATTGAGTTGTGGTGATATATCGCACTTTGGTAGAATTTTGGTATTAATTATTCAAAATGACGTTCAAATGGACAAATAATGAAACACAAAAAAATATAAATTAGCAAAACATACTACCAAAGAGTGTGTTTTATCACCACAACTCTTTTTTTTATATTTCAATTGTTCAAAATGTGGGTTAAATGGACAATTAAACCCAACTCAACATAAAAATGTACGTACAAATTCAAAATGTTGTTTGAAATAACGGTGAAACAGATAAGTCTTGTGTAAACTTGTTTAATTGTGCATTTTACCCACATTTTGAAAAGTTTTAATATCAAAATTTTTTTTGTGTTTTTGTTCATTCTTTGTCCATGTGAACGTCATTTTGAACGACATGTACCAAAATCTTCACAAAATAATGGGTGGATGGAGAATTTCACCCGAAATGATATGAAATTGCAATTTAAAATTAGATATACTAGTCGCAATAACGGGTAATAGACAAGTTAAAAAAAAACCTGTCGTTCTAACCGTTATTTTGAACGAAATATTTCATTTTCAAGTGCAAATTAAAGTCATTAGGGGTGAAATTTTCTATTAAACCGACATTTTGAACAATTTAACTATGAAACAATTGAGTTGTGGTGATAAAATAAACTTTGGTAGAATTTTGGTATTAATTGTTCAAAATGAAGTTCAAATAGACAAATAATGAATAAAAATACAAAAATAATATAAATTAACAAAAATTACTACCAAAGCGTGTTTTTATCACCACAAATCTATCCAATTGTTCAAAATTTGCGTAAAATGGACAATATAACCCCACGCAACATAAAAATGCACGTAAAAATTTAATATTTTGTTCGAAATAACGGTAAAACAGACAAGTTTTGTGTTAACTTGTCTATTTACCGTTATTTCGAACCAAATTTTAAACTTTTACGTGCATTTTTATATTGCGTGAGGTTAAATTGTGCATTTTACCCACATTTTGAACAATTTAAATATCAAAAAATTGAGTTGTGGTGACAAAACACACTCTTTGGAATTAATTTTTGCTAATTAATAATTTTTTGTGTTTTTGTTCATTATTTGTCCAGTTAGAACGACATATACCAAAATCTTTACAAGATAATGGGTAAATGGAGAATTACACCCGAAATGACATAAAACTGCACCTAAAAATCAATATTTTAATCGAAATAACGATAAATCGACAAGTTGACACAAAACTTGTCATTTTACCCGTTATTTTGAACCAAAAATTTAATTTAAGTGCAAATTAGTGTCATTTGGGGTAAAATTCTCCATTTAACTGACATTTTAAACCATTTACACATGAAACAATTGAGTTGTGGTGATAGAATTAACTTTGGTAGAATTTTAGGTATAAATTGTTCAAAATGACGTTCAAATGGACAAATAATGTACAAAAACTAAAAAAAGAATTTAAATTAGCAAAAATTATTACCAAAGCGTGTGTTCAATAACCACAACTCACTTTTTTTATATTTCAATTGTCCAAAACGTGGATAAAGTTGACCTTTTAACCCCGCGCAACATGAAAATGCTCGTTAAAGTTTAATATTATGTTCGAAATAACGGAAGAACAGACATGTTTTTTGTAAACTTGTCTATTTACAGTTATTTCGAACAAAATTTTAAATTTTGACGTGCATTTTGATATTGCGTGGAGTTAAATTGTGCGTTTTACCCACATTTTAAACAATTTAAATATAAAAAATTGAATTGTGGTGACAAAACACACGCTTTGGTAGTAATTTTTGCTTATTAATTTTTTTTTTTGTGTTATTTTAACCAAATATTAAATTTAAAGGGGCAATTAAATGTCATTTGGGCTGAAATTTTGAACAATTTTTATATGAACAATTGAGTTGTGGGGAAAAATCACACTTTGGTAGAGTTTTGGTATTAATTGTTCAAAATGACGTTAAAATGGATAATAAATGAAAAAAAAACACAAAAAATATATAAATTAGCAAAAATTACTACCAAAGCCTGTGTTTTATCACCACAACTAATTTTTTTTATTTTTTAATTGTCCAAAATGTGGATAAAATTGACCATTTTACCCCGCGAAACATAAAAATGCACGTAAAATTAAATATTTTGTTCGAAATTACAATAAAACCGACAAGTTTTGTGTAAACTTGTCTTTTAACCGTTATTTCGAACAAAATATAAATGAGCAATAATAACTACAAAAGCGTGTATTTTGTCACCACAAATTTATTTTGTATATTCCAATTATTCAAAATTTGGGTCAAATGGACCATATAACCCCTCGCAACATAATAATGCTTGTAAATTTTTAATATTTTGTTCGAAATAACGGTAAAACAGACAAGTTTTGTTATAACTTGTCTTTTTACCGTTATTTTGAACCAAATTTTAAATTTTTACGTGCATTTTGATATTGCAGAAAGGTTAAATTGTGCATTTAACCAACATTTGAAGAATTAAGATATAAAAAATTTTAATTGTGGTGACAAAACACACGCTTTGGTAGAAATACTTGTTAATTGACATATTTTTTGTGTTATTTGGAACCAAATATTAATTTTTTAAGTGCAATTTAGAGTCATTTGGGCTGAAATTTTCCAATTTACCGACATCTTGAGTAATTTTTATATGAAACAATTGAGTTGTGGTAATTAAACACATTTTGGTAGAATTTTGGTATTAATTGTTCAAAATGACGTTCAAATGGACAAATAATTAATAAAAACACAAATAAAATATTTTTAAGTAAAAAATAACACCAAAGCATGTGTTTTATCACCACAACTCAATTTTTTTATATTTCAAATGACCAAAATGTGGATTAAATTTCACCCGAAATGACATAAAATTGCACCTTAAAATTAAATATTCTAATCGAAATAACGGTTAATAGACCTATAATAAATATAATAAATATTTTATCTTCAAGTGCAACTGAATGTCATTTAGGGTAAAATTCTCCATTTACCCATTATTTTGTTAAGATTTTGGTACATATCGTTCAAAATGACGTTCAAATGAACAACAACACAAAAAAAAATATTAATAAGCAAAAATTACACCCAAAGCGTTTGTTTTGTCACCACAACTCAATTTGTTGATATTTTATTTATTCAAAATGTGGGTAAAATGCACAATTTAACCCTACGCAACATAAAAATTCACGTAAAAATTTAAAAAAATTGTCGAACACAACGAACAATCTGTTTTACCATTATTTCGAACAAATTATTAAATTTTTACGTGCATTTTTATGTTGCGTGGGGTTATATAAGGAATAAAAACACAAAACAAAAATATTAATTTGCAATTATTACTACCAAAGCGTGTGTTTTATCACAACATCTCAATTGTTTCATATTTAAATTTTTCAAAATGTCGTTCATATGAAGAATTTTACCCCAAATGACATTAAATTGCACTTACAAATTAAATATTTGGTTCAAAATTATAGTTAAAACGACAAGTTTTGTGTCAATTTGTCCATTTACCGTTATTTCGATTTGAATATTTAATTTTAGGTGCCATTTAATTTTATATTTTATATTTTATAAAGATTTTGGTACATACCGTTCAGAATGACGTTCAAATGGACAAATAATAAACAAAAACACAAAAAAAATCTAAATAAGCAAAGTTTACTACTGAAGCGTGTGTTTTGTCACCGCAAATCAATTTTTTGATATTTAAATTGTTCAAAATGTTAGTAAATTGCACAATTTGACCCCACGCAATATAAAAATATACGTTAAAATTGTTAATTTTGTTCCAAATAACGGTAAATAGACAAGTTTACACAAAACTTGTCTATTTGACCGTTATTGTGAACAAAATATTAAATTTTTACGTGCATTTTATTGTTCCGTGGGGTTATATGGTCCACATTTCCCAAAATTTGAACAATTGGAATATACAAAAATAGATTTGTGGTGATAAAACACTCGCTTTGATAGTATTTTTTGTTAATTTATACTTCGTTAGTATTTTTATTCATAATTTGTCCATTTAAACGTCATTGTGAACAAGAAATAACAAAATTTTACCAAAGTTTATTTGATCACCACAACTTAATTGTTTTATATTAAAATTGTTCAAATTGTCAGTAAAATGGAGAAATTCACCCCAAATGACATTAAATTGCACTTCAAAATTAAATATTTGGTTCATAATAACGATAAAAACGACAAGTTTTGTGTCAACTTGTCTATTTACCGGTATTTCGATTAAAATATTAAATTTTTAAGTGCAATTTTAAGTTATTTGGGGTGAAAGTCTCTATTTCTCCATTATTTTGTTAAGATTTTGGTACATATTGTTCAAAATGACGTTCAAATGGACAAATAATGAACAAAAACACAAAAAATATTCATTAGCAAAAATTAATACTTAAGCGTGTGTTTTGTAACCACAACTCAATTTTTTGATATTTTAATTGTTTAAAATGTGGGTAAAATGCACAATTCATCCCCACGCTATATAAAAAATGCGAGTAAAAATTTTAAATTTGGTCGAAATTATTCATTTTTTGTCCATTTGAACGTCATTTTGAAGAATTATTACCGAACTTCAACCAAAGTGTGTTTTATCACCACAACTCAATTGTTTTATATTAAAATTGTTGAAAATGTCGGTTTAATGGAGAATTTTACCCCAAGTGACATTAAATTGCACTAAAAAATTTATTATATTGTTTTGTTTAAAGTAACAGCAAAAATGACAAGTTTTGTGTCAACTTGTCTATTAACCGTTATTTCGAATAAAATTTAAAATTTTTACGTGCAGTTTTATGTCATTTGGAATTGAAATTCTTAATTTTACCAACATTTTGGTGGAATTTTGGTTCATATTGTTCAAAATGACGTTCAAATGGACAAAAAATGAATAATTTCGACCAAATTTTAAATTTTTACTTGCATTTTTATAAAGAACGCTTTGGTAGTAGTTTTTGCTTATTTATATTCTTTTTTGTGTTATTTTGAACCAAATATTTAATTTTTTAGTGCAATTTAATGTCATTTAGGGTGAAATTCTCCATTTAACCGACATTTTAACAATTTCAATATGAATCAATTGAGTTGTGGTGATAAAACACACTTTGGTAGAATTTTGTTATTAATTGTTTAAATGGGTAAACAATGAATAAACAACAAAAAAAATTTAATTAGCAAAAATTACTACCAAAGCGTGTGTTTTATCACCACAACTCAATTTTCTATATTTCAATTGTCCAAAATGTGGGTTAAATGGACCATTTAACCCCGCGCAATATTAAAATGCACGTCAAAATTTAATTGTTTGTTCGAAATAAAGGCAAATAGACAAGTTTTCAAAAAACATGTCTGTTCTACCGTCATTTCGAACATAATATTACATTTTAACGAGCATTTAATATTATGTTCGAAATAACGGTAGAACAGACATGTTTTTTGTAAACTTGTCTATTTACCGTTATGTTGATCTCGAGATAAGTGTTTATTAAGAATTGACTTTTATTTAATAGAATTTTTAAGTATCTATATCCTGTAAATTTTTTATTTAAATTGAGCCAATAATAAGGAAGTTATAGCTTAAAAACAAAACCACTTATGTTTCCAATAGCCATTTAAGATTTTTTTAAAATCACTTATCTCCGACATTTTTATATGAACGGTCGGTTTTGTATGACATAAGTGGTATTATCCAAAATATTTTTTCGCAATTTTGAAAAAATAAATTTAGAAAAAACACTTGTATCGAAATAAGTTATTATTCTGAATAGAACAATTGCTTTTGGGTAAACTTAAATCGACATAAGTTTTTTTTATAAAAACATATTAACTCAAATAAAATAAAAAAAATTTTTACTTGTGTCGTGATATCAGTTAAGTGATTATTCTAGAATTGGAAAATCGAAATAAGGTATCTTATTTAAAGTTAAGTGGTTTAAATAAATTCATAGACATTCAAAGGTGTTGAGTTAAGTTGTTTTGTTAATCAAACTCTATAGTGATAAACTCTCTAGTGTAAACTAGTGAATTTTCATAATTTTCCTAAAATTGAGTAGATAATTATTTGAATTGACTAGGTAAGAAAGACATATTTATAAATAATTTGTAAATAATTTTTACAATTTACCGTTCTAACCGTTTTAGAAATAATTTTTTAACGTAAAGGAAACATGCTATCTCGGGGGCAAAAAATGGCTATGTTAGCCAAAAATATGCAAAGGAAAAAAGAAAAAGAAATGGAAAATTCAGAACTCGCGTCTCTTAAATCCTCATTACGCAATTATTCGGTTACAACTCCTAAAAATAGCGTACCTTGCGATAATCAGACAATTAAAGGATCAAATTTAAACGAAGTAGATTCAAAGCCTTCATTAACGCCAGTAGTTCGCAACGAAACGAATTCAATTTATAAAAGTGGCCTTCCGTGCAATGAAGAAATCTTCATGAAATTGCATGCAACGATTGCCATGAAGATTACGAGTGTTTCTGTAAATTTGGACAGTGTTCTTAGCAGTGGTAAGTAAAAAATTAAAATAAACGTTTTTCGGTGGTGCACATTAACTTAATTATATGTATTTTAATCCAGAAATTTAAAATGCAACGATGAATATTTCAGCCAATTTAGACGATATTCTTGGAACTTGTGATGGTAAGAATTTATTTTTTATATTGTGGTTTATGCACGCATAAAAAAAATACATTTAACTATAGATGATGACCAATACGATGACAGTGATGTTGACCCGAACTATCAACCATGCTCCTCGTTTGATTCTTATACAGAACTAGAAGAAGTGGCAAAACAAATAGAAATTAATTTAACTTCAGATGTAGAACAAGATAAAACCCAACCATCTACTTCAAAGAATGCTACTCGCAAAGATCTTCAGCAGAAACGTAATAGTGGAAAATGTTATAAATCGGGAGACAAGATCATAAAAGCGAGAGAATGTCGGCCTTTAGATGATTGCCGTAAAAAATGTAAATCAAGACTTTCCTTTACGCAACAAAATGAGATTTTTTAAAGGTACTGGTCTTTAGGCAAGTACGATCGTCGAATATTGCACGTAGCAGGTATGATAAACATACATCCATTGAAAACCAAAACGGTTAAAAAAAGCTTACAAAATGAAAGAAATAGAAATTATTCATATAAATTTCATTTCAATATCGATGATCATGTGGTAGATGTTTGTCAGAAATGCTTCAGATACACATTAGGAGAAACCGATAATTGTGTAAAGTCAGTCGCTAAGAAAAAAAACGATCCCTCATTTGAAAACTGTTTTACCGATGGTTTGGGTAAAAGTACTCCACCAAAAACACTGAATGCAGAAAAAATCATTGAAATTAAACAGCATATATTGTCGTTTCCGGCCTACGAAAGCCATTATTCACGACGACACACATCTTAATTATACTTCCAATCAGATTTTACCATTGCTACCATGTATAAATTGTATTGTCAGAAGTATCAACAACCTGTTTCATTATCCAAGTATACCGCAGTTTTCAAGGGTATGTAGATCATTTTCATATAAATATTATTTCTTAATGTCAATTAGAATACGTTTTGAGCACTTTTTGAATTTTTTTACAAATATTAATTAACTTTTACGATTAATTTCAGATATGAATATCAAATTCAAAAAGCCTAAATTAGACATTTGTAACAAATGTGAATTGTTTAAAGCAAAAAAAAAGCAACAGCAACAGAGGAGGAAAAACAATCTGTAAAATATGACCAAAAAATTCATCATGAGCCAGCCGAACGGGGGTATGAGGCTAAGAGAGAAGACAAGTTACTGGCTAAATCTTCAGACGCAATTAAAACATTCACATTTGATTTGCAACAATGTTTGCCCACCCTTTTTATGAAAACATCGGTTTTGTTTTATAAACGCCCTCTATGGACGTTCAACCTAACCGTCCATGATTGTAATAATGGACAGCCAATTTGCTACATGTGGCATGAAGGCCTTGGGGCCAGAGGAGAAAATGAAATTGCCTCCTGCGTTTTTGAACATTTAAAACAACTACCACCGACTGTTAAAACTGCAATATTTTATAGCGATTCTTGTTCGGGACAGAACAAGAATTCATTTGTTGCTACAATGTTCTCGATTGCTGCAAATAATCTAAATCTAGACACAATCGAACATAAATTTCTTGTTCCCGGCCATACTCATATGGAGTGTGAAAGTGAACATGCCATAATCAAAAAGAAGAAAAAAAATACTTTGGCCAAAATACACCATCCTCGTGATTGGTTTCAGTTTGTGCGTACTTGTGGAGTAAAACGAAATTTTGTTGTAACGGAAATGAATCAAAATAAATTTCTTGATTTTTCCAACATATCAAAAGCAAAATTTGTATGGCGGAAAAAAAACAAAGAAGGAAACTTTCATTGGCCCTCTGTAAGATGGTTACGATTAACACGTGCGTTTGGTAAATTTTTTTACAAATATAGTTTAGATTTAGACGAACCTTCCCAAAAACTAAATATTGCCAAACGTGGAGTTAATAGTGTTACCTTAAACGACTTGCCAAATTGTTACAATGGAGCATTAAAAATTAATAAAGAGAAAAAGAAGGATCTCATTTCGCTACTTCCGTTAATAGATCTGGAATTCCACAATTTTTACCAAAATCTTCTCTCTGATGATTAAATAAGAAATATTGATCCTGATATTAATGATGGCAGCAGTGATACTGACGCTTGATTATTTAAGCAATAAGGCATTTTTTATTAACTTATTTAGTAAGATTTTTGTTTGTTGAAAGTAAATTGAAATACATATATGAATTCAGAAAAATCACCTTTATTTTAATTGTATTAATTGCTTCTGAAGTCATGTAGCCTTAGGCCCGTCTTGTTAACCATCTGCACATAACTCCATACCAGGCTATAGTTCTGACATGGAAGATGGGTCGGCCCATGAATTCTGCACTCTCGACAGAGGATCATAGATGTGTTCATCGCCATCGCCGATCGAACGCACGTAATGAAAAGTCCCTTTTGCATCCTGCTCGTATCGTGTTTCGAACTCGGTACTTCCCGATCCAAAGACCACTGCTTTAACCACTGGGAAAAATCACTTAACTCGTTTTATTTTATGTATTTGTATTCTGAAAAATAACTCAATTCAGATAAGAAAGCAAATATTACAATTTAAGTTTTACGAAACCACTTATCTCAACACTTGTGGAATTTTCGGCAATTGTTTGGCTGAATCGACCTGTTCTGGTGCACGACTTCAAGAATTTTTTATTTGCCATACCCTTAGCAAAATATTATTTTTACAAAGCTTCCAAATTTTTTCACAAATGAATTTGAAGTAAATTAATTGTCTGCTGAAAAGTGAGTAAGAATGAGATAAGTGGTTTAGTTGAATGGCCACAGAAATTTACTTTGGTAGAATTTTGGTATAAATTGTTCAAAATGACGTTCAAATGGACAAATAATGTACAAAAACTAAAAAAAGAATTTAAATTAGCAAAAATTATTACCAAAGCGTGTGTTCAATAACCACAACTCACTTTTTTTATATTTCAATTGTCCAAAACGTGGATAAAGTGGACCTTTTAACCCCGCGCAACATAAAAATGCTCGTTAAAATTTAATATTATGTTCGAAATAACGGTAGAACAGACATGTTTTTTGTAAACTTGTCTATTTACCGTTATTTCGAACAAAATTTTAAATTTTTACGTGCATTTTTATATTGCGTGAGGTTAAATTGTGCATTTAACCCACATTTTAAACAATTTAAATATAAAAAATTGAATTGTGGTGACAAAACACACGCTTTGGTAGTAAGTTTTGCTTATTAATTTTTTTTTCTGTTATTTTAACCAAATATTAAATTTAAAGGGCAATTAAATGTCATTTGGGCTGAAATTTTGAACAATTTATATATGAACAATTGAGTTGTAGGGAAAAACTACACTTTCGTAGAGTTTTGGCATTAATTGTTCAAAATGACGTTAAAATGGATAATAAATGAAAAAAAAACACGAAAAATATATAAATTAGCAAAAATTACTACCAAAGCGTGTGTTTTATCAACACAACTAATTTTTTTTGATATTTTAATTGTCCAAAATGTGGGTAAAATTGACCATTTTACCCCGCGAAACATAAAAATGCACGTAAAATTAAATATTTTGTTCGAAATTACAATAAAACCGACAAGTTTTGTGTAAACTTGTCTTTTAACCGTTATTTCGAACAAAATATAAATGAGCAATAATAACTACTAAAGCGTGTATTTTGTCACCACAAATTTATTTTGTATATTCCAATTATTCAAAATTTGGGTCAAATGGACCATATGACCCCACGCAACATAAAAAAGCTTGTAAATTTCTTAATATTTTGTTCGAAATAACGGTAAAACAGACAAGTTTTGTTATAACTTGTCTTTTTTCCGTTATTTCGAACCAAATTTTAAATTTTTACGTGCATTTTGATATTGCAGGAAGGTTAAATTGTGCATTTAACCAACATTTGAAGAATTAAGATATAAAAAATTTTAATTGTGGCGACAAAACGCACGATTTGGTAGAAATACTTGTTAATTGACATATTTTTTGTGTTATTTTGAACCAAATATTTAATTTTTAAGTGCAATTTAGTGTCATTTGGGCTGAAATTCTCCAATATACCGACATCTTGAGTAAGTTTTATATGAAACAATTGAGTTGTGGTAATTAAACACATTTTGGTAGAATTTTGGTATTAATTGTTCAAAATGACGTTCAAATGGACAAATAATTAATAAAAACACAAATAAAATATTATTTAGTAAGAAATAACACCAAAGCATGTGTTTTATCACCACAACTCAATTTTTTTATATTTCAAATGACCAAAATGTGGATTAAATTTCACCCGAAATGACAAAAAATTGCACCTTAAAATTAAATATTCTAATCGAAATAACGGTAAATAGACAAGTTAAAACCATACTTGTCGTTCAAACCGTTATTTTGAACCAAATATTTTATCTTCAAGTGCAACTGAATGTCATTTAGAGTAAAATTCTCCATTTACCCATTATTTTGTTAAGATTTTGGTACATATCGTTCAAAATGACGTTCAAATGGACAAAAATGAACAACAACACAAAAAAAAATATTAATTAGCAAAAATTACTACCAAAGCGTTGTTTTGTCACCACAACTCAAGTTTTTGATATTTAAATTATTCAAAATGTGGGTAAAATGCACAATTTAACCCTACGCAACATAAAAATTCACGTAAAAATTTAAAAAAAAATTCGAAACAACGAACAATCTGTTTTACCATTATTTCGAACAAAATATTAAATTTTTACGTGAATTTTTATGTTGCGTGGGGTTATATAAGGAATAAAAACACAAAACAAAAATATTAATTAGCAATTATTACTACCAAAGTGTGTGATGTATCACAACATCTCAATTGTTTCATATTTTAATAATTCAAAATGTCGGTCAAATGAAGAATTTTACCACAAATGACATTAAATTGCACTTACAAATTAAATATTTGGTTCAAAATAATAGGTTACACGACAAGTTTTGTGTCAATTTGTCCATTTACCGTTATTTCGATTTGAATATTTAATTTTAAGGTGCAATTTAATGTCATTTAAGGTAAAATTCTGCATTTACGCATTTTTTTATAAAGATTTTGGTACATATCGTTCAGAATGACGTTCAAATGGACAAATAATAAACAAAAACACAAAAAAAATCTAAATAAGCAAAATTTACTACTGAAGCGTGTGTTTTGTCACAGCAAATCAATTTTTTGATATTTAAATTGTTTAAATTGTAAGTAAATTGCACAATTTGACCCCACGCAATGTAAAAATATGCTTTAAAATTGTTAATTTTTTTCAAAATAACGGTAAATAGACAAGTTTACACAAAATTTGTCTATTTGACCGTTATTGTGAACAAAATATTAAATTTTTACGTGCATTTTATTGTTCCGTGGGGTTATATTGTCCATATTTCCCAAAACTTGAACAATTGGAATGTACAAAAATAGATTTGTGGTGATCAACCACACGCTTTGAAAGTATTTTTTGCTAAATTATATTTCGTTAGTATTTTTATTCATAATTTGTCCATTTAAACGTCATTGTGAACAAGAAATAACAAAATTTTACCAAAGTTTATTTGATCACCACAACTCAATTGTTTCATATAAAATTGTTCAAATTGTCGGTAAAATGGAGATTTTCACCCCAAATGACATTAAATTGCACTTAAAAATTAAATATTTGGTTCATAATAACGATAAAAACGACAAGTTTTGTGTCAACTTGTCTATTTACGGCATAAACCCTTATTTCGAATAAAATTTTAAATTTTTACGTGCAGTTTTATGTCATTTGGAATTAAAATTCTTCATTTTACCAACATTTTGTTGGAATTTTGGTTCATATTGTTCAAAATGACGTTCAAATGGACGAATACTCAGTTAAAACACAAAAAAATATTATTTAGCAAAAGTTACTACCAAAGCGTGTGTTTTGTCACCACAAATCTTATTTTTTATGTTTCAATTGTCTAAAATGCGGGTAGTTTACACAATTAAACCCCACGCAATATAAAAATGCACATAAAAATTTAAAACTTGGTTCAAAATAACGGTAAATAGACAAGTTTAAACAACACTTGTCTATTTACCGTTATTTCGAACAAATATTAAATTTTTACGTGCATTTTGATATTGTGGGGCTAAATTGTGCATTTTACCAACATTTTGAACAATTTAAATATTAAAAATAAATTGTGGTGACAAAACACACGTTTTGGTAGTAATTTTTGCTTCTTAATATTCTTTTTTGTGTTATTTTGAACCAAATATTTAATTTTAAAGGGCAATTTAATGTCATTTGGGGTAAAATTCTCATTTGACATTTTGAACAATTTCAATATGTAACAATTCACACTTTGGTAGAACTTTGGTATTAGTTGTTCAAAATGACGTTCAAATGGACAATTATTGAATAAAAACACAAAAAAAAATATAAATTAGCAAAAAATACTACCAAAGCGTGTGTTTTATCACCACAAATTTATATAATTGTTCACAATTTGCTTAAATGGACCATTTAACCCCACGCAACATAAAAATGCACGTAAAAATTTAATATTTGGTTCGAAATAACGGTAAAACAGAGAAGTTTTGTGTAAACTTGTCTATTTACCGTTATTTCAAACGAAATTTTCAATTTTAACGTGCGTTTTTATATTGCGTGGGGTTAAATTGTGCATTTAACCT